>CM076569.1:335760518-336181309 GCA_034641835.2 Pinus albicaulis
ATGTCCCATCGCCTTAAACACCATCGAATGCACCCGCAGCTGGGAGCAGGGCAAGTTTTGATTGAAGACACGTGGCAGAAATTGATTGGAGCGGATCTTTCTTTGGGTCGCTCGCGAAGTGGAAATCCGGACCCGAAAAAGATTAAGGCGAATTTGATAAGAAATTCGCATCACAACTCTCCCTCCGTACGCCAGCCCAACTTTGGACCCAAAAAAGATTAGGGCGGAATTCATTTGGTTTTCGCGTCACAAAATTGGCCGATGTCAGCAGGATATTTTGGAACGCGAATTTGGTTTGAATTATGGTTTATCACTGTTTGAAGTCCGGCGGGCTCGACTTAAGAACAATTTTGTTTGATCCCATCTTATTAAATTTGTGTTGGTTTTCTTTGATAATACACATATTTATAATAAATCATGGGAATACTACACTAAACATGTGGAAAAGTTATATAAATTATTGAGAACAATCATTTTTATGTAAAAATATCCAAATGTGCTTTTGGGAAATAAGAATTCGAGTATTTGGTTCATATTGTTTTAAAGGAAGGAGTGAAGTTGGAGCCTCAAAAGATGCGAGCTATTACAAAATGACCTATTCCTAAGAAAATCAAGGTTCTTAGAAGATTTTTTAGACTTACATGATATTATTGATCATTTGTTAAGAATTATGCATGCATTTCAAGTCCACTCACATATCTCATGAAGAAAATATCATTTATATGGAATGATGAGGCTACTTTGGCATTCTCTCTTTTAATGGATGCCATGTCTTCTACACCAACATCGGTTGCACCTAATTTTGGTAAAACATTCATAGTAGAGTGTGAGGCACTAGGACAAGGAATTTACGTAGCATTAACACAATAAGGGATATCATTGGCTTTTAAAAGCAAGGAATTCAAAGAAAATATTTGGTGAAATCTACGTATGAAAAATAAATGGAAGCAATATTACATGCGATAAAAAATGGGGATAGTATATCACTGGGAGGTACTTTAAAGTCAAGATATACCATGATAGCATAAAGTATTTTTTGAAGCTATGGATTTCATTGGAATATTATATTATAATTAGACCTTTTTATTTCTAGAACGATCCTCTCAGAGGAACCGAAGAGCCATATGTTATGTATATAAATTGTAATTCCTTGGATGAATAAAAGTAGAGAGGGAAGAGGAGAGTAGAGAGGGGATTTCTGCAATAAACCTCTGTGTGTGAACAATTGTTTCCAGTTAAATGATTTCCAAGCTTAGTTGCCATTGAATTATCTCGAACTGCTAATTGTGAAGAATTGTTTAACCGTGAGGCGATTGGGTACTGATAATTCCATTCTTCTCGTCCTTTGAAATTCCCGGGGAATTATTGGAGCAACCTTGAACTCACTTCACCCAAAGTAGGTCTCAGAGAACCGCAGGTTTGAAAACTATTCAAACATAAAAACTCTGCTAATAAAGAGTGACAAATTGTTGTGCTTTCAATCAATTTGGTGATTGGACATGAGTTAATAAATGAAAAGGATAGCGGAACCAGACGACTGGTGGTCAAGCCCTCTACCAAAACCATTTAGAAAGGAATCACAAAAGCGGCTGCCCATATTGCACCGATTTTGTGGAGTAGGCGATTTCTATTTCACAGCGTTTGTTACAAGGGTCCTGACGGGTGAAGTGACCTCTTAAACTACCATTTTTAACCCGCGCGATCGCATGTTAAAAAAGCCCGACGCGGAAGTCAGCGAAATTGCCAAGAGTCGCTGATTTGGAGAAGGGCCATCGGACGGTGGTCGCACGTTGAACTTTCCCGGAGGTTAACTAAGGTGTGCGGAGGATAGCCAGGTATGATACGAGTGTTTGATTGGTTATTGATATATATAGGTGGGGTCGGAGTATAATGAAATTGTTTAATTAAATGATTGGCGGATAATTAGCATAAGTCTGGAGCGTGATTGTTGTAAGGCTGGGTGGTGAAATATAGAGCCGAAAGTTCATTATAAGTTATTTATTTAAAAAGAAACGTGGAGTATAAATACAAAGTGTTGAAAGTTAAACATTGGTTATAAGGATTGGAGATAATATAAAGTCGGGAATATAAATTAAAGTCCAACCATTGTGGATATTATTTATTTATCAAATTCTACGAATTTGATAAATAAACCCGAAGAAAGAAGAAGTCAATTAAGACTCAGGCTGGAGGAAAAGAACGGGGTAAACCAAGGGAAAATGCTGACAGAGCGATTGTAGACACACCAGCTCTCCTTGGGGGTCCAATTTCAGTTTTGTTGTGTCACACGATGATCTCTCTTCTCTGGCATTTACTTGTATTGAAGATCACTATTCTAGGAATAAGGAGTTATTTTCTCCAAAAATAACCCTAGCCAAACATTCACAATGCATCAAGGATATCTTTCTATGCTTCATAAGTACATATGTTCTACTTCTAAATCATGTCTTGGAAGTGGTTGTTTTGCTGGAAATTATTCACCAGTTGGTTTCATACCAAAGTCTTTTTCACATTTTCAGCATCCAATACATGAAAAAGATAATGGTTTAAAACAATATAAATATTTGAAATTTTGCAAGAATTGTCTGGCACACTTTGAATATGAATTTTGAAGTCAAGTGCATGATGTTGTATAGGATCAAGTGTCATTTTTGAATACCAAATGTTTCACAAGAAACTTCTCAACATGCTACCCTGCAGTAAGGATTAAATGACAATATTGCATCAACTATTTCCATAATAAAAGTGCACCTCTGCCATAAGACTAAACAACTACAAATGTTGTAGATCTAACAAGACCACACAATCAAATGTATTCCACAAGGCCAATACTGTATGAAAAATGAAAAGGAGTTTGTAACCAAAAATACCTTAGGCAACTAATTCAATTAGATACACCAAACCATCAGCAAAAAGGAAAACCAGCCTACTCAAAAGGCAAGCGTTTACCTCCTTTGACAAAATTTTGAGTTCCGAAACAAGGGCATTTATTGTCTTGTCAATGCCCCTAGTAATTTGAATGGGGTTTGCACCTGCTGCAACAACCTAAAAAAAAAGGTTTCATTTCAAATTATTTTCCACAAATTTAAGATACAACCATTGTCAGTTTTGTATTTCCTAACAAGCTCATAAATTTTGACAAAAGAACCAAATTTTTTAATACCTGATAGCAATTTTTTCACTCAAAAACTATCTTAGACTCAATAAACCCAACCCAAAACTAAAAAACCAAACACCATAAGACCCTACAAAAATGAATAGATGATCTTAATCCAATACCATCGACAAAAAGTTACCTTTACACCCTCACTTATTAAACCCTGTGCTGTTGAATTTTAACTTCAACTGCTGCAGCAGAAGGACGGATGCAGCAGCAACATTTTTTTTTGGAGGTTGCTTGCATGCCATCCAGAAATTTAATTCAGCATTAAAAATTCCTGCAAGTTTTTTTTGTAGACGGTCACAGCCATATTTCTGTACAGGATTGTATTTAAACACAACAGCCAGCATTAACGCAATTCACCAACCAGAAATTAAACAAACAGAAATTTACCCGACAGTTTTGAAAATTCAAAAGGAGGACACGTGGAGCATTAATATTGGATCGCATGAAATTGAAGGGAATCTGAAAACCTGAAAACCGGACCCGAATTTTTTATAGGGCACATTGGATTGAGAATTCGAGTTAAAATTAGGCAGACGTCAGCATCCCATTTTGGAACGCGAATTTGGTTTGAAATTCAACCTATTCAGACTTTTGAAGTCCGATGGAAAGGGTTCTTTAATGTTTTGATAGTTTAATATATACATATGTTTTAAACATATGTTATATATATATATATCATATGCAAAATGAAAGGTGGGCCATCGAATTTAGTTTTAATTTTATTTTTTTAAAAAGAGGGTTTAAAGGATATGTTTTATAGTACATGATATAAAAATAAAAAGGGCCTAAAAAGTTTGCAGTTTTTTTGTAGACAAAAGATCGTAAGAATTTTTATGACAATAAACAGTGAAAAAAGGAAAGACCGAGGTACATTTTTATGTGAAGTATTAGTGACATGTAAAGTGGAAAAAAACAGACAGCAGAAAGTGTTTTAGGGAGACAGCATGTTTGTTTTGGTTTATTAAAGTGAATTAGTTTTATGCACTATTGTAGCAATGGTAATTTTGTAATCCCTTCTGTGTTGAGGAGGTAGTGTGTGTAATGTTTCATGTAGTTAATAGTTGAAGGGATAGGTTCTTTTTTCAAAGTATTGAAACTCTGTCTCCTGTCAAAGAAATTTTTATTTTCTCTGTGTTAGAGGAAGGGAGATTTATTCTTCATTCATTGTTCTGGAATTTTTCAATATTCCAACATGTGCAAGAACAACAGATGTTGTGGTTCCATCCCCAGCTAAATCATTTTTCTTTGCCGCAGCTTGCCTTACCAACTTGGCCCCAATATTTTCAATTGGGTCCTCTAATTCAACCAATAAAAAGGCCAAAACCATAGCATTGAGATACATTTCATTACACTGTCAATAACAATAAAATTTGACTCACCCATAACCCTTTCCTTTTATTGTTGTGAAAAGCTTTATGCATTACTCTAATGTGGCTAGTCCATAGGCCAAGTAGACCACTGGGTAACAAATATGTTTCCTTTCACCTTTGAGTTTTCAAATTATGCATACCAAATCTAAGACATTTAAGAGGGGGAACTAATACAACGTTAAAAAGAAAACCAGAGCACACATCTACAAATTACCTCCTTAGCTACTGTCACACCATCATTAACTATTTTCGGAGAACTATGCTTGCTCTCCAAGACAACATTTTTCCCTTCGCCCCAAGGGTGACTCCAACAAGATCAGCAAGTTTGTTCACACCGCCTGCAAGACAAATTGACAATGCTTTCAGTAAGTGTGCAATTGAATGCCAGACCATATGCCAAAACAACCCTCCATGAAAAATTAAAATAACACATTAAAATCGAATATAAGTGGACAAGGAAAGATCCACCGCAATGAAGTTTCACGTGCAAGTGACCTTCCTTTAAACATAATTTTTTCTCTGACCTGCAATTTTTTTGTCACTGAGCCATCCTTGTTGAAGTACAACTCCTTTTCCATAGCTCTTGTATTAACTACCTTCTCTCTGTCGCGTAATCTCAGAGTCCCTCTTCCGCTTGAGCGATTAAAGGAAATGGGTGAAAAAACTGAAAGAGAAGACAATTGTCTGCCATAATTATCAAACATTGCACCCAACTTCTTCCCCTTTCCATTGTTACCCAATGAGGTAGATGTGGCAATTGTTGTCATATCGCCCAAAGCAGAGGCCATATTCTCTTATGCTAAATATAGAATTACAAGATCTTCATATTAGTATGAACCTTAAAAAACATGACTCCCATTGCTAAAAACCACTTTTAAGTTGTAACAGGCAAACTAAACAACTATCGCAACTTTTGGCAACTTCTCGAGCATTAAGAGAGAAAAAACCAAAGAGAAATACAACCACAATCCTCATTTTAATGAGATCGGACTATATATTTGCATTAATATAATAGAAAGAAATCATGACTATATTAAGGCCAGCACAAAACAATCTTTAACCAGTGTCTCTCGCGGCCTTCAGGTTGCCATGCTAGAGGTTGCATATTTTTAATTTAAATTCTTGACCTCTCGTGCCCATCTATGAATGCATCCAATGGGATATCTACATCAAATGCTCCTTTATATCCCTAAAAACAAATTCCCTACTACAAGAGCACTAGTATTGATGGATCACCCCACACCATCCCACCCACTAGAAACGGTGAAAAAGGAAACCCGAGAAAACTTCTGAAATATCTCAAGATGACTATATGGGTGGTTCTTATGAATCAACCAAACATTCAGAACATGCTCATCAATCCAAACCATGAGTATTATGTGACGATATTCAAGCAGGCACTGAATCGGATTTCTGAAGCTATGTTAGAGAAACCCTAAACTCTCACTGAAAACAGGTGAAATGTGGCACCACTCAGAGATTGACATGTGCCAATTGGTACAAGTGGTAGACAATTGGCATGCTCAAACAACGAGGTGATGCAGGAATGACATGAGGGAGAAAATATCAGAAAAGCCCCAAATCTGGAGAACTAAAGCTCACCACCAACCTGAGATTGACAACTTTACATGATGTAACCTATGAAATCGTAAATGGAGAAATCATAGTAACAATAAAGTAACCTATGTAACAATAAAGTCAAATTCATCCTGGGAGTGGTAATGGGAGAAATCATAGTGAACAACAGGAAACATGCATAGTTGTTTACAATCAAATAGATGAAAAAACACATACAAAAAACCTAGATAATAATCATGAACAAGCTTAATATTGAATTATGAACTGTAAAGGAACTTACAAAATGTGACATTACGAACCTGGTCAAGCGCACAAGCAAAAATATCCTGGACATGACCCTGTTTGACAAGTTGTATTGCTCATGATGCAAGAGGATTTGTACCTACACTGCCAAGTCAATCAAAACCATCATTATCTATACAATAAATACAAGTAATTGATGTAGTATTTTTTACTCTAAGATGCATTCTTATGATAATGTTAGAACATATGTTGAAAATGTCAAAACATACCTGAATAAGCTCCTCTTCGTTTCAAGAACAATTTATTGGAGTCGCATGAACTTGGAACAAGCCTCCCACGATCTCAAAGAGTAGCAACTAAGTCAATAGTGACTTTTTTGTTGCTACGCTGGATCAAGGGAGGTTTGCTCCAAGATTAAATCGCTCCAATAAATTATTCTCTACTAAACAGGGCCAACCACGTGAAGGTGGAAGCTCTTATGGCCCCTCCCCCCCCGCCCTCACATCACTCTCAATTCCCCAATACCCAATCTATATTTCATTTTTTATTTTCATGAGCATAAAAAAAAATATTCAATAACTAATAAAAAAACAATTCAACAAAAAGTACGCAAGGAAACATTGCAATTAATGCTTGACATAAAAATAGTATGATAAATGAGTTTTTTATATAACGCAAAAAAATGTTCCAAGTATGGTAACGCTTGTCTTATAATAATACAATATTTTACATTGTCAAATTTTATTTTTCTTCTTCCTATTTTTAAATCTCCTAATTACATCATCAATATCATCGTGCTCTGCTCCTGTTTCGTGCCTTTCAACCCGCACTGCTGACCTAGTTGCGTATTCACGATGTCTGGGCTCATCCAGTGACGGGGCATCGCCTACAAAAACAGATAATATTAAATTTTAATTGTCAGCTTTTAAATATCATTGAACTAGTTCGGTAATATTAATAAAAAAAATTGCAATGAGATTATTTACCTGGTGCACCAGTTGTCGCCGCTGACCTAGTTGCGTTGTCACGATGTCTGGTCTCATCCAGTGACGGGGCATCGCCTACAAAAACAGATAATATTAAATTTTAATTATCAGCTTTTAAATATCATTGAACTAGTTCGGTAATATTAATAAAAAAAATTGCAATGAGATTATTTACCTGGTGCACCAGTTGTCGCCGCTGACCTAGTTGCGTTGTCACGATGTCTGGTCTCATCCAGTGACGGGGCATCGCCTACAAAAACAGATAATATTAAATTTTAATTATCAGTTTTTAAATATCATTGAACTAGTTCGGCAATATTAATAAAAAAAATTGCAATGAGATTATTTACCTGGTGCACCAGTTGTCGTCGTTGAGACTGTTGCCCTGTCTTCCTCTCCAGTGGTAAGATCCTCAAGGGAAACATTCTCTGTCATTTAAACAAAAAAAATTATAAGGACAAACATCAAGGTATAATTAGAAAAAATTATAAGTGGAAATTAATTACCGTCACGACCCTCACTGATAGCAGCATTGTCGGCCTGGTCCCCACTACAATGATCAGGTTGCACGAGAGGATCATCTACATCTGGCTCTAAAACTGGGTTATTTACCTCGTCGGTAGTGTTTCTCCCCTGATTTAAACAAAGTTGTTAGACATTAAATTTATGGACGAAAAAAAAAATATTGAAAGGTTAATGTTTTACCTTATCAGGCATTCTGGATCTTGGGACCTGCCCCAAGCTTCTGCGACGTTCAACTACAACTTGATAGCCGAAATGGAAAGCGATATTTTTATCTTCCTCTGTAGTTTCTGTTCCGAAGTCATCACCCTACATTACATATGATTTTGTATTTTTAATCATATTTGATAGGATTACAAAAACATTGGAAGGCGATACAATTAATTATAAGATGTTTAGCTACTTAATTACAATTCTTGCGGCCAATTTCAAGTAGCCGCTCTGGCCTAGCTTGTGATGGCCCTTTTTTTCAATCCTAGCTTTGGTTGCCTTTGAGGTGTCAGGCAACCTAGCATCAAAAGATTAAAGTCAGATATGACATAGCACACTTTTATTTTAGACATAGAGAAAATTAAAGCTATTGAATTAAAGTTGTAATTTACCTTGCGGGTCCAGTTGGCATTTTTCCTTCTTTCTTTGCCCTTTCTCTTTTCCATCATGGATGAGTGCTCTCCACTCACTCTCTGGAACTGTGAGAGGATGCTCGTATCTAGGGTTAAATTGCAATTGTGTCCTATAGGTGACTCCGATATTTCTAAATATTTTCTTCGCCACCGAGCCACTGCTTCGTCAAATGTGCCACCCCAAAAGGGCTTCAGATAATTCAGAAGTTCTTTTTCAAAGTTAAATTTGAATTCCACCCCGTGTACGTGATGGATGGCCAAAATTACTAACGCATGGCCTGCAATCCCAGAACCTGGCTGTTTCCGCGCAGAATAAAAACCAAAGACATAAGATATTATCATTAATTTAAAAATAAAATCATGATAAATATGTTTTAGATAAAGTACATGAAATAGTTAAAATATTAAAATTTACCTGGGAGTTGTACATGCTTTATAGGGACACCTTCATCGTTCACCAACAACGTGCCATTAATGGTCCCTGTGGAGCTGACACGTGTAGCTCCAGGAAACGCAATAATGTAGTTGGCCATATCAGCCTCATCATTGCCAACACATTCAGCGGTTGGTTGGGTGTCTGCTTGGGCAGGGTGTGTTTCTTGGCTAGCACCTAAAGGAGTAGAAGGTGTACGAGAGGGTTTTTGGGCAATCTCTTGCCCTTGTGTCCCACTACCACCAACACCGGGTTCAACAAATGCCAGAAAACGCTACATACAAAAGAACTTTTTGTTAGTTTAGTCAATGTAAAAATTAAAAATCATACTATCACAATTCATCTCATGCAGAACAAAAAAAATATCCTTTTGACTTTTTATTATTACTCGATATCTTTCTAGTTGCCTCATAAGATGTTGTATCCTCTCTTCTGTTTCAGGTGTTTGAGGCATGTCTATCAAAGTATTAAATTCCGACCTTGCATCTCGTGCCTTTTTTTGCAACAAGAACACTGGAGATAGGGATGAAGAAAGCTCTTCCTCAAAGAGGGAATCATCAGGCGTACCATGGCTAGGTGTCTGTATATTTGAACAAAATTAATATTATTTCAATTATGTAAATAACTAAAATACCTGAAGATAGAGCAATGCTGGCACTTTACATGTTCTTCTGCTGGCCTCTTTCCGCGATCATCCCGTCTCGGGGTTGTTCCTGCACTGCTCTGATCAGTCTACCACATTGCAATAAAATTATAAATGTAAAAACTTGAAAACAATATCTAACTTGAAAACACAAAATGAAAATTGAAATAATTTCTAATAAGACACCGGAAGACAGAGTTAGAGTTTCAAATATGCCTTGCATTGAATTCAGTCCTGGAAACATGTCATTGCACATTAAGGCACCCAAACATTCAATCCACGAATGATATATTTAAGTAGGCTTCTCCTATTCTGGGAAAACACCATACCTATAATGCATTCGCTTGCATGTATAAAGGGAAAGGAAAACATGTTTTCATACAACGGTGACAAAGGCATCTTGGGGAAAGGTATCTTCACTTTTTATTTATGTTGTTCACCCACACCACTCTCGTGTTTTCACTAATCCTGTTTTGTCATTTTTGGATTCAAATTAAGTTAAGGTCTTAAGTATTTTTTGACCTTTCGGTGTAGTTTTTATAAGTGGCATGTATGGATTTTCCATTAATTCTGCACTTTTTCTCTTCATGCGCATGTTTCCCTCGAAATCAAATGCATGATTTAGTCCCATACATTTAACAAGTTGTTGGATCAACTCCATAGGAAATATCATGTTTCCTATTCAATCAAAATTTATCTCAGTTAGGGTAGGTAGGAATGTTTTCCCTTTGTATTAATAGGGCACTTCTAGCTTGCATTTTTATTATATCTTTTAAATTTAGTGTCGTTTCAATTAGGGCATGAATTTTTGCAACTTTCAAGGTGAGAATGAACAAAGACAAATTTTTGTGATGGATGACTATATATGACTCCATGGCCAGAGGAAAAGGCACTAATATACTTCTTCAAATATCTATAGTTCTCATTCACCTCATACGGAGAT
Source organism: Pinus albicaulis (assembly GCA_034641835.2). Taxonomy (NCBI): domain Eukaryota; kingdom Viridiplantae; phylum Streptophyta; class Pinopsida; order Pinales; family Pinaceae; genus Pinus; species Pinus albicaulis. The sequence continues at coordinate 335,771,026 of CM076569.1, forward strand.
GGTCCTTGATTTTGAGCCAAATGTTGCAGCAAAAAGTCCCCCCCCTCCATAATTTGATATTCAATGGAAATTTCTTAAATTGATGATGGGGCATGATTATGGAACATTGGCACATACATATGTAATGGAATTCCAAGATCATGATATATGTTTACATATGTTTATGGCAATGTTCCACCAAGTCCCCTGGAGGTGGGAGCGAGGGGACGAGGGAGCGCGGGAGCGGCCTATGCAAAAGCTCCCTACCAATTTTCAGGAAACGTGGGGGGACGTCGGGGTCATAAAAATTATAAAATTTAATATTTAAAATGTAATTATATTTTTGCAAGGAATGTATATACAGTCATCATACACTTGCATCATGAAAGATAAATCATAAATGATAAAATTACAAATCGATGAATGATGAATCATATAATTGAAACAAATTTAAAAGTTAAAAGTTAAAACATACATCATAAAATCATGCATGTAAGTTTGTAAGTTTGTAACTATATAATCATTAATGTAACTACTAACAATGTACAATGAAAATAAAGTTTAAGATATCATATGACATATTATATCAAGATTCAAAATAGAGTTTAAATTGAAGTTTACAACTCAAGTCTGAAACATAAAACTTAAACGCAAATAAGTTATGTCTGAAACATAAAACATAAAACATAACATATGAATATCAAATGATATCATCATAATGATAAATGAGTATAAATGCTCAAGTTAATGCCCCACTAGTCTCTGCATCCAACTTCTGCACGAATATATCAGGATCAACCATGTCACCATCTGAATCAGAATCACTTGGATTCTCAAATATGCTAAGTGGCACATCAACTTTTAACACGAAACCATAAACTAAAAGGGGCGGTGAGGGGACGTGAGGGGGCGTGAATGGGGGTGTGAGGGGGCGTGAAAGGGGGTGTGCGGGGGCGTGAGGGGGCGTGAGGGAAACATCCCCTAGAAGTCCCCAAGACCCCGGAGCGAGAGGGGGCGAGGAATCTAGACCCCTAGGTGGGGGGGCGAGACCCCGTGTAACACTGGTTTATGGAGGTGGTGGAGCAAAAAAGAGCTCAAATAGAGCCGAAATTTTTCACATAAAAAGGACTGTGGGCTTGACTAATGGTTCCATTTAAAAAATGATATCTAGACAGAGAATAAGTGTAGCATGCAAACATGCATTGAAAATCCATCTGAGTTTGCATTGTATTACTTATGATGGATTCAAATTTGGGTTTCAAAATGCCAGGTTATGGCATGATTTTGTCGAGAAACCCTTAGCTGGATTCTCATGTTGGTTTAATTTATATTTTAAGTTTGTTTTGCAATCTTTGGGTGATAGTAACTCATGAACTAGGTTACCAATGTGTAACAATCATATTTCAAGAACAAAGTTGTGATTTTTTTATATTATTATTATTATATATTAGCTACGAGTATTGACACCTAATGCCTGGAATTTTGACATCTTGATAGCATGGATAATTTCGGAAATGTTTCTAGTAATGTTAACATAATAACTATCATTACGTGTCTTCACTTTTTTCACCATAATAGACCTGTGATATGGACTCATCACACAACTTCATATGTTATGTCCCAACAAGTTCAAACTGGTTGAACCTACCTCATAGTGTGGTTATTAAGGACAAGTTGCTTGATATATAACTCGATAGCATAGACCACGTTGCAGTTCTAAAAAGAATCCTCAAGTGTCAAAAAACTTCACAATATGTTCTACTATAAAGCCTTTTGGGATACCTGAAATAATATATGTATCATTGATGAATTTTAAAGTATGACAAGATCCAGAGGAAAAGGAAATCAATGGAAGAGTGATCCACAAATGAGAACCTAGAATTTAGCATCAGATGAGTTAGAGTCTAGGAAATTGAAACCCTATAATTTTAATTAGTGATGAAGGACATCACATAGGTAATTATATTTTCATGTAGAATAATCTGCTAATTCAAATTTAAAATTATCTATTAGCTACGAGTATTGACACCTAATGCCTGGAATTTTGACATCTTGATAGCATGAATAATTTCGAAAATGTTTCTAGTAATGTTAACATAATAACTATCATTACATGTCTTCACTTTTTTCACCATAATAGACCTGTGATATGGACTCATCACACAACTTCATATGCTATGTCCCAACAAGTTCAAACTGGTTGAACCTACCTCATAGTGTGGTTATTAATGACAAGTTGCTTGATATATAACTCGATAGCATAGACCACGTTGCAGTTCTAAAAAGAATCCTCAAGTGTCAAAAAAACTTCACAATATGTTCTACTATAAAGCCTTTTGGGATACCTGAAATAATATATTTATCATTGATGACTTTTAAAGTATGACAAGATCCAGAGGGAAAGGAAATCAATGGAAGAGTGATCCACCAATGAGAACCTAGAATTTAGTATCAGATGAGTTAGAGTCTAGGAAATTGAAACCCTATAATTTTAATTAGTGATGAAGGACATCACATAGGTAATTATATTTTCATGTAGAATAATCTGCTAATTCAAATTTAAACTACATAATATGAAAGGCATACCATAAATTTTTCCACGTAAGTCCAAACAACCTATAAAAAGGGAAAACCTTCTTTTTCCATGGGAAATAATTTACCTTTCCTTTTTCAAGACAATCTAAATCACAAAAAATATGAACTATACCGCACACATTCTTGGATAATGTGAAAGTGGAAAAGGAATACCCTACACAAGTGATGCACACATGTACATTTGAACACTAATAGATTTTTGTAGTTGAAATTCAATGCTTGTTTTCATTTAAATGTAGGATTTTTAAAGCAAGGAGAAATAATGGCTGCCAAATTAATAAGCGTTTCTTTGGGAAAAATTTAAATCTTGTATTGGGTGATGAAGATAATAGAGGGTATTGAATCTTGATTCTTGACATCTAGAGAGAACCATACAGCCTAACACAATCCAATAGAATTGACCAAAGAAACCCAAATAGAGTCAACCCTACTATAGGAGGAAGGGCCTGCAGTAAGAACTTACCATTTTGCAAGAGCGAGGCGATGTTTTTACGCAGAGATGAGGCGAACCGAGGAGAATGCGGGAGCAAAGGAGGTCTGCGAAGTGAGGGCGAATCTGTGGTGAAAGAGCTGAGGGTGAATCCGAGCGAACGCGTGCCAAGAGCTCGGAGAGGCGAATCTTGAGAGCGTATCTTTATTAAGAGAGCTCAAAGGCGGAAATCTTTGTTACGCAGAGCTGAGGGCGATGCGGGGCGAATGGTGTTAGAGTGCGGAGGCGAAATCTTAGCGCGATATCGGGGAGACGATATTGTAGCACACATGTACATTTGAACACTTATAGATTTTTGTAGTTGAAATGCAATGCTTGTTTTCATTTAAATGTATGGTTTTTAAAGCAGGGAGAAATAATGGCTGCCAAATTAATAAGCGTTTCTTTGGGAAAAATTTAAATCTTGTGTTGGGTGATGAAGATAATAGAGGGTATTGAATCTTGATTCTTGACATCTAGAGAGAACCCTACAGCCTAACACAATCCAATGGAATTGACCAAAAAAACCCAAATAGAGTCAACCTACTATAGGAGGAAGGGCCTGCAGTAAGAACTTACCATTTTGCAAGAGCTGAGGGCGAATCTTTGTTATAGAGCTGAGAGGCGACATGAAGCGAAATCTTGAGGAAAATCTTGTTAAGTGACGCGAATAGAAATGCTGTTCTGCAAGAGCAGAGGGCAAATGCGCGCGTGATATCAAATGTTAATGTAGCTATTGCGACAAATACGAAACAATAAAATCATTTTTATGTAGCGCGCATATAAGTTTCGAATTTTTATGTAGCGCCCATATAAGTTTGGTATTTTTATGTAGCAAGAAAATAACTGTCGCTATACAAACGGCGGAAAAGCGTCGCTATTAGAGACGAATACTATAAATCATGATAGCGACACTAGATATTAATGTCGCGATTCTGCGACGTTTAAGTACGTCTCAGCCGCGACAACTTTGTTAAATAGTGTAAGCAGCAATTTCCTGCCATTCTTCGCAAATAAGTAATTGCGACACTAGTTTAAGTGTCGGTATTGCGACACGTTTCTATAGACGTCGGTATAGCGACGGTTTCGAGCGGGATGGAAAAAATTTGGGAAAATTTCCGACATTTGGTCAAAAGCGTCGGAAACAGGTGTCGGAATTTCCGCCAAATGTAGTAGTGGATAATTACATTATTTCCTTTGGGATACCATAAACCATATTCTGTTGTGCCCTTACGATATCAAAGAATTATTTTGACGACAATAATATGAGATTCTTTTGGTGCTGCTTGGAATCTTGCTACTTGTCCAACTATCTACATCACATTTAGCTGAGAAGCTGTCACATATAGAAGACTGTCAATCATATATCTATACAACCTCTAGTCTACATCCTTTGACGAATCATCTAAACTTAACTTGAAACCTGTTACCATTGGGGTAAGGATAGGCTTGCAATCTTCCATCTTGAATTTCTTGAGAATTTCCTTGATGCACTTGGTTTGATATATACATATTCCTTTATCCTGTTGAGATATTTGAAGCCATAAAAATTATGTCAACTTGCCAAGTAGAGACATTTCAAACTCACTTTGCATCTTTATGAATTTTTTTTTACTTAATCTGTCATTATTGCTTCCAAGAATTATATCGTCTACATATACCTCGATAATTGTTAGGTTATCTTGATCCAATTTCACATAGAGATTGTTGTCGGCACTTCCTTTCTTGAATCCTTGTTGATGTAGATATCCATCAAGATGAGCATACCAAGCTCTAAGAGCTTTCTTGAGACCATATAGTGCCTTCTTTAATTTGCAAACATAGTCTTCCTTTTCAGAGAGTAGAAAAACTTCGGGTCGTTCAATGTAAACTTATTATTCTAGTTCACCATTTAGAAAGGCTGACTTCTCGATCATGCATAGGCGAGAAACGTTTTGATAGCTTAGATTTTGGCAACGGGAGCAAATGTTTCTTCAAAATAAATTCCTTCAACTTGGGCATATCCTTTGCAAACTAATCTTTCCTTATTCATGGTAACATGTCCATCCTCATTAAATTTGTTTTTGAAGACCCATTTAGTTCCAATAAAATTTTTATTCTTTGGTCATGGAACAAATTCCCAAGTATCGTTCTTCTCAATTTGATCCAGTTCTTCATTCATAGTTGCTACCTAGTGTTCATCTTGACTAGCTTCCTCAAAATTGTTAGGCTCAAAAGTTTAAAAAAAAGAAAGGTGGGCTTGTTTTGATGAACGAAGTTGTCAAATTCTTCTGGTTCCAATTCCTTCATTTATGTTGTCGATGATTTGATGTAACGGATGATTCTTTTGACACCATTTGACTTTTAAAGCTTTTGGAGAATTTTCTTGTACATCCTATTAATCATTTATTATTTCCTCTTGGTTGACTGTTGGTTCCTTATTTGATTGGCCTTGTTCTGGAGCTTCTTCTTCATCCTTCATAGATTATCCCTCAATTCCCTCAGGGTTTATTGAAGGTACAATATCGTTGTCATCATTTGTAACACAATTTTCATCAAAAGTAACATTTATGCTTTCCACTATTTGTTTTTGCCTCAGATTTTAGCATTTACAAGCCTTCCTTTTGCGTGAATAACCAACGAAAATACCTTCATCGACACGGGAATCGAACTTGCCCAATTTTTTATCTTCTCTTTTGACGTAGCATTTGATTCCAAATATTTTGAAGTATTTGACATTAGTTGGTCTTCCTTTCCATGATTCTTATGGAGTCATGTTACAATTATTCCTTTGAAAACCTCTGTTTATAATGAATACAACTATATCAATTGCTTGATACCAGAATTTATCGTCTAATTTTAAGTCATTTAACATTGTTCTTGCCATTTATTGTATGGTTATGTTTTTTCTTTCAGCAGCTCCATTTTGCTGCAGTGTTCTGGCTGTTGAGAATTTCATTTTTATTCCATTTTCATCACATTATTGCTGAAATACCTTGGAAGTGAATTCTCCACCATTATCTTATCTTAGACATTTGATCTTCAAATCAATTTCATTTTCAACCAATTCCTTGTATATTCTAAAACACTCAAATGCCTCAATCTTTTTCTTTAAGAAGATGATGGTTGTCATTCTGGTGTAATCATCTATCATTAGCATAAAATATAATTCTCCATCTAAACCTTTTGTTCTCATAGGACCACATAGATCAGTATGTAATAATTCCAATGGACGTGATGCAAAGTGTTCTTTTGTCTTGAACTCAAATTTTGTCTATTTGTTGTGCTGACAAGATTTACATATTGTATTGGTAGGTTTTGAAATTTTAGGCATTTCTCTTACTACTTCCTTTTTTTTGATCCTGACCAAATTGTCGAAATTTATGTGTCCCATTCGTTTGTGCCATAACCAACTTTCGTCTTATTTCACCAAAACGCATCCTATAGGTGTCTCATCCAAAATATATATGTCATTTGGAGCTCTTCTTTTTGTAGCCACAATTTTACCGAACTTGCCTTTCCTGATTTCACATTTCTTAGAGTTAAATAGCATCGTGTGTCCTTGATCGCACATTTGTCCAACACTGATCAAATTTTGATTCATCTTTTCAACCAACAACACATATTTCGCTAATGCGTTATTGCTTCCAAGTGTGACTGTACCTAATCCTATGATGTTTGAAGACCCGTCATTTCGAAAAGACACTGTTCCATCCTTATTTTCCTTCAAGGATATGAACTTATTTCTATCTCCAGTCATATGAGTTGAGCAACCACTATCAACATACCAAACGTTTCTGTTGCTTTGAGCCTTGAGAGAGATAGCACATTTTTCAGTCTTCTTTTTCCATATTTTTCATTTTGATTTTGTGAAAATTCCTTTGAAGAACTTCCAAGTCTACAATCTTTAGCTCGGTGTCCAATTTTTTTACATTGGTAACATTCGACATCATCTCTCAAATGATCAAATCTGTTAATATTCCGTTGAGTTCTGAAATATCCATTTCTTAAATATCTCCTGTGTTAGTGTCAGTATTTTCATACTTCCAACAGGGATCAAAACACATTTTGCATGTGCATCTTAGGTGTCCCTCTCTAAATAATTTTCAATCATTCCATTAGGTCACGATATAGAATTTTTCCACTGGTGGTTGTCCTTGTCAAATGTCCCATTTTCCTTCACAAGTATATGCCTGCTGACCCTCTTCCATGTCTTCATCATGCTGAAAACAAGTCTGCTCTCATTCCACTTTTAGTCAAAGTCAATCATTGATTCAATTTCTTTCATTTCTCATTAGGTCACTATGGTTTCATTAGGTTAGATCATTTCATTGTCTCATTTTCAATAAAGGGCGGCAAAAGGTGTGAAGATGACCCATAATAAACTCTTGATTTTCTTCATTCAGGTTTTCCATGTAAAGTTACATTTCATTTTTGTAAGTTTTCATCTCAAAATTGACATTTTTGAGATAAAAGGAGAGATATTTTTCATGTTATAATTCTATGTAATTTCAAAGTCACTATATGTAATAAACTTTGAAAGCTGCTTGTTCCTAGCTAAAGAAAATTTCATGAAAGATACAAAGGCCTTGTCATGATCAAGTCATCCAAAAAAAGCATCAATAAATCAAGGGAGATAAATAAGAAAGAATTGGGGGTCCCAATCATTCAAAATCCAAAAATCATTCCAAGAGTCAAGCCATTTTCCACTCATACGACCAATTTCGATTAAAACTATGTTTTCGACCAAATAGAGATCAATTTGACAAAAGTGAAAGAGGTTTTTGTCCATAATAGGTCAAGGAAGAAACACCTAATTCAGTGTTTACACAGGTATCATGGTTGTTGAGGGATGTAAAAAATAAAGGTGCTACAAGAGGTTTGCTGCATTTCTGGAGTGACCTTGGGAAAATCGAGCGTTTTCCTAGTTGGAGTGTCCAAATTACTTTCTTGATGAGTCAAATGATAACTAGACAGAGAGATATTTCCAATGAGCTATCACAAGCTCAATTTGGAGTTGAGGAAGGCCTCCAAATGTTTCCTGCAACAACACTCTGCATTTCAGCACCCTCATTCTGCACTTTTTGACCAGTATTGGGAAAATCAACTTTTGACAAGGAAAATCAACTCCAAACAGAAAACCAAATGTATATTTGGAAATTAGACTTGAAGGGATTTCCAACGAGCTATCCTGGGCCCAATTTGGACACTGAGAAAATAGTCAAAAACATCCTGCAAGTTGGGGTTAAAAGGGAGCTGCGCTCCTGGGTAAGGCGCCGCGCTTAGGCCAAAGGCGCTGCACTCCGAAATTTTCAAATTTGTCTCTTTTTCCCTAAATAAAGTAAGTAAACCCTCTTTCACCCCTTTTCCTTCATTTTATGCTTATGGTTAAAGTTTCATTTTGGCAAGAAATCACAAGAAAACCCTAGTTTTCCTAAAACCCCCATCCCCATGACAAAATTTCCAAAAACCCCCTTGTCCCAAAATTATTATCCCTAGACCCTACTACTTCACCCCATACTCGCAAAAACACTAAAACTACCCATCCCTAAGTCCCTTTACCCTTTTCCATTAAAACCCCAATTTATAGGATTTTCACTCTTTTGCCTAGATTTCCCTATACCCTTGACCTATAATTAAATTTTCATTTTCATCCCTCTTCATATTTTCACTTCCCATCACCTCAAAAATTTTCTTAACCCTTTTCCCCATATTCCTTAATTTTTTTGGCTCTATGCCTATTCCCTACAACCCTCATTTCATCATTTCTTTCCCTACTCCCATTCCCTTCACTCCCTCACTCACTCTCCCTTTTCTTTCCTTTTCCATAGGGTTTTCAAAGTGAAAAAGAAACAAGCATGGAGATAGAGGATAAATATTACATGTAGGAATAACACAGTGATGATGAGTTTAATGGCCAAAGACAAGAGGCCTCTAAAGAGCCTTAGAGCAAGAAAAGAAAAAAACTCAAAATTTGACGATTGACCAGTTGTTGGCAAAAGAAATTGAAGAAAATAGAGAAGTGTGGCTTGAGAGAGTCAACATTCACTTGGAGAAGTGCTAGTGAAAGCCAACAAAGACAATCATATACTTATGCACATGACCCATCGCTATCAGACCTGGAACAAAATTTGCAATATCAAGGTCAAACAGTTGAAGGATAAATTGAGGAAGATCCGGAATGGAAATAAATGAGGTGATAAAATAAAGATGATTTATGATGCCTCAAACTCAAACTTGATAGGTGGTTGTGGGCCCATCCCACAAATTTTGAGAAATTTTGAAAATTTGGAAGATTTTTTGAGTTTTTTAGCAATTTTGGAAAAACACAGGAAATTCTTCCCTAAGCGTAGTGCCTTGGCGTTGTGATTTTTCTTGGGGCATATAATGAGAAAACAGAAGAAATAATTGGGTTCATAATGATGATGACATACCCCCTGTACGTTTTCTAAGCATTTGGAGCAAAACTGGTCAGGAAAAAGAGCCAAAAACACCCAAAAAATCATGTTTCTTCCTCTTTTTCAGCATGGCACTGTGCATAGAAGTAACCTTGGGAGAATGAAGTTTTGAGAGGTTAAATCAACTGTAAATCATAAAAAAAAAAAATATATGGAAATTAGACAGGACAGGCTTTCCAATGCGCTAGCTTGAGCTCAATTTGGACATCGGGAAGTCATTTAAAAGTGACTTGCAAGAAGACCAATGTTTTCCTCCTTGGCGCTGCGCATAGGAAAAATTGTGTCTGTTTTCTCAGTTTTATCATTTTTCAGGAATTAAAATTTTACTCATGTAAATTTGAATTTTTACTGATGTAATAAGTGGTTGGTGATGTAATTATGTTTTACCTAATGTAGATACATTAGGTAAATGGCCTCAATGACATGTAATGAATCAATTTGCTCAAATTTGGGATGAGTCACTTTGACCACCCTATTCTCTAGTTGTCAGTTCAGTCTTTCTTGGAACAACTCCTGCTCTCATGGATTCAACCCCCTGAAGCTAGGATGAGTTGTTTTGAGGTCTATATGATGTATTTTCTTAGTCATTTTAATGGTTGGACTCAGTTGGATGCCTGGCCTTTGAAGAGACATACTTTGTATCAGTTCCGAGCAAGAATATTAATCAAATTTGTAGCTATTTTTATGGGATCAATGTGGTATTGTGTTTAGTTCAGTTTCTCCTTTTTTTTCATTTTTTGGAATGTATTTTTAAGTTTCTTAATTATTTCATAACTTCTAAGTGAATGTATGCAAGTTAGATAAGCATAATCCATTCTCGTATGCTTTGTTTTGGGTAGACATTCACATTCTGTAATTTCTTCGGTTTAGAAAGAACCCATGATTTCACCATGCTCTTTCTAGCTCCACACCTGTCTTGATCATCCCACCCATTGAAATACTAAAGTGCTAAATCACTATGCCTACCTTTCCCCATAGAACACCCTGCAAATTTTGACCTAATTTCCTTTGCCCCAAACTGTTTTTCTCCTTCTGATCCAACACAACCCTATCAAAACAATCAAAACCCTTATCTACTATACCTAGCCTAATATCTTATTTAATCATCCATCTTGGTTGTGATCCTTATGGAGAGAGCCCTCTCCTTGCCTAGTAGGGCTAGCTACTTGGCTAAGCGTGGTTTGTGGTTACCTCAAGATTTCCTTCTTTAGCTTGAGGTTCAATTCGAGTGATAACATCCTGAAAATATATTTATTCCAAACATACGTGTGACATTCTATAGCTCTATGTCCAAACCTGCCACATGAATAACAATGACCACAGAAGATAGTTTGATACTTGGGAGGAAATATTCTTCGAGGAATTTTCCTCCATGGTTCTTCCTGCAAGTCCTGATATCTTGAGTTGGCTGGGAGGTCTACCTTCTTGTTATATTTTTCATATCCATCTTCTTTTGTTTTCATAGAAGGACTTGGCTCCTTTTCAGATTTTTTTTTTTTTTTTTGTAACCAAGACTAGTCTTGTCACTGTTTTATCATTGATTGTTGATGATTTCTTCCGATTCCTTGGAGCTATTGGTGTATTTTTGAAGAGTTTTTCCATTTTTTACTTGCTTTCATAGAGAAACTATTTTAGCTTCCAATGCTTCTCTTTCCTTGTTTCTTTCCTTTAATTCTTCACTGAGAGATTCTTCAACTCGTTTGTATTCTTAAACCTTGATTTTAATATTTAGGACCTATTCCCTTTCTATATTTAATTCGTCTTCAAGAGTTTTGACATGCTTCTTCTCAACCTTGAGCTCTTTAATAACCCTGATCACTTCGTTTTGAAATTCAACCTCAGTCATCTCTTCTTCTTCATCATATGCTTCTTGCTTATTATGCTTGGCCATAAAAAATACTCCCCCGTTGATTTATTCTTCATTATCACTGTCTTCATCAGATGAGGAGCTATCTTCTTTGGAGAAGAAACTCTTCTTAAAACATTTCTTCTTGCCTTGATTTTTGAACTTCCTCATACCTTTCTTTCCTTTCGTAACAACCTCATTTTTGTGAGGACACTTGGCTGGAAAATGCCCAACCTCACCACAAACGAAAAATATCAATGTAATTTTACCTTTGAATTTCCTCGTACCTGTTCTCATCTTTCACGTGAAGTAGGAAAATTCTTTATCTGAAAATCCTTCTTCATTTTCTTCTTCATTACAACTACAAGTTTTCTCTTTCGGAGAATGCTTGTCCTTACTAGTTTTCTTGGATGTAGCGAATGATTTTTCTAGGTGAGATGTGTCATCCTCTTCTTCAATCCTCATTTCATATGCCATAAGCACTCCGTGCAATTTATTAGGGTCCTATAATAATAGGGATCATAATTTTGAATAGACTATGTTAAGTCTTGTAATATTGTACATACCTTTTCTTTTTGCAAATGATTTCCATATTAAAAAATGAAAAGAGGGTATGTCCTAAAAGAAAATTCAAAGGACCAAAAGAAAAGAAGATCAAAAAAGGATATAAAGTATGAACCCCACAAAAAGAAACAAAAATAAATTTTTAAAGTGTTGCACATATAAATGCCACTACTCTTAGTTTACTTTACTTTTACAAATAAAATTATGTGCAGCTTGTCCAAAATGCCACAATTCATGATGATCATATAGTTTAATCTTGGTTGTTTAGGCTTTTAAATTTCATGTCATAATATTTAGTGAATAAATATCTGACCAAACCATTTAATATTAGCAGATCAGTAGTTAGGTAGACAATAAAATGATCTCATAAGTTTAATATGATCCATTGGAAGATATAAGGTTATAAATAAGTTAGTTTTCTTACCAAAAGAAAATAAAAGGGTCCGCAAGCTCAAATGCACCCAATAAAAGGAAAAAAAAATGTTAGGATAAATAAAGGCTAGGTAGAATACTTGTGACAAGTTATGGAAAGCATCATGTGGTTTATCTTTTATCACTAATGTCTTTCTAACATTTCCCCTTGTCCTAAAATCCCTTCTCCCTCCCTTGGAAATAATTTTCCCTTGCAAAAAAAATCCCTTTTCCTTTGATAAAATCCCTTTCCATTTTTTTCTTAACCCTTATCCCCTCCTAAAAACCCTTTTCCCTTTGAAAAACCCCTTCCCCTTTACTAACTCCGCATTATTCAAATAAAACATGCAAAACCAACTTCTGCATAGTTTTAAGTGCAAACTTAACATATATCGGGCCCCACTTCATTTAACCCTTCCCCGATATCATATTAACCCCCTCGTTTAATATATTTCCCCTTTTAAAATTAACCACTCCTCCTAATGTATTTCATTTAACCCTTCCACATAATATATAATCCCTGGAGCCCACTTTATTTAAACCTCCACTTTCATTTAACTCCCTGCTATCCTTTTAAAGCCCCGTATATATTAATCCCCAACCCACTTATACCTACCCCTCCATATAAGTAATTTACCTGACCCCACCATTTGAGAACACCCAACTTATCCTACAACCTATCAACCGCTTGATTGGCGCCACCCATATCCAATGACCCCCGATCCTTTTCGCACCCCTCAAATGTCTGAAATTTAAAACCAATGCGTGGGTGTGAAATGGGTGTTTTCATACCCCCGCCCCATTGCCATGCGACACTCCCACAACTTATCGTACCCCCCCCCTCCCCCCCCATCCTAAAACTGCCAAAATGCTTTTTAACATGCGATAAACCACTCAAGCTGAGAAATAAAACATTGATGTTTGAAATCCACCCACACACCATTGTGATAAGCCCAACATTCAAAAGTAATAAAATCTCACCCTTCACAGTTATTTCACTATTGTTGTTTATTTGTGAAAAGAAACCAAAAGCCATTTGACGAATGAGCTTGAACCCTGCTGTCGCCTGGACTTCATCCACAAACCAAGGAGGTTTTTGAAAATGAAAATAAAAAAAATGAAATGTTGAATCTCATCATTCACTTAACAACTCAACTGAAAGAAATGGAAACAACAATGGAAAAACTAGTGCAAGAAAAGAAATCTAGGATGGAAGCAGTTCCCATTACTGCTATTCCTATAGCTTCTACATCAGCTCCATTGCATATCGCAGCTCTAGTATCAACAAAAGTTCTAGTAACTACACCAGCAACAACATTAGCAGTACCAATAGCCCATCCCACTGATGAGGCCAATAAATTGATGAAAGCAATGAAATATATGTAAATTCAAACTACTGAAAAAAATAAGCTCAAAGAACAAGTGAAGAGTTTAGAAAATGGCAAGAAATTGACAGAAGTAATGCATCATACAAAAGTACAAAAGGCCAATATATTAATTGAAAGACTCCACAAGTTAGAAAATGAGTTATCAATGAAAGAACCTTTAGCCCAAGCAAAACAACAGTTGTGGACCAATATCATTTACTTAGTTAATGATATTTGGCCTTTTATACAGATCATATTTGAATAGAATGACTTGGTAAAGGAAGTATGTAATGCAATTCAAAAGGTCAAAGAAGAGCTTGGAAAGAAACCATAGGAAGCCACTAAGAAAATAAAATTCCTAAATTCTAAAAAAAAGTATGAATTGGAAGAATTATGAATAGTTGATAGAACATAGAATATCTTAGAGGTGAAGAAAGTTATTTCCAAGAGAAATATGATGATACAACTTGAAGAAAAATGCCAAACAATGGAACTAGCAGTAAACAGGTTCATGAACAAGTTTGATGTTTTAAGACAGAAAGGTCTGCCAAATCCACTGGCAATCAACGATAAACTAATGAAGCATGAATATTATGATAAAAAGATGAGGGAAGTAGCCAAAGATGCTTCCAGCAGTTCAGCAATGAAAGGAGTTCCATAGGCAAAGTACTCCTTCAGAGTTTAGAAAACATCTTTTACCTCTAGCATGAGGTAAATAACCTTTTTGTAAATAAGCCCACATTTTCCACGTATTTAGAAGCTAATGAAATTTACTGGAAGATGATGAAGATAAAAATTCTAGATGAAGAAAAGTGGGGAAAATGGTGTGATTTACTAAGACAGGTGAAAGCAAATATAGGTAAAATAATGCACAGGTTAAAGAGAAATCAGATGAAAGACAAATTAAAGAAAGACATCATGAAAGGGTAGACAACATGAAAGAAAGACATATTAGAGATACAAGTAACAATAATCAAATAAGAAAGGGACAACTTTCAGTCAGTTAATAGGTGTCTCTATCTTCTTGCATGAATATATATTATTTTCCTTAAATAAATACTAGTCAGTTGACAGGATATTATGTAAAGTTTTTGTATAAATAATTCATCATTTTGAAGTATTGAGGGTGGATTTCTGAATATTTATATAGTTGATTGATCTACTAACTTAGGGTTATTGTACCATTTCTAGTTGACAGACAAGACAAGTAGTAAAGGAATTTCTTTACAGGATTCATGTGTCGAGCTATTTCAGTGAAGTATATTTCAATTGTTCATGTTTCTTTCCTTAAGTATTCCATAAACTTGCATGTTTTCTAAATTTTAATGTTATAATTGGAATTTTTTGGAGCAGGGTCCCCTGAAGTTGCGAATTTTATACATTTTTGTATATTTTTGATATTATTTAGTCTAATGCAAGGGTTTTAGGGTGGGTCAAAGCCCCGAATGCATTGTAATGGGTCAAGGGTAGACCAAGAGTCCTCAAACCATGGTTTGCAGACCATTGGATGCGTAGGCTAAATCGATATAGATAGATGAAAGTTTTGAGTCTTAAGGTAGGCAAGAATTAAGATTGATGCTAAGCACGAATTATTAGATCTGTTGTCGGGTTGCTTGGGTAAGGACTCCTGTTGGTTGTGTGCGTGGAGATCCTTAGTCATGCTGTGTGCGGACCCTGTTGGCTGTGTGCATAGGAGGTATTTTGGGATTGTAAGTGGGTTTTGATATTAATATATATGTGAAGTACTATTGGACATTTGATGCTATCTGGATCTATTTTGTTATGATTGATGCGTACTTGGGTTTTATGATTAAGTTGCGAAAGTATCTGTTTAATTGCTGCGAACTATGAAAAGTATCTATGTTTCTGGTATATGTGTCTGGGATCAATTAATTTCTACGATTATAGTGTTCTATGATTATTGGTATTACGTACGTGGATGCAAAGGTATTGACTAGATCAGTGCATGATAATAGCTCTGTTATACTGCAGATTATATTGTCAATAAACCTGCGGAGAGATCTGTTTAGTACGAACTAGGCCAGGAACATAGACCTGCTTGACTTACCTGCTCTCTCTCAGGGTGCAGAAACCTGGTTCCAACACCCTCCCATACTGCTTTGGGTGAGACTTTGGCTTGCGCAAGCAGGTCACTTCCAAAAGGGCCAGTAGTATAGGGATTTTTTGGCAAACCTTAACCTTCAAACTTGGGTCAGGACCCTTCGAGGAAAAAAATAGTTCCGTTGCCGGGACCGAGAGCATTTTGAGAGAGAGATTGGGTAATGCCAAGAAAACATTGCAGACCTGAGAAAAAATAAATCGACGAGTAGTTTGAAAAGAAAGTCTAGGAATTTTGGGTAAAAGAGAATCACAATACGAAGTTGACCGCGGAGAAGTGGAAGAATAAGTACGTTTTCACAGAGAGCTACCAAATTTTCTTCGTGAATTTCATAACCAATCTCTAGGAGTGGCTAGCAATACTACAGTAAAAGACCCTCTAGCGGAGGTTATAAACGAGGTTTTTAGTGTTATAAAATTGGCCAAAGTTGTCAAAACAACATATGCTACCATATCCGTTTCTAGGTACGAAGGTTTTCGCGGAGCTTTTAACGAAAATTCAACACAACTAAAAAAAAATGGGTGGCTGGAGGTTATTACGGATGTTTTTTTCATCGATGCGCTAATCAGGATTTAACGCACCAGTGCGTACATGTAGCTAAAGCCCCCAGGTGGTCGAAGGAGAATGCACTGGGCCGTTAAGGTATAAAACAACACCGGGCGTAGTGTTGGTGATAAAACGCACGTGGCCATTCTAATTGGTCTTGGGATTTGAGCAGTGCCCATAGGTCGTATCAACGCACTGGTACATATACCTTTATGATACACCAGTGCACTGTATCACAGAAAGGCACCGAGATTTATAATTGGTATCGATATTCGTGTAGTGCACATGGATTGTACAAATGCACTAGAGTTTATAGATACATAAACGCCCCTGTACGCAGTATCACACAAACGCACTGATACTTATAACTGGTATCGGTATTTCTGCTGTGCGCATAGATTGTACAACGACACCAGTGCGTATAGACACATAAACAAACCGATTAACAGTTACTAACATGCACCAGTTTTCATTTTGTTTTTTTTAGAAACATCGACCTGTGACAGTCCAATTATTGTGATTGTTTGAATTCATTATTCATCAAAATTTGACACATCTTATAACAATATTCATATGAATTAAATTTTTATTAGTGCATTTGAGAATGACAATGGAGAATGCAATAGAAAAAATTATATATATATAAGACAGTCTTTATCATACAAAAGGGGACAATTATTCGTATCCCTTTGTCTTTCAATTGGGACACTATGTCCATTACATTTAAAAAAATGTCCGATTTCACAGACATATTTCAAAAAATAAAACGCCTTTCTTTGATATCCAAACATAGTGATCATCATTCTTCGCTGGAACTGCTATCAATGCTAGAGCTACTTCCATGACTTGGGTTATTTTTAGGAATGTTGTGTTCACGGTGTTGATTGTTTTCTTCTTCTTCACATTCCATCTACAAACATAAAAATAAACTGAAATGAGTGTATATACATTGGTGAGAATAATGAAAATTGAAATATTAAATAATATAAATCAATGTAAATCGAAAAGAAAAATGACGTACCATAGCAACAATTGACTCATAAACTATACACATTTTTTCAAAACCATGTACCATGCCATCTTTCAAAATTTCATCTATTGGCGCAGTTCCATACTTTGTTTCCTGCAAGTTTTATACCCCATAACAAATCATATATTTAATATAAAAGATTTTTTTTTCTATTAATTATAGACGGAGCTTAGTAAAACAAGATCGATAGATGCTTACAAATTCCACAATTAAATTATGATATGCAAACATATACTCACAACCCATATTTAACCCAATTTCAATCAATTCGTCTGATGGTTCTTCTTTGTATGTTAGCACCTGTTTGAAGACATTCAATGATGATTTTTGTAAAACAACTTAAAAATTACAAAAATGAAATCTAGTTAAGTTGTTATAAGGAAGTAACAATTACTCACAAACTTAGAGATCAACCCTTTTCTTCCTTGTCATCCTGTTTTATGTGCTGAATGGATTCCATTTTCTTTTCTTTTCTGCAAGAAAATTCTTGAAAATTAATATTTAATGCTAAATTGTTTATTTAATGTACCTAATGATCGAAAAATTCAATGATTACATATTACATTTGAAGCATGTTGTTGTTGTTGGAAAGAACGTCTATACATTCGTTCCACTAGATCCCTCAAACTTTTGTAAAAGTTTTTCCCCCTTTTGTTAACTTCCAGCACCACTCCAGATGAGCTAAGGAGCAATTCATTTTCATTTGCATGTTCTATTTTTTTTTCTTTTCTTAAAACAACATTAATTTTCTGAGTTGTTGGTCCCTGTAGAACATTAAACAAATGTGAATTAGTAGAATGTTTGGCACATGTTATCTAATAATTTTAAATATATTATTAATGATAATTAAAAAAAGAAACTCATATTGGATCGATAGTATTTTTTCATTCACCTGATTCATCCTTTTTAATTTTTTCCATTAAAATTTTACGCTTTTCTAGTCCTAGATCAGAAATAATCATATCAAGCTTCGTCATTTTGTGGCTCTGTAGGATACACAGTAAACAATATATATTAGTTAAACTTACATATAGTTCAAAAATAATATTTTTTATAAATAATTTACAAAGAACTTTCATTTTTTTCTTTTCGTGATGTGTTAATGGTATTTTTGTTACTTGATCTCTTGTTAGTCATTTCTTTATCAACTGAAACCTGTACCATATCATTCATTAATATATTTATAAATAAATTATCAACTTTTCAGGTAGAAATTAAATCTCAAGACATTAGTGCGCCTTTCATGAGGTTCGCACTGTAGGCGGTGCGTGGGGATATTAACAATGCACCGCAAAATAGTATAATAGACTGTACGATGCATTGGGTATTATAAATGCACCTCAAAAACAGTGTAATAGACCTAACGGTGCATGGGGTATTATAAACGCACCGCAAAAACGGTGTAATACACCGTACAGTGCTTACATAGTTAAATGGAGCACCGACGCCCAATTTCAGATTTGGCGCATGGATTTAGAAAAAATGTTTTCAATTTTTTTTCTACACAGTACTTGCGCGGTGCACTGTATAATATAACACACCGGTGTGGTAGCGTACGCAGGGCACACCGATAAAGGAAAATGCATTTTTTCAAAATTTGATGAAATGGTTGAATGGATTGAGATTTGTCTATGAAAGTCATCTCGTGGGTTGGACGTCAATCTAAAATGAAAAACCCTAATTCTGAAATCACAAAAACAGGGAGAAGAAAGGGAAAAAACAAAAAAATGAATGGTTAAGGGTAAAAATGGATAAAACTACAAAAAAAGTAAAAAATTGCAGAAAAAAAAAAAAAAAAAAAATCAAATTTAATCACAAGATGGTTTGAAATTCTATGATACAAGGTTTGAATCACTAGAGTTTTGGTTTTGTATTGTCTGAATACTTCTATTCGAACATATTTTGCTACTCCAATGCCCTCTTGCTCCCTTGCTCCAGGTCTGTCTCCTGCAAACATCTGGCTGGAAATTTTAGCAGAAATAGTGAAATAATGAAAAGTGTTTAGTATTTAAAGAATTATTTGATGAAATTAGATTTTCGAAAATATTTTGCCGCTCGTTTTTCAAATTTCCGTTTTTTTTTTTTCACTTAAAGAAAATAGAGTTAAACTTTTTTTATTTGCGTTTATTCGTTACCAGTGCAGAAGAGCTGTGACGCACCGGTGCATCTTTGTAATACGACACACCGGTGCGTGTTAGGATGATAAGCGCATCAGACTATATAAAGTTATTTTTTTTTGTATGTAAGATCATAATAAAATAATGATAATTATAAAGAACATGAATTTATTTTCATTATTTTCTAAACTTATTATGTTACAAAAATTCGTATTATTCTAGATTTGTTATTTTACAATTATTTGCAAGTTTACAAATTTAAATATTTTAATAAATTCATTTCACATTAATACAATTAAAATTTTCACATTAATAGAATTAAAATTTTACAAATATTTTACATACAATTACAATTAAAATTACAATTATAATTAGAATTAAAATTACAATTACAATTTCACATTAATTTCACATAAATGAATTACGATTAGAATTACAATTACAATTTTAATTTTACATACAATTACATTTACAATTTTACATAGAATTACAATTATAATTTTATAAATTTTTTACATACAATTCAATTAAAATTACAGTTACAATTTTAGAATTTTACATACAATTACATTTACAATTTTACATAGAATTACATTTACATTTACAATTACAATTTTACAAATATTTTACATACAATTCAATTAAAATAACAATTACAAATACAATTACAATTTTAGAATTTTACATAGAATTACATTTACAATTTTACATAGAATTACATTTACAATTACAATTACAATTTTACAAATATTTTACATACAATTCAATTAAAATTACAATTACAATTTTAGAATTTTACATACAATTGCATTTAAAATTTTACATAGAATTACATTTACAATTACAATTTTACAAATATTTTACATACAATTCAATTAAAATTACAATTACAATTTTAGAATTTTACATACAATTAGAATTACAATTACAATTTTACAATTTTTCATATATACAATTATAATAATTTCAGAATAAATTAAATATTACAATTACAATTAAAATTTACTTTAATAAATACTTTACATACAATTACAGTTAAAATTACAATTAGTACAAATACAAATACAATTTTACAATTTTACAATTTTACATACAATTAATATTTAAATTACAATTACAATCACGACATAATATTTAATAAATATCATGGTCATTTAATATTAAATTGATTAATAAACATCATCACGATCCTGATAACCATCGTACAAACATCATATTTGACTAATAAACACATTCAAACATCAAATTAACATTATATATTAACATCATCACAACACAAACATCAAATATTCCTCTCAATATGTCAAATAACTCATGCTATCACATATACACATCTATCTGCAAGCTAAACATTAAATGAACATATCTAACATGACCTAACAATATGCGCCACATAATGATGATCACCAACATGAAAATTAAGTACAACTGCAACATGAACATAAAATACATGCACGATATATATATATATATATATATATATATATATATATATATATATATATATATATATATAACTGAATAATGTTAAAAATATAAAACTATAATATAAATGTCATGGATCAGCTGGTAGTAGTATAACAACATCAATAGTAGTACAAGTGGATGTCTGCTTAGTAAAGCTGGGTGCAGCCTCGACAGTCGATGGTCGAGCTTGCTCATGATCATGATCACTAGTATTGATGGATGCATCCAATGGTGGTAGTACAACATCAATATGAGTAGTAGTAGTGGAGGCCTGCTCAGTCAATAGTGCAGCCTCGATGGTCGATGGTCTAGCCTGCTCATGATCATGACTAGTACTGATGGATGCTGCACGCTGCTAACTGGGCATGGACGATGTTCCAGCCTCATCTCCTTGATGACTGTCAGATGCTGCCAGTGGAGCCTCATGCTCATCAGGCGCGCTGCAAGGTGAACGATCATGAGATGCATGTGAGTCGCTGCTCGCAGACTGTCCATCACGTGCCGCGGCTCGACTACGCCTATAGCTATGGACAGTGCTCCTCAGTAACGTAAAAAATGTCGTAGCTCCTATGAAATTCCGCATCAGGCCGTACATGTCATGCGGCATGCCTCTCCACATTCGTAACAACCTATCATCAGCCTGTATGTCTCTGTAATGAGCGGGCCTGATGCCCGCATCAACAATCAATACACAGAGTTGGTTTCCCAACTCCATCCTATATCTAGTCTCAGGTCGACCACGCCTAGAAAAAGGCAGTACCAGTGCACCATGAGCAGGAGCATGTATCTCTACTGCATTGGACTCATCATGATCATGATCATACTTGGCATCATCCATGTCCTAATCGTCATCATCAGGATCCACACCTGGATCATGTGGTGGATCCAACATCTGCTCGCCATCAAAAGAGCCAATGTCTGCAAAATATATACAAGCACACAACAATAATTAGACAATTTCATTACACAATTTAATAAAAACACGTTAAAGAACATGTTAGAATAAATATAAATAAAACAGTAATATTAGCTCTATCATCTGGCGGCTCATCATCTGTGAAGAGGATGTTGGGACACCCTTGCAAATCTAATCCAACATAAGGACATGGGACCATAATGAAGGGATGCAGCCCGTCAAAACTGGCTAGTAAGTCCAGTGCATCATGCACTATCCTAGCTAGAAACATAGTGTCTCCCCTCTTGGGCATCATCTTCCCCCACATGTGCATCTGGGCCTCAAAAATCGGCCTACGAGGTTGTCGAACAAAACTAGGTCTCATCTCTGGAAACCTCTCAAAAAATAAACAAAACAACTTTGAAGCAAAAGGGAAGTTTACCGTCCCTTGTGCATGAGCACATTATCTATCTAAGGCCGTACAAAACTGCCGCAAAAAAATGGCAGACCACTTGACAAGTCGTGGTTGATGTACTAAAGAATCAACATAATATAAAAGAGAGCAACTAATGCATTTCCTGCCACTAGTGTTGTGCGAAATGGTCGAAATGATAAGGGAGAGGCACTGCACGTCCTGTCTACCAAAAGAACCTATACGTAACTGACCTCCAGGTACCTGAAACTCTGAAGGAGACAGTACATGTGCTCCAATGTATCTCTGGGAGTAAACTAACTGACTCCCTGCTACACAACAAGCTGACACGTCTGGGAATGAGGGAAAATCCACCCCTCTCCTTGATAGTCCTGTAATAAAATAAATATCCTCCTGAGTGGGTGTGTACCACTGGTTAGGACCAACCTGGAAAGCCTGTCGATGGGCATTCCACCTGCGGATAAGATATCTCAAAAACACACTATGGGTCTTTAGGGAAGTAGCCTCCTCATAGAACTTGAGGAGGCCTACCTGCCTAAGGATCCCCTAGGTATTTGCAGTAATAAGGTGAGGGTATGCATCTCTCTCCCTCTCTCAGGCCTCCCATTGGCGAATCATGTCATACTATTCAGCCTGTTGTTGTTGTTGTTCCTCCTCTTCTCTTTGAATCATTGCTATATTAAATAATTTTTTTTTTACTAAAATAGACATGTATTTAGGAATATACATATATATTTTTTTTGAAAAAAAAAACAAACAGACAAGTTGGTGCGCCATAAAAATATTCATGCACCGGTGGTGGTATGGCCTAAGATTGTAGCGCACTGGAGTCGGTGCAACTAATGAAATACAATGCACCAGCCTCGGTGCAGATGTCTAGTTTTCAAGCACCATTGACTATATCTAAGTTCAGAATAGCAGTGCGCTGACTGAAATATATGCCCCAACGTGTATAGTCGTGTCAACGCACCGACTTCATAACAATTACATAGTCGATGATGCAATATTTTACCCGGTCACACCGTTGGCCCTCTCGGAATGGAGAATGTGGTGCGCTGACATACACCTGGGTGGATAATCTATCAACGCAATGCAATGTGATTCCCGTGGTCAACGATGTGCCTGGATAAATGAGCGCACCACATTTTATTTTATTTTTTTAATTTAAAATTATTCAGGGTGCCTTTTGATACCCCGCCGGAAACGGTGCGGATACAGTTAGCACCAGTGGCGGTGCCACCGCTATTCGGTGCAAGCCGAACGGCTCCGGCGCACCGCATGACAATTTTTTTTTCTTTTCTTTTTTAATGGTTATTTTTAAGGTTATTTCAATTTCTAATCTGCTAAAATGATTAATTATGGAAAAACTAGAAAAATACTTGTACATTTTGCCGTCGAGAAGGCATATTGGCTGTAAAATTTGCAAAAGAAAATTTGCCCACCATTTTTCAAATTATGCAAGCTGGAGATTGGTGGTCAATGTAGAGAAACGGTGCATGCAATGGGTGCAATGAGAGCACCGATGTCAGGGCGGCTCAGAGAAGGAGAAATGGCACCGATGCTTGAGAGCTCTGAGCACTGAGGAAAGTGAAAAATGAGGTCTTTTGGCCATAATTATTTTTTTATTTAACCCTGTTCCGGTGCGCGGGGTTTTATAGGCACACCGGTATGCTTACTTACAACCACACTGGGAGGTGTCAAATTTGGCGCGTTGTTTATAATGTACCGGGGCGCTTCCCTAACACCGCACCGGGATGTTTTAGTTTTGGCACAAAATTTTGGTGATGCACCAGGGCAGAATATTTGTAAAGCACCAATGCGTAATAGTCGTAAAGCACCAGTTTTTTGGCCTTAATTTTTTTTTTTTTAATGTAACTTTATTCAGGTGTGTGTAGTTTATAGGAACACTGGTGCTCTTGGATAAGAATACACTGGTGCATTTTTGTTTTGGCGCGGTGTTTTATGATGCACTAGCGCAGAAGAGTAGTGAAGCACCAGTGCGTATTAATAATACGACGCCCGGGAGGTGTGTGTACGTCGCGCATGCTGTTCGGTGTGCCAATGTTTGGTGCGCACCGGTGTGTTCTATGGTAGGGCCCACACTGGTAATTGAGAGCTCAGGAGCACTGGAAAACTGAAAAATATGGGTTTTTTGCCATTATTTTTTTTTAATTTAACCCTTTACCGGTGTGCGTGGTTTATAGGCACATCGGTTTTGTTTCTTACAAACGCACCGGTCGATTTGTGTTTTGGCATGTTGTTTTATGATGCACCATGGTTTCTTTCTACCGTACCGAGTGGTTTCGGTTTTGGCACGGTGTTTTATAATGCACCGGCGCGGAAGAGTTGTGACGCACTGGTGCTATAGAATAATACGACGCACTAGGCGGGTGTGTATGGAGTGCACGGTGTCTGGTGTGCCAATGCTTTGGTGCGCACCAGTGCTTTTGTAGTTCCAGAGCACCAGGGCGACATTTAATGATAAGCGCACTTAGCGGAAAACATCTGCAAAACCCTCCGCCTGCCAACACCATCTAGTAACCTCCGCTAGAAATGGATGTATGGGGTATTTTTATGTGGGGTTCCTAAAAAACATCCGCCAGAGGGTCTTTTCCTTGTAGTGCAAGGCTCAAGGACTTCTAGATGTGTTGGAAGGATGAGCGAATCACGCAGTGGACTCCATAATTGATCCAGCAGTTAGAACGAAATGATAATACCATCACTCGCATGGTAGGTCACTGGGTAGACAATGTGCTGGGAGGATTCGTAATGGAATTTTCGGTTGATCAGTTCATGTCCTATTCTAAGGCAGAGCAGAGGTTCTTCAAGGGTTTTCGTGGTAAGTTTCTGAGAACTCTGCCATTACTGATTAATATCTTATTGTGCGAAAAGAGCATTTTGTACAGTCATAGGAAGTGAATGAGCTCCGATCAGAGCGAGGTTACAACACGGAGTAGTAAATATTAGAGAACTAACCAAGAGGGAGATAGATTTGTCTACAGTCCAGTAAGAAATTGCCCTCCGCCTACACCACCTTCGAACCAGCATAGGGGTAAAAAATCACTCGTACCTCCACCTCTGTCAAAGATGATTAGGCCTTGCATATAAAGCTACCTACCTTTAAGGGTGTAGGGGATGAAAATATGGATCAGTTCTAGTTTGTTGCAGGATTGGTATGGACTGCGCAGAACGTAGCTAGTGATGTTATGAAGAGGGTGTAACTGTCCCTTGCCTTTGAAGGGAAAGCCTTGGACTAGTACATGGGATACATAGCTCAGCATGCAAATGCGACCATTGAAGAAATTAAGAATGCCTTGAAACAACAGTTCAAGAAGAATAAGTCCTACTCGTAGATAATGAAATTTCTAAAATATTTCAAGCAAGGACCCTCTTAGTCTATGTGGGAAGCTGACCAGCAGCTAAAGAAGGTAATTAGAGAAGGATAATTTAAGTACGACGAAAGGAAGCACAAGGAATGTTTCATTGCTATGTTACTACCTCACCTGCGCATACCTATGGGTCATCAGGCCATTGAGTCACAGGAAAAAACCTTGGAGATTGCTATGAAGCTAGAAGCTGCGCCAAGAGATGACACCTCGGTAAGAGTACAATAAATACAAGGAAAAATAGAGGCAATGCACATGGAGATCTAGAATCTGCAAAAGGAGTGAGGAACAGAGGCTAGCCCTGACAGATGGCGCGTACGATGTAGGGTGAACGACCACACCAAGGATAACTATCCTCTACTAGCCGACTACATGCAGACCAGGGGACCCAGTCTGTTGCGTCCTAGGGAAGCTACGGAACCAAGTGTGCTGGTGCTGTGGTGCGATGATTGTCGCGTTGCTGGGTTGCCTGACACCATTCACTGCCCCCACCTTGCCGCATATGTCCCAGAAGTGAAGCAACAATGGTGCATGTTTTGCAGATCTGTACCACATGATGAACAAAACTGCCAGACTTATGAACTGATGATAGATCGAGGAAATCTATATAGGGTACAATTGGACCCTTCTTCACCGAGGTCCCCCTCAGGCATAGGAGGCTCCCCAGCTAGGGGCAGGGGAGGGGGCCAAGGTGGAAGCGCAGGTAGGGGAAGAGGATAACTGATCTGCTATAACTGCGGAGAGGTAGGCCATTTTACGAGAGATTTCCTGAACCCTGCAAGATAGAATTTCTGATATTGCAGACAACTAGACCATGTAATCGAATACTGTCTGATTCTGATCGCAAAGATGCAGGAAAAGTAGTAGACGCCTATGTAGAATGTGCAAAGGGTCAAGGTAGAAACTCAAGATGATGGACCAAGTGTTAATGTCATAACACGTAGCAACGTGGCTACCGGGGGGGCTGAAGAAAAAGTTGTGGCTGAGCCTCTGATCCGCAAAGCAGTCATCAAACCAGAAGGGTTAGACCTCTAGAAGGAAAAATAAACCTTTGTCGCAGCTCAACAAGACTTTGCTAAGGATGAGGCATCTACTTCTCAGACCCTTGCAGACATCAAAGTAGAGGATGAGGTCTGATCATTTCTGCAAGCATGTATGAAGTTGCTGCACAACCAACAGGCCATTGAGAACCCCCAAGCACTAATAAAAAGCTGCACCAAAATAACTAATCTGCCTCGAGAAGTTAAGGATTTGCACAGACTGTACAAATATAAGAAACACACTGGTAGGGAAATGCGGCTTATAGCACAAATTGGTGACTATGAAATGGATTAGGTTATTTTGGAACTCAGATCAGATGTGAACATACTGCCCAAGAAAACCTGGCAGTGCATGGGAGAAACTAAGTTGGAATGGTCCACTATCCAGCTGCGCATGGCCAATCAGCAAAAGATCATACCATTGGGAAGGCCCTCAAAAATTATGGTAGATATCGTAGGAGTTAAGGTCCAGGCTGACTTTGAGGTCATTCAGATTATGGAAGATGCAGACCCCTATCTTGCGCTCCTAGGGTTGGAATGGGCCATATATATGGGTGTATTATCAACTTGAGGAAGTGATGCATGGTGTTTGAAAGTGAAGGGACACGGGTAATAGTACCACTAGACCTGACGGAAGGAGAAAGGTATACAAAGCCAGTGTGTGAGGAAGAGGAGGTAGACCACATCTACAAGTTGACTGTGCAAGATGAGGACTGGATTAATCCTATAGTAGATGGTGTGCTATGCTAGGAGAAGGATAGCGAATGCTTCTTTGACTCTGATGGATAAATGTAAAATTGGAAAAACCGGTTACATGATGTCTTCGCACTATGTTGCCTGCGAATCGCAAGGGACTTATGATGCATATCCTCAGAGGTAAGATAACTGGCCTACTTTGATGGTTCCGATAGTATAAAAGAATTTTTATGAACATTTGAAGCTGAGGTTCCAAGAGAACGAAGGCTGTGGGCCCTTAATCTAGCCATGCGCGCAACACCTGCAACATGGTGGGACACACATAAGGGGGTGTTCTAGGACTGGGAGGAATGTCGGGACATAATGATCCTGCGATTTGAACCTTCATTTGATGTGCACGTCAAGATGTTTCTTGGCCTAGGGGATCCGCGCGAACACTTGTTCACATGGATGGAGAAGTGGTGTGAACGGACTACCGAAGAATGGGTTCAATTGTTTATTCATGCTTTGGGACCACTTCCCACTATGTGGTACTTAGATGCAGAGCTACATCAATGCACCCGCCATTGGGAAACTCTAAAGGATGAGTTCATGGGGACATTTGGACTAACAGGGGGCTTAGAGGTGCTAGACGAAGCTCTGCAGGATATAGATACCTTTTTGTTTGGTGAATCCAGCCCTTACGCAGCGTTTGGGGCACCAACGTGGGAAGCGCAGATGCAGGATATTACCAACTGTCGCAATATAATTGTAGAAGAATGTGATGAGGATCTGCACAATGTCTCTATCCTAGATTCGGAGGGAGAGCGCGTAGTTGCGGGACCTAAATTACAAACTGTAGATGTGACAAAGCCTCTAAAGCTGCGGGAAGTCAACATTGGCATGGAAGAGCAGCCTAAGTTGGCTAAAGTTGGGGACTAATGGGATGATGACAGAGTAAGCAAGGTTGCAGAATTACTCATGGACTACCAAGACTTATTCCCAATGAAGTTTTTAGAGCTCAAGGGGATCATAGGGGATTTAGGGGTTATGCGCATCACGCTAAAACTAGATGCACACCTTGTGAAGCAGCACCCTTATCGACTAAACCCTAAGTATAAGCAGAAGGTTAGGGAAGAAATCGATAAAATTCTCACTGTAGGTATCATCGAACCAGTCGAACAATCTGATTGGGTAAGTCCGATGGTAGTTCAGGAGAAGAAGACAAAGGGGGAAATACGAATCTATGTGAACTTACGCAAATTAAATGATGCCTGCGTACATGATCCCTTTCCGACACCATTCTAGGATAAGATCCTGGATAGCGTAGGAGGCCAAGAAGCGTACTCCTTCACTGATGGATTCTCAGGGTACCATCAGATCATAATCAAACCTGAAGATTGCAACAAAACCACGTTCGCTACCAAATAGAGATCCTTTCAGTATACGGTCATGTCGTTTGGACTCAAGAATGCCCTTGCTATCTTTTCACGAGTAGTAGTTGGGGTGTTCAAAGAGTTCATCCACAAATTTATGGAGGTTTACTTTGATGATTGGACTATCTTCGGCTTGGTAAAGAAGCGCATGTCAAACCTGTGCATGATGTTGGATGCCTATCAAAAGCACCATATTTTCTTGAATATTAAGAAGTGTATCTTCTGCGTACCCTTCGGAATCTTTCTTGGACATATAGTTTGCCATCAGGGGCTGATGGTTGACCCTGCAAAATTTTCAGTTATCATCAATATGGCGGTACCCACAAGTGAAAAACAACTGCGTTCGATCCTTAAACATACGAGCTACTACTGAAAGTTCATTCAGGGATACATGTTGATCAAAGTGCCTCTATAAAAGTTGCTTAAGAAGTATTTTTCATTTTTTTGTGATGACAAGTGTTAGAAGAGATTTGAGCTACTCAAGGAAAATATGGTCTCTGCACCTATCCTTATTTTTCCTAATTAGGTGAAGGTATTTCATGTTCACATTGATGCTTGAGGAATACCCCTGGTAGCGGTCCTTACACAGCCTGGAGACAGAGACATTGATCACCCAGTTGCATTTTCTAGTAGAAAAATCTCTAGTGCGGAGTGCAACTATGCCACCATGGAGCGAGAAGGATTGGCCATGGTCTATGCATTGCAGAAGTATTGACACTATCTGTTAGGGGGACACTTTAAAATGTTTACAGATCATTCGGATTTTAAGTACCTGGTGAATAATCTTGTGTTGGGGGGGGAATCTGTCGATGGCTTCTGCTATTCCAAGAATACGATTTTGAGATCATCGTCAAACTAGGGAAGTTGAATGATTGGCCAGATCACTTGTCCCGAATTGAGAGTGGCGAGGAACAAACCAACCTGGAAGAATTATTTCCTGACGTGCAGCTATTTTCTATTAAGGTAGTTGATGTGCACTTCTCTAACATCATTCAGTTTCTGACTACAGGCATGGCACCTGCGGAATATTTGGTACAACAGAAGAAAGAGCTGGTAACCCGTGTTGTGAATTTTACCCTCATCGTAGGTCACCTATATAAGATGGGAGCAGATGAAGTGTTGCGCCGATACGTACTAGAGCACAAAAAACATGATATCTTGGCAGAGGCCCATGACGAGGTAGCAGGAGGTCACTACACAGGGAAAGTAATGGCGCAAAAGATCTTAAGAGCAGGCCTCTGGTGGCCTACCCTGCATACTGACTCTCACGACTATTATAAAGCCTGCGATACATGCCAATGAATAGGAAGGCAATCACGTATAGATGATATGCCCCTTCAACCACAAATGGCCCTACAAGCCTTTGAAAAATGGGCCATCGATTTTGTGGGACCTATTAACCCACTCGGAAAGAAGACAGGTGCATGTTACATTATAACTGCCACTGACTATGTAACTAGATGGGCCGAAGCACAAGCGGTGAAGGATTGCACTGCAGATACTGCTGCACACTTCATCTTTGAGCAGATTTTAACTAGATTTGGGTGTCCAAAAATCTTGATGAGCGATATAGGTACGCACTTTGTTAATGAGACAATACAAGCATTGACAGATGAATTCCGGATCCATCATATGAAAAGCACTCCTTATCATCCTTAGGAAAATAGAGCGGTTGAAGCATTCAATAAAGTCTTGGAGCATGCACTAACTAAGGTCTGTAACGCTGATCGCAGTGACTGGGACGTGCGCATCTCGTCTGTTCTGTGGGCCTACCACACCGCCTACAAGAAGTTGACAGGGAAAACACCGTTTAGGATGGTCTATGGCAAAGGAGGCCATTATGCCCATGGAATATATTTCTCCTAGTCTGCGCATCGCAACCTTTACAAATATGGTAGAGCCAACTATCATGTAGGAACATCTAGGGCAGCTTGTGGCTCTAGAAGAAGATCAGTTCATTGCTAATTTCCATCAGTAGGTCCAGGTGTGCACATAGGTACAGCTGGATCTGGCCAGGTTGTCTCATGAAGTATTACAGGTTCTCCACACCTCCTTGTTTGAGGAAATTCAACACTAGGACCATCAAATACACCAACGACTCAGTATAGCTGAGCAGACAATCGAAGAGAAAAACGCTGAAGTTTCCCAGGTGCAGGTTTCCTATACCCTCGCCACCGCGTAGCAAACGGAGCTAGAACACTTGATTAACAGACTCTGTGCGGATGTTACAGAAGAAATCCCAACCACAACCACCCCACAGGACAAGGTTGAGGGGTTGTTCGTAGCATTAAAGGCCTCTAGGACAGAGATTTAGGTGGTCAAAGCACAGATGGAACATAAGATCGTAGATTTGCAGGCTAAGTTACAGCCAGAGACGCCATCAGAGGTACGAGCTCAGTGAGCTGCACTGGTCACCGCAGCTACCAATATAATTACAGGCCAGATTTCCTAGGGCACCCAGCTGTTGGATATCGCCATGCAGTTATGGACCAAGGTACAGTGCGACTTGATCCTGTGTGAAATCAACCAAGACCTTCGATAGAAGGAAGAAGCATTCGAGTAGCTGGAAGCCACCATGCCTACTTTGATCCTTGCTTAGTGCTTGGCACGACTGCGAACTAGCCATGCCCTCCATACTGATATTGATGAACTCCTCCAAAATAAGAAGGCCCTCAGTGATTGTCTTAAGCCATGGGATGATGAATCCCTCAAGCTCGCCCACGATACCGATGTCATTTCCAAACAACTAAACTAGACTCTAGAAAGTGTCACCGCTGCAACGGAAGGCCCGACTTCATAGAAGTTGGTGGAAATTATGAAAAATGATGCTGCTCAGAGTGAAGGTGTGCTACCCCCACTAGTCGAAGCGATCAGACTACTGCAGGCGCAGGTGGAGACCCCACCATCACAGTGACTCGGGACGAGTCACAAGATTGTGTTGGGGGACTGTTGGAGCAGGGTCCCCTAAAGCGAAAAATTTTGTACATTTTTGTACATTTTTGGTATTATTTAGTCTAACGCAGGGGTTTTGGGGCGGGTCAAAGCCCCAAATGCATTGTAATGGGTCAAGGGTATACCAAGAGTCTGCAAACCATGGTTTTCAGACCATTGGATACGTAGGCTAAATCAATATAAATAGATGAACGTTTTGAGCCTTAAGGTAGGCACGAATTAAGATTGATACTAAGCATGAATTTTTAGATCTATTGTCAGGTTGTTTGGGTAAGGACTCCTGTTGGCCGTGTGCATGGAGATCCTCAGTCCTGCTGTGTGCGGACCCTATTGGCTGTGAGCGCAGGCGGTATTTTTGGATTGTAAGTGGGTTTTGATATTAATATATATGTGAATTACTGTTGGAAATATGATGCTATCTGGATCTATTTTTTTATGATTGATGCGAACCTGGGTTTTATGATTAAGTTGCGAAAGTATATGTTTAATTGTTGTGAACTGTCAAAAGTATCTATGTTTCCGGTATATGTGTATAGGATCTGTTAATTGCTGCAATTATAGTGTTTTATGCTGATTAGTATTACGCACGAGGATGCGAAGGTATTGACTAGATCAGTGCATGATAGTAGCTCTGTTATACTGTTGATTGTATTGTCAATAAAACTGCGGATAGATCTATTTAGTACGAACTAGGCCGTGAACGCAGACCTTCTTGACTTACCTACTCTCTCTCAGGGTGTGGAAACCTGGTTCCAGTACCCTCCCATACTGCTTCGGGTGAGACTTTGGCTTGTGCAAGCGGATCACTACCGAAAGGACCAGTATTATAGGGGTTTGTTGGCAAACCTTAACCTTCGAACCTGGGTCAGGACCCCTCGAGCCAACAAAATTTTACCGCAAAATTTGTTTAATTACACTCTGCTTTGAACTATTATACATTTTTATGTTTTCTTATGATATCTGGTTTAGGGAATCCTTAACTTCTCCTTGATCCCGATTGACCTCCTTCACCTTCTTTCATTATCTTGTTTAAGGAATCCTTAACTTCTCCTTGATCCCGATTGAGAATCACTTCACCATTTAGCCTTGAGATTTGATTTTTCTCAGCTATCCTACCCTGTAACACTTCCTTTATCATTTGATCCTGTTCTGTTTTCAATTTATATTGACTCCATAGCCCAATGGAAAATAGAAATGCAACTATCCATCTAATTCAGTAATTCCACCAACAAATAAAAACCAAACCAAACAAGCATACATAACTAGTCTAAAATTTATTAAAACAACAAATTTAAATAATTAAGAGAGAGCCCTCTCTGAGCATTAGGAAGGCTAGATCCTAATCTCCAAAAGTGTTTGATAGTTACCTCTGTTATTTCTTTAAATGCACATAACAACTCTTGGGAAATTTCAGAGTGATAACATACTGGCGACTCCATTGGGGAAGTCAGACCTCCATTTAAATAAATCTTAAAGGAAACACTTTTCCTCATTTTTCACCTTAAGGTTTTTAAGGAGTTGTTAAAAATTATCATTGAAAGTTAAAATTCTGGCTTCTAAAAGAACATATTATACCAAGGCTCATCCTGATCGACAACCTGCTACAATTGTTGATGATCTTGATAGAATTTTAAGAAAACATAAAAAAGTAGAAAGTCTAGGAAGTAGTAGTCAGTTAATCAAAGGAAATTCACTTCCTAAAGAGTTATCAAGCATACAGGATATTCAATTTGATTTATCATTTGAGCATTCTTTATTTAGAACCAAATATGAAAACTCAATCTTTGATAGTGTAATAGACCCTAACTTTATTCAATTTATTGAATCAAAGAATGAAACTATACAACTTGAATTATATCATAAGGTTTTAGAAAATTTTGATAAACTTGATGTTTTGACCTCAACTTTTATTAAAGATATATATGAATCCTATTTTCAACAGTCAATTGAATTAGCTGCCCTAACTACTGCTACCCCTAAGCGTTCTTCCATTCCTTTTGAAACTATAAATACAACTTTATTTAGTAACACCTAATCTATAGTATCCACCACTGTTCATTCCATAGAACCATTCATACCTAAACTTCCTCTCCAACCTAAATTTTTAAGCTCATCTTCAAGTGTTCCAAATTCATCTTCTAGTGTTCCAAAATCATCTTCTAGCACTTCAAGTTCATCTCCAAATACCACTTCTTTACCTCCCAGTTAAGAAATAATCTTAGCCATGGCAGCCAGATATGCCTCTTTGGTATTATAGGTCCCTTTACATGCCATGCCATAGGATTACCAGAGTAAAATTTTTCATTTTGATGGTACTGGCCACTATACTGCTCAACAACATGTAAATAAAATGATTGATTATTTTGAATTACATGAAGTTGATGAGGCCGATGTACAAATGAGATTATTTGCACAAACATTAGTAGGAGATGTTAAGAAATGGTTTAAATATCTACCTACTAACCATATTGCTAATTTAGCTGCTTTCTACCAATTTTTCATTAATAGATGGGAAAGAAAGAAAATCCCTTTACAGATATTGTCTGAATATGAGAACATTAGGAGATATACTAATGAATCTGTTTAGGATTATTGTACTAGGTTTAACAAAATTTATAATGCAATTACAGTGAATATTAGACCCTGACTAGACTTGGCCCTAATCAAATTTACAGATGGTTTTGATGCTGACATGTCCTATCAATTAAGAGAAAGAAACCCTGTAACTTTAGAACAGATGCAAAGTGATGTAGTTAGTGTAGAAGCTAACTTATTAGCTAAAAGAGCTAGGATGAGGAATGAAAGGAGAGTGACCATTAAGGAAGAACCATCCACATCAGATATTAAGATAGATAGTTTAGCTAAAATTATGGAGAGACTAATGGATAGATTAGAAAACATGTAAAGAAAACCTCAGTGAGAAAATCAACAAGGTCCCCAAATTAGAAACCTTAACTTTAGGAAAAATCCTAATACTGGTAAATCAAGAGAAGTTGTCCCTGATCAAAATATTAGACCACATTTCCAATAAAACGATGCTGAAAGCTCACAAATAAACGAAGAAGACCAGGACACCCAGATAAACTTGATGGGAGTAAATGATGAAAATACTATTTTTCTTATAAAAGAAGAACAAGAATTATACATGTTACAAAAATTACAATTAGACTTTATAGAGTCCTTTGACTATCAAAAAGGCTATGAATCTTCTATCTACGAAGTTCATAAATAGTATAGCCTTAGAAGAAAGAAGAACACAGAAGTTCCTACTAAGAAATCATTCAAGACTCAAACTAAGAAAATGGTAAAACTCCTGTGACTAAAACTCTACAAATTCTCCCTAGAGAAACTTAGAATACTTTCAACCCAAAGATTGTAGACATAAATTCAATTGCTACTCAAACTTAAACTATTACTCAAAAGGTTTCAGACGAGAAAATTGAAAAGAAAACAGTGCAAACACAAAATGAATTACCAACTGTTGATAAAAAAGACAAAAACACACAAACCACAATTGGTAAATAGGAAATCATTCAATTAGGAAAAACTCAAATTTCATTTAATATCCAAATTGAGATAGCCAAATTATAAATACCAGTTCCTTTATCAGAGCTGGTGAAAAATGATTCATACAAGGCCCAAATCATTGAAACATTCAACATAGGAGAAGGCGAAGATGATGTTAATGTCAATGATGATCAACTTGAGTTAGTATTTGGTCCTGAAGTTAATGGTAAAAATCAACAAGGAGGTGTCCCTCCATTCTATATTAGCCTCAACATTCATGATAAAATCTTACATAATGCTATGTTGGATTTAGGAGATCTCATAACTTAATGCCCAAAGCAGTAATGGAAAATTTTCACTTAGACATCACCAGATCATACAAAAACCTGTTCTCCTTTGATTCTAGTCAAGTAAAATGCCTTGGCCTGATAAAATACCCGTGTGTAACTCTATTCTAGTGTCCATCGCAGAGTATTGTTATGGATATTGTAGTTGCTGATATCCCTCCAAAATATGGTATGTTACTATCTCACTCATGGGGAGAAAAATTACAGGGATCACTGCAATTAGAAATCTCATATACTACCATTTATGTGTTTGGTCAACAAAGGAAGCTTTACAAAGAATCTTTGATGAAATACATGTTCAGTAGTGCAGGAAAACCATAGAATTATCCTATCTATTCCCTGCATTTTGATCTAGACTCATTTATCTTATGTAATTCAAACAGTGGCAAAGATAAAACGATAGTTGTAGAAGAGAAAAAAAAAGAAATTGATAGTGATAATATAACTCATGAGTCTATGTGGAATTTAGATTTCAATGGATCTGTAAATAGATTAGGAGCAGGAGTTGGAGTATGGATCTATAATTTAGAGAATGATCATTCAGAAGGACATGCTTTCAGGTTAAATTTCAAATGCACTAATAACATGGCAGAATATGAAGCATTAGTGTTAAGACTGCAAATTTTAAGAAAAATTGGTGCCAAAAGAGTTTCCGTCATGGTAGACTCAGAACTTATCATAAAACAAATCAAGGGAGAGTATCTTGTTAATAATCCTAGACTTAGCCAATATAGATAACCATTCTATACTTGATAAATTGTTTTCTTGAAACTAACTTTGTTGTTATTCCAAGAAAGTAGAATATGCAAGCACATAGTTTGGCTAATTTTTCCAGCACATGCAGGTTACCATTTTAGCCAAATCATTAGTACACTGTTGAGGTAAGACATAGGCCAATCATACTTGGTAATTTGAAATATTGGAAAATATTTTCACAAGACTCACAAAT
Organism: Pinus albicaulis; assembly: GCA_034641835.2. Taxonomy (NCBI): domain Eukaryota; kingdom Viridiplantae; phylum Streptophyta; class Pinopsida; order Pinales; family Pinaceae; genus Pinus; species Pinus albicaulis. The sequence continues at coordinate 335,807,593 of CM076569.1, forward strand.
CTATAATTTCATGAATTCTGAGGGAGAGTTTCAAAACTATAATATAGACATAGATTGTACATTAGATTATACCATTAAATAATGAATTATATGTAAATTATGTAAATAAAATAGAACCAACTAAATTCACTAAAGTAGAAATAGAAAAATTAGAAACAGTAGAAATAGAGGAATTAACCAATCATGAATTAGAAGTTTTAAACCTTAAAGACAACATTTTGCCTAAGGGATTAGCCCCATTAGAAGATCTTTTTGACTCCAATGATGTAGCTAGAAAACCAAAAATGGAGCCCCTAAGGTTAGATGTAGAGGAATGACACATAGGAACAGAAGAAAAACCCAAGCTTATCAAGATATCCAAAGCATTACCTCCAGTTGAAAATTTGAGGTACATTAGTTTGTTTAAAGAATTCCAAGATATATTTTCCTGGAGTTATGAAGACCTCAAGCCTTATGATACCAGCATTATCCAGCATAAGATACCAATCAAAGAAAATCAGAAGCCCTTTAAACAAAAGCTTAGGAGAATTAATCCTGTTCTTAGCCATTAATAGAAAAAGAAGTCAAAAGGATGTATGAGGCTCAAATCATAACACCCATTATATATTCTGATTCGGTCTCTAATTTAGTCCCCACTAGAAATAAAATAGGAGAAATCAAACTCTGTGGTGATTTCAGAAACTTAAAAAAAGTATCATTGAAGGATAATTATCCTCTCCCTAAAATGGACCACATTCTATAGAGGGTAGTAGGGTCATCCATAATTTAATTACTAGATGGATTCTCTGGATACAACCAAATCTTGGTCCAACTTGAAGATCAAGCAAAGACCACATTTACCACTCCCTGGGGAACTGTCATGTACTTGAAAATTCCCTTTGGATTGATGAATGGTGGAGCTACATTCCAAAGAGCTATGGACATAGCCTTTGCTAAGGAAATCCATGAATTTCTAGTCATTTACCTAGATGATATCATAGTCTTTTCCAAAATAGATAATGAACATATAAATCATTTGAGAAGATTATTCATAAAGTGTAGAATGTTTGGCATATCCTTGAATCCTAAAAAGACACTTTTTGGATTAGAAGAAGGAAAAATCTTGGGACACATTATTTCAAAAGAAGGTATTAGAATTGATCCAGCTATAATAGAAGCAATCTTAAACATCAGTCATCCTAGAAACATCAGAGAATTACAAGCATTTCTAGGAAAAATAATTTTTCTTAGAAGATTCATCCCTAACCTAGCAGAACTAATTAGGAACTTAAACAACATGTTAAAGAAAGATTCAAAACTTAAGTGGATAGTAGAGGCTAAGAAATATTTTGAAGCAGTCAAAGAAACACTTACTAAAACACCTGGCCTCATAGGTCCTAATTTTAGCAAGGATTTCATAATTTTTTCATTTTCTTCAGAACACACCATTGCAATAGTCTTGTTGCAAAAGAGTGATGAGGGTCTTAAACAACCCATTGCTTTCTTTAGTAAAACTTTGAGAGATGCAACACTAAAGTACAATATCATGGAAAAACAAGCCCTTGCTTTAGTGAAAGACATAAAAGATTTTAGAGTGTATATTCTATACTATCACATAATTTCATATGTTCCAAAATCAGTAGTAAAGGACATTCTAACTCAGAATGGGCCTGATGGAAAGAGAGGCAAATGGATTGCCACAATACTAGAATATGACATTGAAATCAAGCCTACTAAATTAATCAAAGGCCAAGGTTTGGCCAAAATCATGGCTAAATCGAATTTCCAGGCCTTAGATATAAATTTCATTGCTTCCGTAGATGATCAAGAAGAGATGGCGACTCCACAAATCTGTGAAGCTTTTATAGATTCACCCTGGTATGCAGACATAATATTTGATTTAGTTAAACTACAAGTTCCTCCTGGTTTATCTAGAACTAAAAGTATATTCTTAAAAATGAAAGCAATGAAATATTGTATCTTAGATAATGCTTTATTTTGGAAAGATCATGGTGGAATCCTATTAAATTGTTTATTAAACGATGAAGCTGACAAAGTCATGCTGGGGATTGTGGAGGACACCTTTACTGGAAAACAACTGCTAACAAAATTTTGAGGGTAGGTTTTTACTAGCCTACTTTTTGCATATGTCAGAAAGTAAGTGACCTCCTGACACAAATGTTAGAAAAGAGGGTATGTCCTAAAGAAAAGAGGGAATTTCCTAAAGAAAAATCAAAGGACCAAAAGGAAAGAGGATAAAAAAATGATATAAAGTATGAACCCCACAAAAAGAAAAAAAATAAAATCTGAAAGTGTTGCACATTTAAATGCCACTACTCCTAGTTTACTTTACTTTTACAAATAAAATTGTGTGCAGCATGTCCAAAATGGCACAATTCATGATGATCATACAATTTAATCTTGGTCATTCAGGCTTTTAAATTTCATGTCATAATAGTTAGTGAATAATGATCTGACCAAACCATTTAATCTTTGCAGATCAGTAGTTAGGTAGAGAATAAAATGAGCTCATAAGTTTAATCTAAGCCATTGAAAGATATAAGGTTAGAAATAAGTTAGTTTTATTATCAAAAGAAAATAAAAGGGTTAGCAAGCTCAAATGCACCTAATAAAAGGAAAAAAATAAGATGTTAGGATAAATAAAGTGTAGGTAGAATAATTTCATAAGTTATGGAAAGCATCATTTGGTTTATCTTTTTTCACCAATGTCTTTCTGACATTCCTCCTTGTCCTAAAATCCCTTCTCCCTCCCTTGGAAATAATATTCCCTTGCAAAAAAAAATCCCTTTTCCTTTGATAAAATCCCTTTCCCCTTTTTCTTAACCCTTATCCCCTCCTAAAAACCCTTTTCCGTTTGAAAAACCCCTTCCCCTTTACTAACTCCGCATTATTCAAATAAAACATGCAAAACCCACTTTTGCATAGTTTTAAGCACAAACTTAACATATATCGGTCCCCACTTTATTTAACCCTTCCCCGATATCATATTAACCCCCTCGTTTAATATATTTCCCCTTTTTAAATTAACCCCTCCTCCTAATTTATTTACTTTTACCCTTCCGCATAATATATAATCCCTGGGGCCCACTTTATTTAAACCTCCACTTTCATTTAACCCCCTACTATCCTTTTAAAACCCTACATATATTAACCCCTGACCCACTTATACTTAACCCTCTGTATAAGTAATTTACCTGACCTCACCATTTGAGATTCCCCAACTTATCCTACCACCCATCAACCTTCTGACTGGCGCCACCCATATCCAATGACTCTCGATCCTTTTCACACCCCTCAAACTTCCGAAATTTAAAACCAATGGGGGGGTGCAGAATGGGTGGTTTCATACCCTCGCCCCCTTGCCACGCAACACTCCGACAACTTATCGCACTCCCCCATCCTAAAACCGCCAAACTGCTTTTTAACGTGCGATAAACCACCCGAGTCGAGAAATAAACCACTAATGTTTGAAATCCACCCCTGCACCATTGTGATAAGCCCAACTTTCAAAATTAATAAAATCTCACCCTTCACAGTTATTTCACTATTGTTGTTTATTTGTGAAAAGAGACCAAAATCCATTTTCCCATTAAGATTGAACCCTGCTACCGCCTGGACTTCATCCAAAAAACAAAGAGGTTTTTGAAAATGAAAATAAAAAGGATGAAATGATGAACCTAATCATTCAGTTGGCAACTCAACTGAAGGGAATGGAAACAAAAATGGACAAACTAGTGCAAGAAAAGCAAGCTAGCATGGGAGCAGTTCCCTTTACTACTATTCCTATAGCTTCTACATCAGCTCCATTGCATACAGCAGCTCCAGTATCAACAGAAGTTCCAGTAACTACACCAACAATAGCATCAATAGTACCAACAACCCATCACATTGATGAGGCCAGTAAGTTGATTAAAGAAATGCAAGATATGTCAATTCAAACTTCTGAAATCAATAAGCTAAAATAACAAGTGAAGAGTTTAGAAGATGGCAAGAAATTGGCAGAAGTAATGCATCAGAAAGAAGTACAAAAGGCCAACAGATTAACTAAAAGAATCCACAAGTTATAAAAGGAGTTATCAATGAAATAACCTTTAGCCCAAGCAAAACAACAGTTGTGGGCAAATATCATTAACTCAGTTAATGATATTTGACCTTCTATACAGATCATATTTGAACATAATGACTTGGTAAAGGAAGCAGGTAATGCAATTCAGAAGGTCAAAGAAGAGCTTGGAAAGAAGCCAGAGGAAGCCACTGAGATAATAAAATTCCTAAATTCTAAAAACAAGTATGAATAGGAAGAATTAGGAATAGCTGACAGAACATAGAATATCTTAGAGGTGAAGAAAGTTATTTCCAAAATAAATTTGATGATACAACTTGAAGACAAATTCCAAACAATGGAACTGGTAGTAAACAGGTTCATGAAAAAGTTTGATGTTTTAAGACAGAAAGGTTTGCCAAATAAATTGGTAATCAATGATAAAATAATGAAGCATGAATCATTATGATAAAAAGATGAGGGAAGTAGCCAAAGATACTTCCAACAGTTTAGCAATGAAAGGAGTTCCCATAGGCAAAGTACTCCTTCAGAGTTTAGAAAACTTCTTTTAACTCCAGCATGAGGTAAATCACCTTTTTTTGAATAAGCCCACATTTTCCAAGTATTCAGAAGCTGATGAAATTTATTGGAATATGATGAAGAAAAAAATTCCAGATGAAGAAAAGTGGGAAAAATGGTGTGATATACTATGACATGTAAAAGCAAATATAGGTAAAAGACTGCACAGGTTAAAGAGAAATCATATGAAAGACAAATGAAAGACAATTGAAAGAAAGACATCGTGAAAGTGCAGACAACGTGAAAGAAAGATAGATTAGAGATACAAGTAACAAAAATCAAATAAAAAAGGGACAAGTTTCAGTTAGTTAATATGTGTCTCTATCTTCTTGCATGAAGATATTTTATTTTCCTTAAATAAATCCTAGTCAGTTGATAGGATATTTTGTAATGTTTTTGTATAAATACTTCATCATTTCGAAGTATTGAGGGTGGATTTCTGAATATTTCTATAGCTGATTGATCTACTACCTAAGGGTTATTGTACCATTTCTAGTTGATAGATAGGACAAGTAATAAAGGAATTTATTTACAGGATTCATGTGTTGAGCTATTTCAATGAAGTATATTTCAATTGTTCATGTTTCTTTTCTTAAGTATTCCATAAACTTGCATGTTTTCTAAATTTGAATGTTATAATTGGAATTTTACGATAGAATTTGTTTAATTACACTCTAATTTGAACTATTAAACATTTTTATGTTTTCTTTTGATATCTGGTTTAGGTAATCCTTAACTTCTCCTTGATCCCGATTGACCTCCTTCACCTTCCTTCATTATCTCATTTAAGGAATCCTTAACTTCTCCTTGATCCCGATTGAAAATCACTTCACCATTCAGCCTTGAGATCTGATTTTGCTCAACTATCCTGCCTGTTAACACTTCCTTTATAATTTGATCCTATTCTTTTTTCAAGGTATATTGAATCCATAACCCAATGGAAAATAGAAAGGCACCTATCCATCTAAATTAGTAACCCCACCAACAAATAAAAAACAAACCAAACAAGCATACATAACTAGCCTAAAATTTATTAAAACAACAAAGTTAAATCATTAAGAGAGAGCCCTCTTTGAGCATTAGGAAGGCTAGATCCTCTCCAAAAGTGGTTGGTAGTTACCTCTGTTATTTATTTTAAACGCACATAACAACTCTTGGGAAATTTCAGAGTGATAACACAACTCATCTTTTCTTAGATTGGCTAATTCGAACTATATTCCAAGACATATACCTTTGAGTTGAATCTTGCCGGCAAGGTTCTAAGGATATTTTAGACAACAGTTTTTGTGTCGACAGGTTCTCCTAATACTTCCAATGCATTTTTTATATCATCAACACACTGTAAGTATGCATAATATTTTCATCTTCCTTCATTTTGAGTTGCTCAAAATTTTCCCTGTAGATTTGAAGCTTTGCTTCTTTCACATTTGAGTCACCTGCATACATATTCTCAAGCTTGCCCCGTACTTCTTTAGCAGTTTTTAAACTCAATACCTTAAGATAGACAGATTCTATAAGCCCACTGATAAAAATATCTTTAGCCTTTGCATCATATACCATATTTTTCTTACCTTATTCATTTGGGGTCTTTGTAAAGCCTTTTTCAACGATTTCCCATACTTCATATCCTTGCGCCAACAAATGAACCTGAATTCTTCCACTCCAAAGTTCATAATTATTTGCATTGAACATAGGAACTCTATTCCTAGTATACTCCATGAACTCCTTCCAGTTGTTAGACTACTATTGAAGGAACCAAGTTTTGATACCAATTGTTGGAAAAACTGAGAGTGTGGGTGAATCAATATTTCTTATCAATTAGAACTTTTAAATATTTTCAGAGCATTAGTTAATATTCAATTATTCGTGATGTTTATCCAGTAACAATAGTAAACAACATAACACAATAGGAACATGAATTTTAGGTGGAAAACCCCCTCCGGGCCAAAAACCACCGAACTCTTTTCTAATAAATTATTTAATCTCAACCCCAACTGAAATGAAATGTACAACTTCCTAGAATTTTAGGAAAACATTCTTGTATAGCTCCCATTGGAAGGACGCTCCAATGCCCTGGTTCCTTCAGTAGTCATCTGAATGGATGCCCCGACATCCTAGACCCACCTACCACCTTGAAGTGTTCACAAGTTCCAACATGTAGGTGACTTCATGCACCAAACTAGAACCTCCCTGCCACCCTATAATGATCAGAAATAAGACAAGAGTGTGGAATCACTTACCAGGGACAATGACCCACAATACAATATGAATCACAATGATTTTCTTAAACTAGACCAATCACCCAATCACACTATGACTTGCAACCCAACCATAAAATTATCCAACAATGACACTTGTACCTCCCAACAATGCCTCTCCAACTATAGGAAGATTGACTCTTTTACAATTTTACAGTGATTATTTTTACAATACTGACTTTTGACATGACTTGATACTTTACCTGACACTGCTTCTTTGAACACTAACAATTGTTGAGGTATTTTTGTGCCTGCTTAAAGTAATGGTACTTTGGCGTTGCATTGTCCTTCTAGTATGTGTCTCAGTTTTCCTATTGTGTCCTCATTCCTACACATGCATTAATGAACAAGACCCAAACCAATATACATAAAAAGTACTTACACTACCATATGTCAGAAAAATATTCAAAATTGAAATGTAAATACGTTCAACATTTATGAACAAAACCCAATCAAACATACATACAAAATACTTACACTGTCCTGCAAAAACACATGTCAGATATGACATTCAAATTAAAATTCAAACACTAATCATACATACCTTGTTGTAGCAGACTTACCCTTGACTGTTGATGTGTTGTCCTTACTGTAGTGATCCTTGAATGCATATTTTTTCTTTCCTTCTAGAAGCTCGATATTGAATCTGTAGTATCTATGTAATTTCAAATCTCCAAGGTTTGAAATTACATCTTGTGGTATACCTCTGAGTCCTCTTCCCAATCCTATATGTATGATCAATATTGGATTCTTCAAGAAATAGTTATGCCCAATGTCCTACGATGACCTGATTCTAGATTGGTTCAATAGATCGAACTTGTACAAAGTGCCACGTGTCGTTGTTTCAACATTTGGTCTTGAAAACAATATCCAACAAACTGCAATCCATCCTCTTTCTTTCACTTTTTACGAAATTTGAATCCAATGCTCAGAGAGAAATTTATGATGATTTTCCCAAGGTCACTTGTTTGACATGAAATTCGGGAGCCTGTAAAAACCATAACTTCCTTAGATCATATCTCCGAAAGTGAACCAATATCTGAAATTTAATCACGCATTGCATCAGGATTTTGGCTCAAATGTTTTTTTTTCTTCAGCATTTGAAGCTTCACAGGAAAAAAAAATATAGCGATAATTCCACGATGACCTATTTTAAGTAGCGAAATCCTTACATGAGGAGGATATGAGGGTCACAATTTACATAAATTCTTAGGTTGAGAGGGTCTTCAACAAGTGAATGTTGGAGGGATTTTAGGAGCTTAAAAAATTATCAATTATTGACTATTCAATAACCACATCTAATGATTAGTGTCATGCCACAACCCCATGGGGTTTTAACCCAATACATGGGGATACTAACTTCAAACAAAAATATCTCTCAAACCATGAAAAATTACATGGTGTGTCATATATCAACGAAAACATCTCGACGAGTAGAAAACATCCAAAATATCTTTGACTCAGAATAGAGTAAGTTTTCAAGTCAAAATCCCCATCAATATCGGGGTATCCCCTGGTGTTGCTTGGGTTCACATCAATTAAAACCACTGATCAACAACCATTGGTAGATCAGGATGGAGATAGACCTAAAAATTGGTCCTAAGAACCGACCCTTCAGATTTTAATCGTTCTAGCTTAGGGATCCCACACTCATGAAGAAAGTGGAAGGATGGTGGAAGGAGAGTCAAGAGAAAGGAGAAAATCACATGCATACCTTCCAACTAAAGTTGAAGGAAATTATGTATAAGCTCAAGAAATGGAACTAGGAAGAGTTCAGGCACATCATGAAAGACAAAAAAAAATTGAACAACAAAATGTAGGAAATCCAACGGAAGCTAATCAGTCTGGGCAGATCTGAAGATCTGGTGGAAGAGAAAGGGTGGTTAATTAACAAAATGGAGGAGCATCGTAAAGAAGAAGAGATATTATTGAAGTAGAAGTATCAGGTTCAATGGCTTCGCTAAGGGGAACAAAATACTCGTTTCTTCCACAAAGCCATGATCCAACATTGCCAGCATAACAAGATCTTCTCGTTAAAGGATGAAGTAGGGAATATATTGGTTCAACATGAGGAAATGGAGGATTTCGTAGCTAACCATTTCAAATACCTTCTTTCGGAACCCACTCAGGATATGTCATAGGCCATTCAAAGAATAACATAACACATCCCTCACCTCATCTCAAGGGATCATAACCTTTCCCTTTTGAGGGAAATCACTCTGGAGGAAATAGAGGATGTTGTCAAAGGCATGGAAAAAAATCAAGCTCCTGGTGCAGATGGTTTTATGGTGTAATTTTACTAAACAGACTGGAGCTTGATGGGGCAAGATATCCTGGAGGTGGTGGAAGAATGGATGTGCAACCAAAAGGTATGCCCGAGACTAAATTCTACTTTCATTGCTCTAATACCTAAAAATTCTAAGTTTGGAGATCCACAAGGGTTCAAACCTATACCGCTCTGTAATGTCATTTACAAGATTATTGCCACAGTTATTTTTAAATGCCTTAAGAGCCTCTACTCCTGAATCTTATTTCCCCAGAACAAACCAGATTTGTAGAAGGAAGATGGATCCTGGGTGGCTTTGTCATGTCCCAAGAGATTGTTCACTCTTTGAAGCATCTTAAATCCTTGGGAATGATGATAAAATTTGATCTCTCTAAAGCTTAGGAAAGACTCAGCTGAGATTACCTATCTAGTATCCTAAAAAATTATTGTCTTGACCAAAGATGGATTAACTGGTTCCTCTCTATGGTCTCCTCCCCTATTTTTTTCATTCTGCTTAATGGCTCTCCCACTAAACCCTTCAATCCCTCTCATAGCCTGCGACAGGGTGAACCAATCTCTCTATTCCTTTTCATTCTGACGAAAGAAGGTTTGGGTAGATATTTTAAGTCTGAAGCTTTTTATTCTCATATCTAGGGAATGAGACTGTGGGGTAGTTACCATCCTATTATGTACCAAAAATATGTGGATGACATTATGCTCTTTTGTCATGTATCTCTGCGAGAAGCCTAGCGTATAAAATATATTTTATACATTTTTATGGAGGCCTCAGGAACAATGATAAATAATGATAATTCTTGTATGTTATTCTTCAACACCTCAAAAAACATACAATCCTTCTTGAATTGGGTGCTAGGCTTCAAAATCAGTGCTCTACCCTCCAAATGTCTTGGCATAATATTATCTTTGAACTCTTTAAAAAACTCATGTTGGATATATTTTCTCTAAAATATCCAACTGAAGCTAGTAGTTGGGCCTTTAGATCCCTCAATCTAGCTGGTAATATGGTCCTTATAAAAATTATTCTTCAATCCATCCCGATCTATCAACTCTCAAGGATGGTGGCCCCAAAGACTTCATGTACAAAGATGATCATAACCTTCAAAAAATTCTTATGGGGATGGGCTCAACAGTTGAAGAAGTGGGCTTTGGTATCATGGAAAAATATATCCAAGCCTAAGATGGAGGAGGGACGGGGTCTTCGGGACCCTCTCACATTGAATCAAGTGATGGGAGACAAAATCTGGTGGCGCTGGATAAGAGGAGGCTCTGAGATATCAAAACAAATCTAGACTAAAAAATATGGCATGAAAACCTGCACAGTGTTAGCTCCCCATAATTAGCAAGATTGGAAAAATTCTGACTGCGGGGAGAAACACCGTTTCAACCACTTTGGGATTCTAGGATCTAGCCCTCCTGAATCCGGAGAGGGATCTCTCCAATAAGTGCAAACATGGATTTGTCTTTGAAGTTTTGTGTAATGATATTAGGCTAGTTATGAAGGTCGAGGGTTTTGTTTTGTTTCTGGATGGTTGAACATGATTATTATTTGAGGGGAAAGTTCTAAATGCAAAGAGTTTCAAAGGTGTGAAGTTGCAAGCAATCAGAACAAGCTTTGGCTAAAAATATAGACATAACGCTGGTTTTTAGTCCATTGGGCTATGGAGTCATAATAGGGCTTTAATTGAGCAACAACATCAAGAGTGATCCAAGGGGAAAGTCATCTATATCACAATATTATTGAGATTAAAATGATGGAATGGAAACAATAAAGTGTTGGAGGGGTGGAAACTAATAATAATTTCACCAAGGATTTATAGTCAGTCCAAACAAGAAAAGCCTCTTAAGTAACTGTTTAAAACCAACCAAGAACAGGACTAACCAACGACTTCTTGGGAAAGTTTGTATTAAAGCAGCTTAATTGACAAAAAATCCAGTAATCTGCATGATTACCTTCAGAAAGTATGAAAACACATAAGAGAAACAAAGTACAACTTAAGATTAGATAAGGCATTTTTAAACCTAGTCTGCTTTCACCAAATACTTAGAGAAACTTTCAAAATCTACCTTTGGAGGAAGAAGCTAGAAAACAGGGCACACCATCACTTTTCTAGTCTACCTTTAATAAGAAAATAATGAAAATTACATTCAAGAACAATGTTTAAAGCAAACAGTAGGACGAGGGAACGCCAACATTCCTACTTGCTTAAACTGTATAGAATCATTCTTAAATAAACAATTTAGAGGAAAACATTGAGATAAAGATTATTAGTCAAAGAAGCGTACTGGTAAACAGTAAATCCTAACTCTATAAATGCTATTCTTTATCAGAGAATAGTGAAAAATATGACATACATAGAAGGAAAAAACAATAACAAAGAAAGGGGCACTTCACCAGTGATATAAACTAGGATCCTAAGAAACAGCTTGTTATTGATGTCAAACCAGTTACAGTCTTCAGGTCCAATGTTTCAGTTCAGAAATCATCTTCACTTTTTAGCCTAACTAATCTAATCACAAACAAAGCTTCAAGAGCCAGTGAACACTATTTAAAAGTAGGAGTTTCGAGCTCAAGTATATTTCAAAGTTCAACAACCAACATTTTCTCATCTTCTACAGGAATATTTATAGAAGAATTAGGAGGTGAGATCTAATAAAATATCTCCCAAGACAATTAATACAGATTAATGACTTCTTCGCCTTTGAGGGGCTTGATGGAGAAGCGTACAGATATTCTCACTGTATTAATGTTTTACAATTAAGATTAAAGCTCGGTGGGAGCTTTTGTTTGACTTTTAAGGCTCTGTTTCATGTAGTAATAACTCTGCTGATATTTTGTCATTAAGCTCATTTGGAAGAATTAATTGTTTGGCTGCGTTGAGGGAAATATCTGATCTTGATCATAACTTCGGCCTCTGTTTGAATGCTTTGAGGCACAGGTGGCTTTGTGGTAGCTGAGAGGAATCAATTTGCCTCTGATGTGGCGGTGGAGGCTTTTCTGTTTGATGATCCTTTGATTTGTCTTTAATTCTGTTTTAATTTGGAGGATTAGGCTTTTGATAATCAATATTAGCCATAATCCCCAAACTGGTCTTCAATCTTCTGTTTCTACTATGGCAGGTCTTCAACACTGATACTCTTTTAATTTGATTAAATAATACTGTGTCTTGTTGATGTGCAGGCCGCACAGGGCTCATATGGCATCAATGCCTCATGAAACATTGACGAGACGTGGAGTTTGAGCCTTGCGAATGGTTTCCTTTAATGAAACGAAGGTGTGAGAATCGTCATCCCCAACCTTCGAATTTTTCTTCAATATAATGGAAAACCATTAATCACCTGCAAAACATAAACAATTTTAAGAAATCCTGCGTTTTTGAGTTTTACTGCTTCAGAGGGTGTGGGGAGGAGCATGGCCGTTGGATGGAATCATCCAACGGTCGAGATTAATTAAGAGAAGGTTAAAAGGAGAGCAGAGGGAAGAATAAGTCAGAACCATTGATCGCATAGAGATCAACGGTGGTTTACGCATTAAAACCCTTGGTAGAGGCGGAGGGCGATATGTAATGAAGGTTTAAATCCGAACTGTTGATCTGTAAAGATCAACAGTGGAGGGCGCACGCGACAATGCACAAGGGAAAAGAGGGAAAGTGGTTTCGGGGAAAAAAAAAGCTGTTTTCACGCAGCAAAAGGGCGGGGAGGCGGTTTTGCCTTTTGGAATGCGATATGCGTCTCCGCCTGACACATGGATTTCCAATACCACCCATATTGCGTGATTTTTGAAAGTTATCCACAGTGCTTGAAGTTGCGCGATTTGAAGTATGGACCGTAAAATATCGGGCCTCAGATCTAACCATCAGATATGGGGCCTCAGATCTGACGGTGGAAAAGTGAATGCCATACAGAGTAGATGCGCAGGCGGTAGCCGGGTGGGCGGTTTCATTTTGGACCGTTAGATCCAAGATTTGAACGACGTAGATTGAATTTTGGAGAGGGCAGGACCCACAGAAGGCAGGCCCTGTTGGGTTAATATGGGTCATTGGATTGGAAAGATGAACAACCATGATTGAATTTGGGGGTTCAATAGAAATGACACAACGACGGAAGATGGGTCAATGAGGGCCGTTGATTTGCAGAGATCAACGGTTGGGATTGGTTGAAAAAACATTATGAGGGGGGTGCATGTTTTTAACCAAAGGCGTGAAATGTGATCTGGATCGTCTGATCGGGATACATGGACGGTCCAGATGCAATCGGAGGCATCGGCATTGGCGGGACAAAGAAGTGTGGAGGCGATGGAGCGATTGGTTATAGGTCGTCGATCTGCGGATTAGATCGATGACAGGGAAAGAATTGGGAGATGTCAATTGGAGGGGGGACAAATAAATGCACCCAATGCAAATTGATATGCGATGTAGCGCGTGCCGTTTGATCGGTCCAATGATCAACGACGGAGATTGTCTTACATCACGTACCGACGGAAAAAAGCAACACTTTATGAAAACTCAAAGATTTAATATAATGCATAGTTTTGGCTTTGGCGGTGGGATATATATTTATGATATGGTTTGGCACCCGACTGCGGGGCCTTGGCCTATATGGAATGATAATAGGCCCGGGGCTTTTATATGAGGGCCAATCGCAATCGGAGGTTGGGCTCGGTCTTTCAATCTACCCATTGGAATTTTGCGATGCGATTGGCACCTTGGGACTTAAACTCTTGGTCCCAGGTGCAGGCTTATGGAATAAAAAGCGGAGGGGGCGGGGTTTAAACAAAAGGGATTTAATCGCATCAGAATTTTTAAAACATGGCAAATAAACTCGCGTGCTGGGATTTTGCGATGCGATTAGTGTTGTGAGGGGTTAGTGCTTGGTCTTAGCACCATGGTCATATGGTGGGGAAGTGGTTAAGACTTAGCCCAAGGGGGCTTAAGCCTGTGGTAAAAAATGCATTTTTTATGAAATTTTCCAAGTCATTTCAATGGATTTTGGGGGTTTCGGCAGAGTTCAAAGAAAAGTTTTAAACTCTGCAAGGTGGATTTTATGAAGGGGAGATGAGGAAAAATGGAAATAAGAGGAAAATGATGGGGAAAAAGAGAGTAAAAATGAAGGTTAGTTTTCTGAGTGGAGGAAGGGGAAAAAGGGGATTTGCATCAGTTCTTTCTCATGAAATTAGCAAAATTTCTGAGTTTTGAAATGGGAACAACAATGAAGATTTGGACAGAGGCATGAGGCCTTCAAGAGTCTTCAAGAGATAACATTTTTTAGCAATAAAACTTGTTTCTTGAAGGCTCCAAAAATGATTTAGCCAGCATTTGATATAAAAAAATTTATAGCTGGCTAACAGTGGCTCCACTTGGGGATGGTGCCTTCTTGAAGGCATCAAGAACTTCAGACTTGCATTCTCTGGGAGGCTGATCTGTGCCTCATCCGTTGGGTTTCCTTTCTTTACTTGAATGATCTTATTTGCTCTGAAACATATTAGCAGCCATGAAAAACAATGGATCTTTCATCAACACAAGCTTTCTACCTACCCAATCCTACTGATCTAACATTTTTTCTTCATTAGAGTGCACTTGGATTGGAAAAATATTTTACAAAATTTTATTCTTTTGAAAACAGGAAATCTAATCTATTTCTACTCCTTATTTCTCCATGAACTCAGATTAAGCAGTTGAGTTCACATGTTTCTCTACCTAATCTACCATCTGTTGGGATTAAACTATCCAACAGATTTTTATTCTCTAAATTCTACAATAGAAATTTAAAAGCATTCAAGTTAGGATTGAACATTCTAACTTGATGTTGATCTATGGCATGAAAAACAAGCTGCACATAGATATTATTCTGCAGAAAATTAAATCAAAATGGAAGGCTTAAGAGCTGAAATTTCAAAGGACTTCCTTCATCTTTTTTTAGCTCTGTTTTGACTCTTGTTTGAGCTATTTCTTCCTTGTTCTCTGGTTCAGATTTTGAGCTAATTAGAACCAGACTAACATCTTTTTTGACTTAGAATTTGAAATAGATTTGAGTCATTCTCTTTGGAAACTTAGGTTCAGATTTTGAGCATGTTTGAACTTTTAATTTCTAGCCTAATCTATCTACTGATAAGTCAAGATTAAACAGTTTGGAAAATCAAATTCACTATCCTATCAACAGTAAATTTAAAAGATAATTAGTCAATATTAGGCTTTTTGACTAACTAGAAGTGAATTTTCAGGAGCGGCATTTAAGCTTGCACACTTTTAGGTTTGTTTCTCTTTTTTGGTATGGGGTTGTACCGTTATTGTTTTTACAATTTGCCCTCTTTTCTCTTTTCTATTGTTTTTTTCTTTTTTTTTCCTTTTTGTATTCTTCAAAGTAGAAAACAACGACTAACTAAATGCTAAAAACTTAGCTTTATTGACATTCCTATCTAACCTATTATAACTTGGAGTATTTACATCCTCATATGATACAAAAGTGCCAATGTAGCCAACTGAGTAATTTCAAGAAGAAGAAGAATCTATGGCTGCTTGTTAGAGGTGTCCATAGCTCATTTTGAAGATTAATCTTTAAAACCAAGACTATCATAGAGGGTGATAGCTTTTCATGTCTCTGGCTCTTGCAAAGGATCACTGCTTGATAATTTGAGCGAGTTGGGATTTCCACACACTCTTCCATAGGATCAACAAAGAAAAGATGAAGATTCTCTTCTTTTTGGCTCTCCATGTCTGGTAGATTGTCTGCTTACAAGACTTTAGCTTTGAGAACTGTGTCTTTAGTACAAACCTTGGAAGTATCATCATCCTTAACTTGTAAAATAGCAAACAGTGAAATTTATTCTTTCTCTAAATTCATGCTTGCTTCTGATATAAGTTCAGGTTCTTTGGATGACAGATTGACATTATTGAATGGAGAAGTCTCTTCTTGAAAAGAAATTATATCCTCAGTAGGATGGTCTGCTATTTCTTTTTTTCCTTCAAGGTTTTTCCAGTATCTTTTATTGTTTGGGACAACTAGTTTTAATTTTTCTTGAATTTTATATTGTTTTCTCTCCCAAGGTCTTAGACATGTACTAGCCTCAAGGGCTAATCCATAAGCAAAACTGTTTTGGTCTTTAGGAACAAGGATAAGTTGAAAATATTTAAAAGATTTTAATAAATCTATGGTATCATCCTTATATGCTTTAAGTCTGGGATGTTCAACCATGCATTCATTTTTCACTTGCCTATTTACCAATTCCGTGTTTCCATGAACTGTTATCTTCTGGGCTCTTGATTTCTTCAATAAATGTAGCCCTAAGAGGAGTGCCTCATACTCTACTATGTCTATTGTGCATTGAAAATTCAGTTTATATGAATGGGCTTCAGAATAATTGTTTCCTGTATTGTAAAGCCATATTCCTGCACTTGCATTAGTTTTAGTACATAACCCATCGAAATTCATATTCCAAAGAGGACTAGTTTCAGTATTATCATTGGTTTTCTTACTATCCTCTTTGCAATCTTGTTGATCATACATGTCTTGTTGGGGTAGAGTTTGTGTTTGATTAGGGAAAGGTATATGTTGCTCTAGATTTCCATCATTTAGATTAGCCATAAACCTATCCACCCTTCTTCCAAGCATGTACATCAACTTTTCCATCATGAGCATATGTTTGTCATCTGGGTGTATATCTAAATCCATGTTTGTAAATCAGAAAAAGAGGTCACTGTGTCTGTTTAATTAGTTCAAGGTCTTCTACTAGTGGAGTCATTTGGTCTTTTGGGAGTTTCAGAGTGTGGAGTCGCCAGGTGGAAAATTTTTAGCTCGTAAGGAGTTAAAATGTTTTATGGTTCCACCGCCATGTGTTTCTTGTAGAGCTACAAGGTTTTCGGGAACTGAATTAGCTCTCAAGGGTGATATGAAAACAATTGAAAATTTAATCTTAGGATACTTCCTAAGGATACTTTCCGGGTTGTCAACTATCTCAGGTGGGTTTGGGTCAGGGTAGGCTCTAGTATGAATCTTTCTATGAGCCAGTATGGTGTGTTTTTAGACCCAACTAAACAAGAAAAGTTCAACCAGATATGATAGTTTTTTAAGAGGTGAACTAATCTTTTTTACACAAATTTTTAATCCTACAGTCCTCTAACTGAGTTTGAATGATATTACAATGATAAGGGTTCTTCCCAGTGGAGTCTTAAGGTCTGTTGAGGATTGTGGAGTCGCCAAGTGGAAGTTTTTAGCTCTTTTTAGAGATAAAAGGTTTTATGGTCCACCACCATGTTTATTGGATACCAATCTGGAATATTTTTGGATTTTTTCTGAGTTTCTGTGGTTGTATGGAAAACTAAAAAGTCTATAAAAGCTGGCCAAGAAACTATGAACTCAAAAATTTCCCTAGCAGAGTCGCCAGAAATGTTAGTTTTGGTGGCTCAGCTGGCAAACAGAGCAATTGTCATTAAATCAGGGGTTATCTAGAGTTTTAAGGTGTATTTGAACTTTTATTAACTTAGAAAAAATCCCCAGCGGAGTCGCCAGAAATGTTAGCTCCCCGTAATCAGCGAGATTGGCAAAAGTTCGACCGCGGGGAGAAACACCGTTTCAACCACTTTGGGATTCTAGGATCTAGCCCTCCTAAATTCGGAGAGGGATTTCTCCAATAAGTGCAAAGATGGATTTGTCTTTGAAGTTTTGTGTAATGATATTAGGCTAGTTATGAAGGCTGAGGGTTTTGTTTTGTTTTTGGATGGTTGGGCATGATTATTATTTGAGGGGAAAGTTCTAAATGCAAAGAGTTTCAAAGGTGTGAAGTTGCAAGCAATCAGAACAAGCTTTGGCTAAAAAGATAGACATAACGCTGGTTTTTAGTCCATTGTGCTATGGAGTCATAATAGGGCTTTAATTGAGCAACAAAATCAAGAGTGATCCAAGGGGAAAGTCATCTATATCACAATATTATTGAGATTAAAATGATGGAATGGAAGCAATAAAGTGTTGGAGGGGTGGAAACTAATAATAATTTCACCAAGGATTTATAGTCAGTCCAAACAAGAAAAGCCTCTTAAGTAACTGTTTAAAACCAACCAAGAACAGGACTAACCATAGAATTCTTGGGCAAGTTTGTATTAAAGCAACTTAATTGACAAACAATCCATTAATCTACATAATTA
The DNA here is from genome assembly GCA_034641835.2 of Pinus albicaulis. Classification (NCBI taxonomy): domain Eukaryota; kingdom Viridiplantae; phylum Streptophyta; class Pinopsida; order Pinales; family Pinaceae; genus Pinus; species Pinus albicaulis. The sequence continues at coordinate 335,825,893 of CM076569.1, forward strand.
CCTTCAGAAAGTATGAAAACACATAAGAGAAACAAAGTACAACTTATGATCAGATAAGGTACTTTTAAACCTAGTCTGCTTTCAGAAAATACTTAGAGAAACTTTCAAAATCTACCTTTGGAGGAAGAAGCTAGAAAACAGGGGACAACATCACTTTTCTAGTCTACCTTTAATAAGAAAATAATGAAAATGACATTCAAGAACAATTTTTAAAGAAAACAGTAGGACGAGGGAACGCCAGCATTCCTACCTGCTTAAACTGTATAGAATCATTCTTAAATAAAAAATTTAGAGGAAAACATTGAGATAAAGCTTATCAGTCAGAGAAGGGTACTGGTAAATAGTAAATCCTAACTCTATAAATGTTGTTCTTTATCATAGAATAGTGAACAATATGACATACATAGAAGGAAAAAACAATAACAAAGAAAGGGGCACTTCACCAGTGATATAGACCAAGATACCAAGAAATAGCTTGTTATTGATGTCAAACCAGTTACAGTCTTCAGGTCCAATGTTTCAGTTCAAAAATCATCTTCACTTTTTAGCCTAACTAATCTAATAAAAAACAGAGCTTCAAGAGCCAGTGAACACTATTTAAAAGTAGGAGTTTCGAGCTCAAGTATATTTCAAAGTTCAACAACCAACATTTTCTCATCTTCTACAGGAATATTTATAGAAGAATGAGGAGGTGATATCTGATAAAAGATCTCCTAGGAAAATTAATATAGATTAATGACTTCTCGGCCTTTGAGGGGCTCGATGGAGAAGCGTACAGATATTCTCACTGTATTAATGTTTTACAATTAAGATTAAAGCTCAGTGGGAGATTTTTTTTGACTTTTAAGGCTCTATTTCATGTAGTAATAACTCTGCTGATATTTTTTCATTAAGCTCATTTGGAAGAATTAATTGTTCGGCTGCGTTGAGGCAAATATTTGATCTTGATCAATAACTTCGACCTATGTTTGAATGCTTTGAGGCACAGGTGGCTTTGTGGTAGCTGAGAGGAATCAATTTACCTCTGATGTGGCGGTGGAGGCTTTTCTGTTTGATGATCCTTTGATTTGTCTTTAATTTTGTTTTAATTTGGAGGATTAGGCTTTTGATAATCAATCTTAGCCATAATCCCCAAACCAGTCTTCGATCTTCTATTTCTGCTATGGCAGGTCTTCAACACTGATACTCTTTTAATTTGATTAAATAATACTGTGTCTTGTTGATGTGCAGGCCGCGCAGGGCTCATATGGCATCAATGCCTCATGAAACATTGACGAGACGTGGAGTTTGAGCACTGTGAATGGTTTCCTTTAATGAAACGAAGGCATGAGATTCATCATTCCCAGCCTTTGGCTTTTTCTTCAATATAATGGAAAACCATTAATCACATGAAAAACATAAACAATTTTAAGAAATCATGTGTTTTTCAGTTTTACTGCTTTAGAGGGTGTGGAAAGGAGCATGGCCATTGGATGGCATCATCCAACGGTTGAGATTAATTAAGAGAAGGTTAAAAGGAGAGCAGAGGGAAGAATAAGTCAGAATTGTTGATTGCGTAGAGATCAATGGTGGTGTACACATTAAAACTATTGGTAGAGGTGGAGGGCGATATGTAATGAAGGTTTAAATCCGAACCGTTGATCTGCAAAGATCAACAGTGGACGGCGCACACGAAAATGCACAAGGGAAAAGAGGGAAAGTGGTTTCGGGGAAAGAAATAACTGTTTTCGGGCAGCAAAAGGGCAGGGAGGGGGTTTTTCCTTTTGGAACGCGATATGCATTTCCGCCTGACACGTGGATTTCCAATACCACCCATATCGCGTGATTTTTGAAAGTTATCCACTGTGCTTGAAGTTGCGCGATTTGAAGTATGGACCATCAGATCTGGGGCCCCAGATCTGACGGTGGAAAAGTGAATGCGATACGGAGTAGATGCGTGGGTGGTAGCCGAGTGGGCGGTTTCCTTCTGGACTGTTAGATCCAAGATTTGAATGGCGGAGATTGAATTTTGGAGAGGGAAAGACCCACAGAAGACAGACCCTGTTGGGTTAATATGGGCCGTTGGATTGGAAAGATGAATGGCCAGGATTAAATCTGGGGGTTCAATGGAAATGACACAACGGCGGAAGACGGGTCAATGAGGGCCATTGATCTGCAGAGATCAACGGTCGGGGTTGGTTGAAAAAACATTGAGTGGGGCGCATGTTTTTAACCAAAGGCGTGAAATGCGATCTGGACCGTCCGATTGAGATACGTGGACGGTCCAGATGCAATCGGAGGCATCGACATCGGTGGGAAAAAGAAGTGTGGAGGTGATGGAGCGATTGGTTATAGGCCATTGATCTGCAGATCGGATCGATGCCAGGGAAAGAATCGGGAGATGTCAATCGGAGGGGGGACAAAAAAATGCACCCAATGTAAATTGCGATGTGATGTAGCGCATGTTGTTTGATCGGTCCAATGATCAATGATGGAGATTGTCTTACATCACGTACCGGTGGAAAAACTCAACACTTTATGAAAAATCAAAGATTTAATATAATGCATAGTTTTGGCTTTGGGGGTGGGATATATATTTATGATATGGTTTGGCGACTGACTGCGGGGCCTTGGTCTATATGGAATGATAATAGGCCCGTGGCTTTTATATGAGGGCCAATCGCAATCGGAGGTTGGGCTCGGTCTTTCGATCTACCCATTGGACTTTTGCGATGCGATTGGTGCCTTGGGAATTAAACTCTTTGTCCCAGGTGCAGGCTATATGGAATAAAAAGAGGAGGGGGCGGGGTTTAAACAAAAGGGATTTAATCACATCAGAATTTTTAAAACATGGCAAATAAACTCGCGCGCTGGGATTTTGCGATGCAATTGGCGCTGTGAGGGGTTAGTGCTTTGTCTTAGCACCATGGTCATATGGTGGGGAAGTGGTTAAGACTTAGCCCAAGGGGGCTTAAGCCTGTGGTAAAAAACACATTTTTTATGAAATTTTCCAAGTCTTTTCAATGGATTTTTGGGATTTCGGCAGAGTTCAAAGAAAAGTTTTAAACTTTGCAAGGTGGATTTTATGAAGGGGAGATGACGAAAAATGGAAAATAGAGGAAAATGATGGGAAAAAGAGAGTAAAAATGAAGGCTAGTTTTCTGAGTGGAGGAAGGGGAAAAAGGGGATTTGCAGTAGTTCTTTCTCATGATATCAATAGAATTTATGAGTTTTGAAACGGGAACAACAATGAAGATTTGGACAGAGGCATGAGGCCTTCAAGATTCTTCAAGAGATAACATTTTTAGCAATAAAACTTGTTTCTTGAAGGCTCCAAAAATGATTTAGCCAGCATTTTATATAACAAATTTTATAGCTGGCTAACACACACAAAACATTCTCAGATACAGGGACCCTCCCAAAGTTTCAAAAAAATGGAATATGGAAGTGCTAAACAACGACCTCATCATGCAACAGTTTTTCTGGGAAATCATAAATGGGGAAACAACCATGTTTTGGCAGGACTCTTGGAAATAGAGAGAAAATTGTTTGGGAGAAAATATTTTAGCGACTTATTCCTCTATAAAAATGGTAATATTTTCTACACGGTGGATCAATATTAGAAAGACACCATGGATAATGATGGATGGAGGAAATGGAAAGAGCACCAGGATTGGCCAAAACCCCCTAACTCGGATCAATGGCAACATATGGACCGTGAGTTAGGATCCAAGAAGCTCATAGTTCAGGATGAAGTTGACATCCTCAAGTGGGGATACATTATGAGGTGTACATTCAGTATCGAGGAGGCTTATAAAATAAGGATAGACTAGGGTCTTGGCCACCCTCGTCCGATTTGGAAGAATTTCTGGACAGGTGGATTGTGCCCAAAAATAACTTACTTTATCTAGTTGGTATATCAAGGAAGAATCATCACTTGGGACCAACTATAAAATATGGGTATCTAAAGACCTTCTTATTGTATTATGTGTGGCCATCATAATGAAGATATTGCAAAACCTTCTAAAATCATGTTCTTTTGTGGAGAAAAAGTGGAGGCAAGTGGAGGGCCTCTTTGGATGAGTCAATAGAGACCATCAAATAATTAGAGAATATATCCTACTATGGCATACAAGTATCTTTTCAAGCTCGGTCCTCAATCAGGCCTGGGGTTTGACTCTGGGACTTCTACTATGGGCTATATGGAAGGAGAGAAATTGAATGATTTTAAGAACAACCATCAATATCAAGAATAAGTTTGGATGGGGGTTACATAGAACATCTTGGAAATAATCCTAGTGGAGAAATAATAGTGTTAGGTCCCTATATTACTAGTATTGTCCCTTATTGTTGTTAGTGTAACCCCCTTATTTTTATTATTGTACCCTTGTAACCCCCATATTGTTATTATTGTGCCCTTAAATTATTATTGTTAGGTCATCTAGGATTACATTGTGGCCCACTAGGATTACATTATGGCCCCATGGACTCCTATATATAGAAAGGAGGTTTTGTAAATTGTATCATCCAAGAATTGTTCATTTATGTAATGTATTGGAGGTTTCCCCCTCGAATTTTCTTATTTATAAGGCGTTGATATCTCTTTTCTTCTATTTTTGGAGCTGGTTACACAACATTTGGTATCAGAGCTTTGGATTCTAGGGTTTCGCTGCTCTAAACAGGTCATCGTGGAATTTTCGCTATAAGTTTTTTTCTACGAAGGTTCAAAATCTGAAATTTTTAGGGTGCAAAGCCGAAATCATGAGGAAACCCGTCAAAAAATTTCAGAGCTTGGTTCACAAAATTTTCGGAAATATAATCTGTGGAAGGTAGTGATTTTTCAAGCTCCAGAATTTCATTTCAAAGAGGTGATCGTGGGAAAATATTCATAAATCTCTCTTTGAGAATTGGATTGGAGTGCTGTCAAAAGTGGTCATAAGTACACAGAATTTAGTTTCTTGGCTATCAATTTCAGAGCCAAAGGATGAAACAATGACACGTGGCAAGCCGTACAAGTTCGCTCTACTGAACCAGTCCATAATTAGGTCATTGTGGGAGATTGGACACAACTTTATCTTGGAGAATCAAAATCAGGTCAGACCTGTGGCATTCGAAAGAGAATTTAAGAGGGATACGTCAGTATTGAAATTCAAATATTGAAGTACTGCAATCGCAGAGATAATCCAATTTCAATATTGAGCTCCTCAAAAGCAAGAAAAAGGTGTGTATTTTTTTTTCCGAATTGCATAAGTCTTGTTTGAAGAATCAATTTGAATTGATTCCAAGGGCATATTGTAGAATAGATATCAGTATTGGGTTCTAAAAGATGCCCCAAAAAAATAGCTCAACACCCATTAAGCCTTCAGAATGATCTACTATGACTCATGAAGATGAAGAATTGCAACATGATCTATCAAAATTACAAGAGCAAGTGCACCAAATTTTGCTCTCACAAAGAACAACAAAAAATGAAATGGAAGTTTTGAAGAAAGGCGTGGAAGCTAAGATGGATGGCATGGAAGCTGTCATGGAAGCTAAGATGGATGACATGAAAGACAACATGGAAAAAATGAAGAATGATCTAAAAGCAGACATGGAAGGTTTGACAAAGTTGATACAAGAAATGTTTCATAATGGTGAAAATATAGTAGAAGAAACTCATGATGAGAACAAAATAAATGTTAATCGTGATTTCATAAACTCTAATGTTGGCGGGAAGAACCACCATATTCCAAAAATGGATATGAGGAAGTTTGATGGAAAGGATCCTGTAACATGGATACTACAGATGGAGCAATATTTTGATCTCCATAACGTGCAAAACACACAAAGGTACGCATTGCAACTTTACATTTAGAACAAAATACATTTGTATGGTATCGAAGGCTTTGCTCCCGTAAAAAAATTGTCACTTGGTCAATTTTTACGGAGGAAATGTTAGCACATTATGAGGATACAAAGAGCAACACCTTCTTTAGCCAATTGATAAATCTCAAACAAAAGGGTTTAGTGGGGCAGCACATTGAGGACTTCCAAAAATTGAATATAAGGGTAACTGATATTCCAGAGGAACACAGGATTGATCTCTTCATAGGCACTTTAAAGGATAACATACAACATGAAGTTCACGTTCTGGAACCTGATTCATTGGAGAAGGCATTCAGGTTGGCAAGAAAAGTTGAATGTAAAATTATGGCGACAAGGAAGCCTACCACTCAATTCTATAAAGAAGGAAGTGTTGCTACACCTAGATTTACACAACCTACAAGGTTGACACCACAACAATTGGAAGAAAAAAGAGCAAAAGGGCTTTGCTACAGTTGTGATAGCAAATACACTAAAGGTCATAAGTGTGCTGAAAAGAAATTATTTTACATAGATTGTGAAGAAGAAGAAGAAAATGAACAAGAAGAGGATATACACCAAGAACCGGCCCTAGAAGAGGAAGAAATGAATCCGACCATATCATGTAATGCACTGGTAGGAATTACCACTCCTCAAACTCTCAAGATAGCAGGACAGATCAAGAAGAAAAAAGGTAATAGTGTTGATTGATTCAGGTAGCACCCATAATTTTATTCATTGTAAGGTAGCCAAGGAATTAAATTGTTTCCTATACCCAGCACCAGAATGTCAAGTGATGGTTGCAAATGGAAGAACTATAAATTGCTTTGGAAAATGCCATAATATCAAGCTAACCATGGGGGAATATGTATTGACTAGTCCAATGCTCTCCATTCCTATGGGAGGTGTTGATGTTGTACTAGGAGTACAATGGTTACAATCTTTGGGGACGATAGCTTTTAATTTTCAAGAACTTTTCTTGAAATTTTTTTCAGAAGGAAAGGAAGTCAAATTACGGGTATTGCGGGGAAACCAGGAAGGATAATAAGCTCTAATGTCATGACAAAGCTTATAAAGAAAGAACAGCGAGGCGTAATTGCACAATTATGCTCACTAGAAGTTCCAACATCAAAATCATCTATTTCTGCAGATCTCCAACAAGTCTTGGACAATCATTCCAAGGTGTTTGAAACTCCCCAAGGACTCCCACCTATTCGTGATCATGATCATGCTATTCATTTGATTCCAGGAAGTGTTCCTCCAAACATCAGGCCTTATAGATATCCTTATGTCCAAAAAAGCGAAATTGAACGTATGATTGCAGAAATGTTAGAGGTGGGTATAATTCAACCTAGTCAAAGTTCTTTCTCTGCTCCTGTAGTATTGGTACACAAGAAGGATGGATCATGGCGAATGTGTCCGGATTATAGGGAGCTCAATAAGCTCACCATCAAAGATAAATTTCCCATTCCTGTGATTGATGAATTATTGGATGAATTACATGGAGCAATTTATTTTACCAAGTTGGATCTTCGTTCAGGATATCATCAAATTAGAATGAAGACTGAAGATATTCCAAAAAAAGCATTTCAAACTCATGAGGGTCATTATGAATTTTTGGTCATGCCTTTTGGCCTTACCAATGCACCTTCTACATTTCAAGGGTTGATGAATTCCATTTTCAAACCCTTCCTTAGAACATTTGTGCTAGTATTTTTGATGATATACTAATCTACAGCAGGTCTTGGAAGGATCATGTTGAACATGTTGACAGGGTGCTCAAACTATTGCAGGAGAAACAACTATATGCAAAAACATCCAAATGTTTCTTTGGAGTACAAGAGGTGGAATATCTGGGTCATATTGTATCTCATGAGGGTGTTAAGGTAGACCCTAACAAAATTAAAGCCATTAAGGAATGGAAAGTCCCCGCAACCATAAAGCAGTTGCGAGGATTTCTCGAGTTAACAGGGTATTATCACAAGTTTGTTAAGAATTATGCGAGAATAGTAGTACCTCTAACAACATTATTGAAGAAAGATGCATTTTCATGGATTCCTGAAGCAACTAAGGCCTTTGAACATCTTAAAGAGGTAATGTGTCGAGCACCAGTCTTAGCTATGCTAGACTTCACAAAAGCCTTTATTGTGGAGTGTGATGCCTCAAGAAATGGAATTGGTGCTGTTTTAATGCAGGAAGGAAAACCCATTGCTTTTGAAAGTCGTCCAATCAAAGGAAAGTATTTACAGAAACCTATTTATGAGAAGGAAATGTTAGCAATACTGCATGCACTAAAGAAATGGCGAACTTGCCTAATGGGAAGACACTTCAAGGTAAAAACTGATCATGATAGTCTTAAACACTTTTTGGAACAAAGACTATCTTCATAAGAGCAGCAAAAATGGGTCACAAAGATGTTGGGTTATGACTTTGAAATAATCTACAAAAAAGGAAAGCTTAATGTTGTTGCAGATGCACTCTCAAGAATGAATGAAGAGGTGGAAGCATTGCTTTGTGCCATTTCTATTATCCAACCAGATTGGATAACTGAAGCAAGAGATGAATGGAAGAAGGACAAAGATGTATGGATACTCATTCAAAAGTTGCGGCAAGATCCTAGTACATCTGATACATTTAGTTGGAAAAATGATTCCTTATGGTACAAAGATCGCTTATATCTTTGTAAGAATTCCCAACTAAAACAAAAGATTCTTCTGGAATTGCACACTTCTCCTTTAGGAGGACACTCAGGATTTTTAAAAACTTACCACAGGGTGAAGAAAGAATTTTTTTAGGATGGCCTTAAATCTGATATTCGAAAGTTTGTGGCGGAATGTTTGGTTTGCCAACAGAATAAAGTGGAAACAATTAAGACCCCAGGACTTCTACAACCTTTATCCATTCCAGGTCAACGTTGGGAGGAGATTTCAATGGATTTTATCACGGGTTTACCTAAGTCCGAAGGAAAGAGTGTCATCATGGTGGTAGTTGATAGACTTACCAAGTATGCACACTTTTGTGCATTATCTCATCCATTTAAAGCAAGTACGATTGCTACTACATTTATGGACAGAATTCAAAAGCTACATGGAAGCCCAAGGGTTATTGTGAGCGACAGAGATCCCATTTTTACTGGAAATTTTTGGACGGAGTTATTTTCTTGTTTGAGTACTCAATTAGCTCATAGCTCATCTTATCATCCTCAATCTGATGGTCAAACTGAGATAGTAAATAAATGTTTGGAAGGATATCTTCGTTGTTTTGTATCTGATAAACAAACATAATGGGTCGAGTGGTTACCTCTCGCTGAATGGTGGTATAACACTTCCTTCCATACTGCAGCAAAAATGACCCCATTTATGGCACTTTATGGATATCATCCACCATCCATCACATCATATTTAAGGGAAAATTCAAAGGTTCAAGCAGTGGAAGATCACATCGAGCATCAATAAGAAGTTATCCAACTCTTAAAGGATAACCTGAATTTGGCACAAAACCGAATGAAACAACAGGCATATCAACATCGCAGCGAGAGAAGTTTTGATGTAGGAGATTGGGTATTTTTATGGCTACAACCATACAAACAAATGTCCCTCAAGCAAGCTAAGAAGGATAATCAATTATCGCCAAAGTACTATGGTCCTTACAAGGTGTTGCAAAAGATTGGTACTATGGCATACAAATTGGAGCTTCCTGCTTCTTCGCGAGTACATCCAGTTTTCCATGTTTCATGCTTAAAGAAGGTTATAGGAGAAAATCTTCCAGTTCAAACAATATTGCTAGAACTTGATGAGGAAGGAAAAATCATATTGGAACCAGAAGCGGTCATGGAAACAAGAACTCGACAACTACGGAATCGATCAATTTCAGAGTATCTCATCAAGTGGAAGAACTTACCCACTGAAGATTCTACATGTGAGGATGAGAATTTTATACAGAAGCACCCAGAGCTACTCAAGCATTGAGGACAACACTTTTTTGAAGGAGAGGGGCATGTTAGGTCCCTATATTACTAGTATAGTCCCTTATTGTTGTTAGTGTAACCCCCTTATTGTTATTATTGTACCCTTATAACCCCCATATTGTTATTATTGTGCCCTTAAATTATTATTGTTAGGTCGGCTAGGATTACATTGTGGCCCACTAGGATTACATTATGGCCCCATGGACTCCTATATAAAGAAAGGAGGTTTTGTAAATTGTATCATCCAAGAATTGTTCATTTATGTAATGTATTGGAGGTTGCCCCCTCGAAGTGGCTTATTTATAAGGCGTTGATATCTCTTTTCTTCTATTTTTGGAGCTGGTTACACAAAAAATAGCCTGATGACTGGAAGGTTTCTCCTCATGAGGCCAGAATCCTCCATCGTTTGAATCTATATCCATCAATGATTGCCTTGAATTCTTGGAAACCTCCAGCGATTCCTGTGGACTTCTTGAAACACTCCAAAACTCCCCTAGATTGGTTCATCAAGCTAAGCTTTGATGGGGCCTAAAAATGAAACCCGGGCCTTGTGGGTTTTTGGGGCCTATTTAGATATTCTCGTGTGAAAACTCGACTAATATATGTTGACCACTATGGTTATGCTAGTAATAATGAAGCATAATTCACATAAATTAAATAAGGTCTTCTCATGGATATTAAGTTAGGAATAAAGAAGCTAGTGGTGGAAGGAGACTCCAAACTAATGATAGATACTGCTAAAAAGTTGATTCAGGGGGCTAAACGAGACAAGCTCAACCACAATTGGATAACTTCTAGACTACTCGAGGAGGTTTCCAAGCTTCTCCAAAATTTTGACTATGTCATCACAAACCATGTCAGAAGAGAGGGAAATAGAGCTACAAACTTCTTAGCTAATTGGGGTTGTAACCATTGTAACAAGCCACTGGAGCTGGTCTAGACCCCTCAACCCTTATAAGGTAATTTTAATCCCCCGAAAGAGATCCTGGAGCAAGAAAGGAGCGATCAGAACACCTGAGCTTCTAATCAGGGTGTGAATTGGAGGGAAATTCCATAATGGTGACTTAATGGGGGTCTCCTCCAAGTACAAGCCCACCACCCTCCACATGATCGAGGAATATGGAGTGGTGGCTTCATGCATGGGTAGTACTAAGGTCTCTGGTGATGGTGGAGGCAACATTAGTTTCTGTAATTTGGAAAGTCTCTCGGTGTGCGAGCTTTGTCATGTAATGTTTATAAGTGTTTCGTTGAGGGGTGGTGTAATTGGGCTCTGTGGGTCGATGCAGGAGCAGGAATGGGATTAGTCTTAGCTTCACCTCACACTGGTTAATTGGGGTCTACCTTTATTTTATATCGTCCATGCAATGGTTGTATAGCTTGATGGAATTAGGTTCGTCTAGTCTTGAATTTTTTGGGCTTTAAAGGAAGAGGGGCTCCATGCATCTGCATGCGACAACTTGGGATCTGAAGCAAGTAAAAACGTCTAATATTGTTTATGTGTATGTCATTTTTGGATTTTTTTTGTTTGGGATGGGGTTATATCAAGTATATATCTATGGAGTCAGTCCTTAGGTGTTCCTTCTATCTCGAACCTTCTTTGAAAGGGCTTGGGGTTTTGTTTTTATCAGTTTTGCTTTTGGGTTTTGTCTCGTTGAATTTTAGTAGGAAAGGTCTAGGTTATACCTATGGGCGCACTGGAGCAGGGTCAGTCTTTGCGGGATCCGCCTCTGTGAGATTTATGGTCCCTGCCCTTGTGATCTTGGCTTCTAGTGTATGACTATCTCTCACCTCAGGTCTACGAGCAAAGTTTGTTTTTGTGGGTTTAGTCTCTGTGGTTCCCCCAAACCAATTATCATTTGGTCTATCTATCTATCTTAGATAAGGAATAGAGGCACGTATGGGTTAATGGGGGTCTTATAGTTTGGTTTGGTCAGTAATTAACGTATCTGGAAATTACTGGTTCATGTTTCCTCTATTGAAGGTGTGTGGGCGGTAGTGTGCCCTTGAAGCAGGCTGCTTCTAGACTCGAGCTAGCACCTGCGCAAGTTACAAGTTTTGTCTCAGTCTCCACAGCAAAGTGTAGGTGCAAGGAAATGGACCGTTCGGCGGCAACAAAGGCGTGAGGCCCATCTATGAGAGGTCGTGGAAAAATAAAGAGGGGGATGCGCTATCAACCCAGTTCCTCTGGGGATAGATCTTGGGGTCGTAAACCTATCTCCACCATCATAAACAAAGATGTTACAACCTATCACAAGGGTATGTCTAAGGAAATACATTAGCTAATGGAAGAATGGGAATCAGACCTGAACAGGTAGGATGGCTCAATGGATATTGACGTGGAACATTGGCGGGCTATGGTGCCGGACCCAGGGCACGCTTGTGGTCACTTCACTCAATTTAAAGTAACTTTGTTTTTATATTGGTCCATGAAGGGTATCCTGGTGAAATATTTGGAACAAATTTCTGTGGTATGGAAGCAGCAGTGCAGGACTTTCCATATTATAAAGAGGAATTTCAGAAGCTCCAATTCCAGCTGCAGAATCAAGACAAATGACTTCGCCGTATTGAAGAGCATCTTCCTTGTATTCTTCCATAGACATAGCAGCTAGGTTCTACTGCTAAATACCTGGCTTTGGTGGAGTTTGTGTCTATCGATGGTGCTAAGTATTTTGATGGGTGGCCACATAGTTTTTATTTTTCTATATGCAGGAAGCATTTAGTTTTCAGTATGTTGTTAATTATGTGTTAGATATTTAGAATACAGGAAATGTCAAGACACTAAAACTTATTTAGCTTGGTTAGAAAGACTTATCATTTTTTTCTACTGGATGGCATATCATGTTGTTAGGTGGCTAGCATAATTGGTTTCCCTCTAGGAAATTTGAGGCCACCTAACGATCTATATGTAGATGTAGCTTCCTTTTATATATTAATGTAAAAGGAAGGACCTACCAAACTAATAAAAATAATAATAATAACTAATTTCAAACTAATTTTTTACAATTATGATCTATCAATTCAAATATTATAGTAAAAACGATTACATAAAAATAATCTTTTTATTATTTATTTAAATGTAAATAAATTATTATAAATTACATCATAAAATATGTTTATAAATGATAAATTTTGTGATAAAACCATGAAAGAAAACTCTTATATGATATTTTATTCACTCCTATTTATATGCCTGTGAAGAAAAAATATAATATTTTTAAGCAAATAACATAATTTTTTTTTTTTTTTTAAATTTACAATATTAATATTAAAAACAATATATCTTATCTTATTTTATAAAAAAGTATAAATAATAAGTTGAATAAGATTTGTAATATAATAAAAAATTATAAAAGGAAAAATAATATTAAAAATATTATTACAATTAAATTTCTATTTTATAACTTTAAATATTACAACTAAATTTAAAAAGATTATTGAACAAGATTTGTAATATAATAACAAATTATAAAAGAAAAAATAATATTAAAAATATTATTACAATTAAATTTCTATTTTGTAACTTTAAATTTTACAACTAAATTTAAAGAGATTGTATAATTTCAAATGGTGGACTACCAAGATTATACCATACACAATAATTTCATAAATACTACAATCACCAAACTGCTCTAGCTAAAATTCTTTAACCAAAATAAAATAAAATATTACAAAGACATGATTAATCTTAGATAAAAAAAAAAAATCATCACTTTCAATTGAATTACATAACAAAATGGCTATGATACTAGTATGTCCTCTACATACTCAAATTAAAATTCATTTATAAAATATTTACAAAAATATTCACTTCTTAACTTCTTAGATTATCAAATTTATGGTAATTTTTATAACCTTCTAAATTATGAACATTATAATAATATTTATACATTTTTCTTATTATCTTAGATTTAAATAATATTTATTTTTAAAAATTCATTAAAATATTATAATATAGAATTTAACATTTAAAATCAACCCTCAAATGAGAAACAAGTTGTTTCCACTAATAACATTTGTGAAGCAATGACAACTATCATTATCTTAATGAACATTTACTAATAATCCAAAGGAATATATAATATAAGGTAAATTAAAATTTGATTAATAATTGGATATATATATATATATATATATATATTTTGAACAATTTATTTATGATTCAAAACATTATATCTAAAATATCTGGTCTCTTTAGCTTGTCGCTTGGGAAACCAGACTAGAAATAAAATAGTATAGATTGTAGTGAACCGAAACAAAAAATAAAAAATCATGAAATATCTAAAGAAATAAGAACTATATTATTTCCCCGTAGTAAGGAAACCAACTATTTAATATAGTAAAAAAAGAGGCTTCAAAAGTTCATGAGTTCAAGGAATACTACCTAATATTAAAGTAAATTAAAATTGCTTCAGATATGGTTGGGAGATACCCCAGTAGAAATAACATAAGTTCCGAGAGATTAAACATTAGAAACTATAAAAAAAATATGTGTATCGTAAGGACAAATAGATGTCCAAGTTGATACACTTCTCGCCGACCTTGTATAGTAGTGGAATGGAGAACTGGGAGGTGAAGCCATCTCTAATGTGGCTAAACATCCTTCTACATCCAACAATATATTCTTCTTCTCATCCAACCTGTGCATTAGATTGTCTTGAGTTTAGCACCTATCCACCAAAAGCTTACAAAAAAGTAACTTAACATGTTGGTAGAAGTCCACTATGTGTAGGTAGTTGTTTTTATGGCCACATAATTAAGCGGGATCCACTCCAAAATGTTGGATTTTACCCTCTAAACCAAATCTAGAATTCAGTTGCATTCAACAACAAAGCTCTCAATGTGCATGTCTAGGTCAAACTAGGAAGTAAACTAGCTTAAAGTGGGAAGTAACTCTTCATTGAAAGGGAATCCTTCCCTTTGTGTGAGTCCACCCTTCTCTCTCCCATGTTCTTCTTTGTGTCTTCTTCTTATAGTCTTTGGGTTTTGTCTGGTTCACTTAGTATCCTATCATCCTTTGTTTCTTATTAAGTTATAACCTTCTATATATCTAAAGTGTTATCTCCCTATCACAACTCTTTTTCCCTCTTAACACTCTCATCTACTTATAGTCATCCTTATTGGCCCCTCACCAACCACTCAGATTCGTGGTTGAATTTCTTACTTTTTTTAGGACGTAGACGTGGCCTTTCTCTGCATTCACTATCCTTTTACTTGTGTTTCTCAACATCTTTCTCGACACCCTTCCACTTGTTCCTTGGTCCTATTCCATCCTCCATGCATACATTATGGCACACCAACATGATTGGGTTAGACGGGGCACAACGTACTACCAAGAAAGGGCCATTTTTGGCAACACTCAAACCCTTCACGAATTGGAGGAAGTAGAAGCTCATTTTCAAGAGCTTACTCTAGGCCCCATACAAGAATACATCTTTCATGTCGATAGAGAAGGAACCACCTAGAGGAATCTTCTCTCAGACACTAAGGTATTAGCTGAGTTGTCTAATTGGTTTTCTGACACAGGACACACACATCGACACTTTAACTAATGCATTCATATGGTGGACCTGTATTAGCACATGAAATTCCTTCCGATCAAGATTATATTGGATCAAAATGAGCACAAAGAGGACATCCTCCCCTCAATGGAGCATCAACATTAACATATAATAAACTTTGATCAACACTAGAGAACATAGAGAAGCACCTCAACATTCTCCCCACTTTAGTTTCTCACTAGGTAGCAACAAGGAGTTGATCTATGTTACAACTATAGATTCAAACTTCTTTTCTTAGTATCTTTTATTTTGTAATACCTCTAGTTTATTGTTTATTGTTTATTTGTTTTTGTTTCAGAGCCTTGAAGCCCAAAACATTAGTATATGTATCATACATTTTGAACTCCTAGGTAGCATTTTGTCTTTTGCCTGCCAATAAATGATGCATTTTTGGAGATACTAGAGCTTCTCTAATGACCATCCAATCCAAGGCCTTCTAGTTTCTCTCTCTCTCACACACATATAGTGTTTAAAAACCAATACAAATTTGATTTCATAAAAAAATAAATATTTAGATAATCACCCTTACACATATAACATCTTATATGATTATTACTTCTTCAAAACTTGCTCATTTACTTTATTTAATTTTAATTATGATTTATTATAATTCAAACATCACATTAAAATTACTTAGAAATTACTTAGCATTATTTAAATATGAATAAATTATTCTAATTATAGGTTTCATAAATTTGGAGTTAAAAATAATTATTTTTAATAATGAATGGAATTTTTTATAATATTTAAGTTATAAAATAATAACTAATTTCAACATAATTTATAATTTATTATAATTATGATTTAATGATTCAAATATTATATTAGAAATAATTATATGGAAACTATTTTTTTATTAATTATTTAAATATAAATAAATTATTATAAATTACAACATAAAATATATTCATAATTATTTTATAACCAACTTTGATATCACCTTCATTTTGTTGGCCATAAATCAAAGAAAAATCTATAGTAGTTGTATAGTCCCTCTTATCCTTGACTCCAACTTTTTTTAATCCAAGTTCACATTGTCGACATCATCATCATATACCATCTTAGTTTGACTTAGATCCCATCTATAGTTTATTCCAAGCAACAACAACTCTTCACTAAGTAAATATAAAAGTTTAATTGCATTGTACACTCAGTAAATAAGAACTATGCCATGATTTCAAACTAGTTTACTTTCTAGTGGGAAATTTAGAATTTCCCAATCTACACCATAAATTCCATTATAAACCAAAGGACTATATCTTGTGAAAATTATGGCCCTAATTTATTTCGGTATTAAGCAAAAAAAAATAAGGAGCAAGACCATCACAATAAATGTTCATCACACAATACAACAATGTTTTTATAGTAAATAAAATCCCTATCTCTTAAGTAAAAATTCTAGAATTAGCTCAAAACTAAAAGTAAGTAAACCATTATATGTTTACACATGAAATTTTCACAACCTTTGGAACTTCCCATTAACAAGGTTGCAATCAAAATGCCTGGTACTCCTAGTAATCAAAGAATCAACACCTTCCCTTCCTCAAGAAAAATATTTCTCTTCTTTCTTAGCAACTACCTTATAGCTGGATTCCCTCAATCAAATTTCCCAATGAATAGTAATTCATTTAATCCTCTAACCAACCAACCTTGACGCCCTCTTGTAATCTGGCTTATTATGGGCCATCCCCAATATTCAATTATTAATGAGTCACCTTCCTACATGCTTTCAGTTTCAAAATATTAACCAACACCATTTTCAAATCAACAAGCTTTGATCCATCAAAACCACATAGATAAATATCTCACTAACAATTGTCCTTAACTTGCACAATATTTCTAACAAGGCCTCCCAATACAGAACTGATCCATTTCAATCCACTCAAAAAAATCACATGTCTCCTATCACCATTTTATGTGCAATCAAATTAACATTCCCTAGTTGATCCTTCTATATGTCAATCTTCCATAGTAAGCTCCTTTTAATGAGTCAACTTGGAATTATTGAACATCCCCAGTCAATTTTACATCGATCAATCCTCACTTCTATCCAAATTTGAATTAGTGATAAAACATTGCATTTCAATTATTCCACCTTTTCGAGGCATTCTCATATTGTGTCTATTTTCTTTAACTAGCAAGTCCCACCAACATCATCTATTTTATATTTAGGTTATTGAACTTTATGTTTCTACCCTACCACAGACTATGCTATAAGGTAGAGGTTTTATACATCTTTAGCTTTTAGGTTAATGCATAAAAGATACTAAATAGGAATTAAGTTACCATCTTTTTATTTGTCATATAATCCATTAACCCTTTAGTTAAGGTGTTTGAAATCATGCACAAAAAAAAATTCATACACCTTTACCCTTGTCCCTAAACACTAAGTGTTTTATGTGAACTAAGTGTTCCATAATTCACATAGAATTTTATAATGACATAAAATATCCATTCATGATAAGTTACCCTAGGAGAAGTGATTCACAATATCACATTGTCTATCAAAATGGTGATTTATGGTTGTTCTAGACTATCAATTCATAGAACCGCTTTTTATGTACATATTAACATTTTCTTATCACTTTGTGATATTGATATTAATTAACAATATAATTTAGAAGACCCTTGATGCAATTATATATTACCACACAATTGTATTGTTTGATTAATCTCTATATACATTTTTGAATGTATCTTTAGGAAATTATAACAAAATTACTAGTGACGTGAAACCCATAATCATATAACTGTTGATGAGCATAATCTTAATAGTATATAAATAATATCAACAGATATATACGTCACCCCATCTTTTGAATTTCAGTAACTCAATTGTAACCTTTGTTTGTGGAGATTTTGTTTTGCTATTATATTTTATTATTAGTACAAATAATTCTCTAAACATACATTATTATAATGAGAATGTATACTAATGATGTTTCTTTGCAATTAATTTTTCGTATATACATCATACATAACTTCAATTCAACATCTTGACTTAACAATTAATATTAGAAGTAATTGAAATGTTTATTTTATTTTAGCCTTGGTTACATAATTTTTAGAACATGATATTTAATATATTATATATATCCATATTATGTTATTATAGAGTAAAAAAAGTGTATTTTTATTACATCTTTATATGACTTAGATACCTAATCAATATATATAATAACATAGTGATGCGATTCTTAACATGACCCATGTTATTTTTAAAACATACATATTACATAATGAATACAGGAAAGAAATGTATTTAATACCATGAAGTTTCGCTGAAATAGTTTAGATTATAGCTTTCATGTTACTATATAACAAACTCTAATTTTACGTCCTTTATACTATATTATTATTAAATTTCTTTTAAATAAATTTATAAGAAATATACTAGGTGTTGCATCATATAACCATTTTTATAAACCTAACTCAATATCACTTTGAAGATTACTAAAGAAATATATATACGTCACCCCATCTTTTGAAGTTCAATAAGAACTTAATTATGAAATATAAATGACACTTGGTATTAGGGGGATGGGTTTAGCCTCATGGTAATTAAGATATGGGAAGGTTTTTTTTTATTATATTGGTTTATATCTTGCAATCATTATATATATTAAAGTATTGAAAAAAATAATTATTAAATTGAATATTTTGAAAATTAAAAATAATTATGATTAATTACATTGGAGGTGTTTTTTTGTTAATTTGGGGTGGGCAAAAACTGTTCACCCCAGCCGATGAGAGCTCTTGAATATCGCCATTTCAGCCAATTAAACTTTGCCATGTGTTTGTCCTTATTTGTGCTCCAACCAATAAAAATAAATGTGCCAATCACCATTTATTTGTCTATCAGAAACAATTATGCCATCACGTAGGCAACGCTGCACAAGCATCTTACAGTCACTCAAACCCTCGAAGTAAAGCGTAGCTACCCTTCTGTCCCTGTCCCTGTCCCTGGCGGGCATACAAGAGCGCTTTTAGCATGAGTGAGTTGGAGTAAGTGTGATTTGGTTCGAACGCCCAGTCAAGCCATGGCGCCTACTGTTGAAGCTCCTACTGGCCTCCATCTACAAGATGAAGAAAGAGAAAATGTCAAAGAAATTAGCAGAGATGAATTCCCAAAGGGTTTTGTATTCGGAGTTGCGACCTCAGCTTATCAAGAAAGCAAGCCTTTATGCCCTTTTACAGACATAAGGTTTGCTAAAATGTCGCAGTCTCTGAAAATTCTAATCTTTAATGTGAATTCCGTGATTGGTAGAGACTTGTCTTTGATCTCTAGAAATATAACTATTTGTTAAATTTAATAGTTTACCTTCATTCATGCATTACTGTGAATTTGTAGATTTAAAGTTGTTAAGATATTTGTCTTCAACTGAAAATTTTGTTGCATTAAAGGCTTGGAAATTTTTATCTTTATTATGGTAATGCTAACGCTATGCCCAGTTGAGACTCCTTTTTAATCTCTCGAAAGGTTTATGTTTCATTAAAGTTGATATTTTGGTGTCATTCACACATTGGTCGTGAAGTCACAGAGTTAAATTATTTGCTAAAATATCACTCTTCTTTGGAAAATTTATTCCATTAAAAGCTTGGAAATTCTTATCTTTATTACGGTAATGTTAAAGTGATGGCCAACAGAGACTCCTATTTGAGCTCTCAAACGATTTCTGTTTCGTCGAAGTTGGTATTTTACTTGTCATTCACCCATGATTGTGAATTCAAACTTAAATCTGCTAAAATATTGCTTTTCCTCTGGAAATTTTATTCCATAAAGGCTTGGAATTTAATATTCATTACGGTAATACAACAAATATAACACGATGTCTAGCAGAGGCTCCTTTTTTTTATTATCTCTATACCGATTTTTGTCTCGCTGAAGTTGATATTTACCGTCATTCACACATGATTGTGCATTCACATGCTTAAATCTACTACTCATTGTCGTTCCCGAGGAAAATTTATTCCATTAATGCTTGGAAATTCACAACTTTATTACTTTAATGCAAACATCATGGCCAACATAGGCTCCTCTTTGACGTCTTGAACGATTCATGTTTCTTTAAATTTTAAATGCATACATTACTATGAATTTTTAGACTTAAATCTGTGCTCCTCTTTGATATCTTGAATGAATTTTGTTTTGTTAAATTTGATATTACAGTGTCATTCATGCATTCACGTGAAATGGCAGACTCAAATCCACTAAAATTTTTCTATTTCCCTGAAAATTGTACTTTATCAAAGGCTTGGAAATTCTAATATTTATTACAGTAATGCAAACTACATGACTAACAGAGACTTCTCTTTGATCTAGTTAATTTACTATCATTCATACATTACTGTGAATTCACAACCTTAAATTTTCCAAATATTGTTGTTCTCGTAAACTTTTTGTTGTAATGGCCGATTAAGTTGGATAGTTAATGAACACCGATAAACTCGTTATTAGGCACTCACCAGTATCAAGTCACAACTATATTACTTGAATTGACAGCCTTAAATCTGCCCAATATTTCTATTTATTTTTTCAATAGAAGAAAAAATTAGACTTTTATTTCAGAGTGATTATATTTCTCGGCATAACAACAAAATATTTCAACTACGCATAACAAAAAAATATCAGATTTATCTTTTTCAATGGATCAAAGAGGAACATTTAAAGAGCAATAGAGGTCCAGTTTCCCCCCTGAGTGGTTAGTTGACGCTTTAGGATACTCATTCAACGTTGGCATGGAAAAAATGATATGGCCTGTGATTCACGCATACAATATGCCCCTCGCTTCCGTAACTGATGAGAAAACTGACCTCGTTTAGTTTTATCATACATAGTCCCTATCTTGCCTTTTAAGACTGCTTCCATATCCTTGCATGCATCAGTTTTAAAACCTCTGCCCACATGCGTGTAAGGTTATGGAAACAACCATAAAAATAAAAATATCTTAAGGTTAGCTGTGATTGTCCATATTCCTCTTACCAGTGTTCCTTTGCACCTCTCGGTGCAATTGCTAGTTTTATGGAGTTATAAATAGAATTTGTAGAAATAAAATTTATTTTAAAAATAAAAAATAAAAAATAAATCTATATGTCACAAAGTGTCATAATAGTGCACACATCAAATCTTAATATTTACGAAAAACACATCAAAATCTATATGCCACTAAGTGTCATAATAGTAAACACATCAAATCTCAATATTTATGAAAAACTCATTTCTAGGTAAGTGTGTCAAACTCATTGATCACGTGATCATGTCCTTAATGGAAAAATGCTCAAAAAATTAGTTGCTCAGAAATGGTCCAAACCAGAATGACAGGAAAGAGCTCGAAAAAACGATCCTGTAGCCGTGAACGACATTGAAAACTGACGCTGTATGAGAAATTTATTCAACTTTGAAGTTTGCCAATTTCAGTGAAAAAAATGGCCAATTTGACTTTACAAAAATATTTTATTAAAAAGAGAATATTCCATAGAATATTCTGGAAATATTCTGTGGAATATTCTACAGAATATTCCTCTGGCTGCCAATCAAAAGGCGCCACGTGGCTAGCCCGGAGGCCACCACGTGGCCCCAAGGGTCAAATTTTGAAATTGTTGTGTATTGTAAAATTTTGTGTTCGTGGTAGGATTCGACCCTGGGTCGTGGCGGACAAAGTCAAGCAGCCCAACCGTTGGGCCAGAGCTATGGTTCTTATTATATAGCAAAACACATACATATTTGAATTTTCAAATTGGTTTGGGTGGGGCCCGAAAGGGGGCCAGCCCCCTCCTCTCCACGATGTGACCTCCGCTGGGAACCTGGAGCCAACCTGGTCGGCGCGCAATGTTTGGGACGTGGTCTTATGGACCGGCAGATACACGTTATAATATTTGTTATATATTAAAGTTCTCTGCGCAATAAACTCAATGTTATTCAATACATTCCGTTCGGTGCGGTCACATGGCGTTATCCGTCAGCCCCTCATTTCGGCAGAACTTTCGGTGACATGCCAATTATGGCGCCAGTCCCTTATTTTTCAAAGCTATCTGGAGTTCCACCAGATTTGGTGGAGCTTTTCTAGCCCTAGCTGGGCAAAAGTTAGTTTCAGTCATAACTTTGGCTAGGGAAGTCATTTTGGAAAGATTTTTTTTTTGTTTTGGGGATTTTGAAGCATTCTGAAGTTGTTGGAATAGGTTGTAGAGCCATCAGGGCACTCTGTCAGTGATTTTATCAGCAAATTTGCTTGTGGAGCCACTAGGGCTAAGGGAATGATCAGCTGTATTGGGCTATATTCATCTGTTTGAGGTGAATGAATAGTCAATTTTTACTGTTTCCAGCACTCTGATTCTATAGTTGCAGCCATTTTAGCCCTTTGAGGCTTTATTCATGGTGTAATACTTATTTTGAGCATTAATGAAAGAGCGAAAAGCCTATTTGGAGGCTTTTGGACCCAGCAGAGGTAGCCCAAGAGAGGGGTGAACTACTTAAAAAAATTCTTACTGTTATGCTGTGCATTATTGTTGCCTATTTCCAGAGTTTACTACATTAAACAATAATTTTTAATAAGTCCACTTTTCATAATGAGATTTATACAGTGATCAAAACACATTTTTTCCACTTCAAACCACATTACTTCCATTGCAGAATACTTGATCTTGCTTATTCACACATAAAAATTGGTTAATGAATAATTTTCAAACAGAAACAAATACTTTCATTGACAGATCGTTTTAGTGTTTACTTTATATTTCTTTAGGCAGAGCCAGTAAGAGGGCCAGAAGCTTCTGGTTTCATCCTTTCTAGTAAAGGTGAAATAACCAGTAAAAGCCCCTATTGTCTATCTCTGTATAAGAAATATTTTGTTCGCACATTTCAGATCACTCATATTTAACTTTTAATTAATATGTAACTTTTGAAAATAATTTACAAAATTTACTCAAGTTTTAAAAAAAATTAAACAATCACATTTTTTTTAATGATTTTTTTGTGGTTTAATTATATATATATATAAACCACAAAAAAATCATAAAATAAAAATGTGATTGTTTATATATATATATATATATGTTCTATATTTTAAATGTGAAATCACTTTATATATAGATACACTTTTATATATAATATTGACATATACAATCTAAAAATATCTAAAATTATTATGTCATTACTTAAATAAAATATTCCTAAATTATAATTGGAAATCTTTAACAAAATCTCTTTTAAGCCTTACTACTAGGACTCGAATACTATTGCAAAAACTACAAAAAAAATCTAAGAAATGTTTATGATATTCTATCACTTCCTATATCAATATAGAGATATTTTTGAAAATGTAATCTAAGCTCTTCCTCTAAATCGTTGATGCATTTGAGTCCTTTCCTACATTAATACAACTGCTTGATATTGATGATCAATATTTGAGTTGCTATATATATATATATATGAAAACAAATCATCTGAATTTCTTTTTATCTTCATAAATTGATTTCTAATTGGAACTAATATTATAGTCTCAATTTTACATTTATTTCTTATCTAATATATTAATAACTTAAAGTCTCTCAATACTTATAAATATTTTTCTAATTTATTTTCATAAAATATAAAATTTCTTAAAACTTAACTATACCTTTACTAACAACATATTTCAAAATAATATAATGTATTGATAAGAAAAAACAATGTCCCTCCATTATAAATCTTTATAACTCTTTGGTATGCACCTAAGTCAACATGTCTTTTTATAATTAATTACGTGTTCATTTAATCTTATATAATGTTTTTTTTTTCAAACATTTTTACCTACCTTTAATAGCTAGCTTGATTTTATGATATTAAATGTTTTTCTTTCAAACATTTTTACCTACCTTTAATAGCTAGCTTGATTTTATGGACAACTTGTGTAGGAGCCATATAAGGCCTTGAAATATCAAGTTGTCAAATAATGCAAGATAAATAATTATAAGAATTTGTAGATGCATTAGCTATTTAAGAATATAGAGAGAAAAAAAGAGCCAATTGATCTCATTTGTTGTGGAAAATTTTGCTATAAATGATTTTAATGCAAAATAGAAATTTCATTTTTTTAACTAAGCACTTTTGAATCTTAACTTTGTGAATTCAACTATAAAAATCTTCCTACTTAAAAACTTAATAATTCTATTTGTTTTAATATCTTGAATATTTGTTTTAATAATGTGAAGTGGAAACCTTAATTCAAAAGTTGAAGAATGTAATATTCCCAATGAGCCCAAGCTAATGGGAATATACAATTTTGTTTTCATTTTCTTGTTGCATGAATAAAATTGTAAAGGAGGATCAATAAAAGTCCTAAACAACAAAATAAATCAATGCCCCATGTGAACAAAGCTAAATTTGGGTTGCCTTAATAAAACACCCTTATGTGTGAAAGGGATGAAGAAATTTGATTGGGTCAACATGGCCAAATCAACAACGTTGTCTAGATACATTGAATCTCCTAGATACACAATGCAGTTTCGTTGGAGGCCACACATGTGAATGCAGCTAAATCATTGAGATGGTTTAGGGTTTGGCAAAGATTCCATCTTATTTAAGGAAGAGGAGGACAACATGAGAAGGTTGTTGAATACCATATTATTTCTAAAGATTTTTTTCGTTTAGACATTTCTTATTCTCTTGGTTGTTTAGCAGAGAATAGTGCTATTTAGCACTAGGGTGTTCCTGATCGGGAATCCCACCTCTTCAATTGATTAGCTCTTGGAGGAGTCTTGCATTTCTTGACCACTATTAGGCTTAAGGCCAAGATCTTCTTCCAACTACAATTCAGATCCTATTGAGGGTTTGGTTGTCTTTGTAAGTTGCAGCAAGTGAAGGCTAGATCTACTCATATCTAGGCCATTATAGTGCCTCTTTTTAGTGGGAAAGCCTTCTATCCCCCTGGTAAGAGAGTATTGGATGAGGAGAGCCCATTTTTAGATCTTGGCTTGAGGCCACACCATGTTCTAGAGCCTAAAACGTAGTCCATATTCCATTACTGTGTTATTTTCAAGGAGAGAGTTGCAGGATCTTTTGGCACATCAAGGAGGAGAGATCTCTAGTGATGGTAATATGCCTTTCACTGTGGTGATCCGTGGATTACAGATATAATCCATGTTCCATTCAGATCTGATATGAATACTGATGTATTTACTTCAGAAATTCTGAATCATTCTATAGGTCTACTACATTAGATCTCAAATCTACTCCATGTACATCATTTTCTGCTGAAAACCCCAAGGGGCATTTGAAGAGGAGACTCTATAGTGTATAGATCTGATATAGATCTATATTTTTGTACACAGATCTGCTCTAGATCTGAAGTGTAATCTACAGCTCTTTTTAGTCAATAAAATAACGTTGTCAAGCTTGTACAATCATATCATTTGGTTGCAGCCTCTTATTTTGAGATTTTCTTCATGTAATATCTTATTCTTTCTGTTCTATAATGAAAAGGCTTCAATATAATTATGATCTGCTGATATAAATGATAATATTTAGCCTCCATATTGGCCTACTGTTGCTACTTTTCTGAACTACGTTATTTTCTGAGCAGTATTGTCATATATTGTTGCAGACCTATTCTTGGGAATTTTCCAGCTGTACGAGGTGTGGGAGACCTGTTTACCTCACGTAGAAGGATTTGTTTCTAATCTCCTCTTGGATTTAGGTCTTATATTGTCATATATAAGGGATCCAAGGGTTGGTTTCCAATCTTGTAGCATACATTCTTGAAAAATTTGTTTTTCAGGCATGCCTTGCTAAGCAGTCCAAATTGGGAATATTACAGTGGTATCAGAGCATCATCTTGGCACAACCCGTGCTTTCCTTGAAGAGCCAAAGCCAATATGTCTACAAAAGAATATGAACCTCTTACTGACAAAGAAAAGAGGTACCTGAAAAGAAGACAAAAGAAATTTGATTACACCAATGATGATCAAGACAAGGGTAAAGCCCCTGAAACTGGAAGTGATGAAGAAGGGAGGGAGTTTGCAAAAACTCTTTTGAAAGCTATGCAAGATCTTGATAGAGAGATCAAAGAGATGAGAATGGAAAAAATCAAAGAATATCCTAAGAGATTTCATCTTGGATAAATCTCTGGCATATCTCACCACTGGAATGATCAACCAGTGAATCAGCCACAAGTTTCCCAACGCTCCACTATGCCTACCTCTTTGGCTATGGGAAATTAAGGGCCACAAGAGCAAACATCCCTTGAAGACTACTTGTAAGAATATGAGTCTCAGAATCAGAGATTCAAAGATCAACTGAGTTTTCAAGAGTTCTGTCACCTGAAGGACAAGAGAAGACCAAGGCATCAACATAGAGATGGTGGATTCACTCAGAATCACGATCGACATCACTCTATGGGTAGATTCTTCCTACCCAATTTTGATGGGTCATCCAAAATTTCTGCCAGAGTATGGGTAGAAAAGCTTGACATCTACTTCTAGCTGAACAAAGTCCCTGAAATGGAAGCTATCAAGGTTGTAGCGCTGCACTTTGAAGGTGAAGCACATGATTGGTGGTTTAATGGTTTGTCTACATTGGGTCACGCCAATGTGACTACTTATTCTGAGTTCACTAGAAGAGTGGTGGAAAGATTTGACAGAAGAGCTCCAGAGGCACCTTTCATGAGCCTTGCAAAGTTGAAGCAATCAGGTAATAATGAGTCTTAAATTTATGAATTTTTGAGATTATTTGTTATGGTTCCTGACTTGTCTACAACAAGAAAGGTGTATATGTTCATCAATGGTCTGGATGAACCTCTTCATGGGTTGGTAAAATCTACCAAGCCCACTACCTTGCATGATGCCATTGAGAGGGCAATATATCTTCAAGATTCCTTGCCAAAAACAAAGGCAAAATTTAAGAACAATCCCTCTTTCCTTTCTAAAGGGAAAGAAGAGAAAGTTTCTCCTTTGAAGGAGAGCTCATTCAAGAAACCTCTTGATATTTAAGTCTGAAGAGAACTAAGGAAGAAGACGTTATGCTTCACTTTCCAAGAATCATGGGCACATAGACATAGATGTGCTACTGGAAAAGCACATTACATAGAGGTCTTCTCAGATTTTGAGGAGGAAGAAGAAGATGATGAACCAAGAAGAGGTCATAGTGTTGACAATGTTGAGGGAGATCCAACACCATCAGGAGATGGGAATGGAGAATTTTCTCCTATTGGAGGAACTCTTGCATCTTTGAGGGGAGTAACTAAGTACTTGACCTTAAGAGTTCATGGTTCAATCATGAATCAGAGGGTATCTGTTCTTATTGACATTGGGGCCACCCACAACTTTATTGATGGTCATCTTGTGCAAAGGAGGGCAATACCTACTGATAATTTTGAGGGATTCTCTGTTTTGGTCCCAGGAGATAGAACAATGCAATGCATTCATTATGTCCCATCACTTTCAATCACCATGGGATCCTACACTTTGGTGGATAACTTCTTTGTAGTTGACATACCAGACACCAATGTTATTTTGGGTGTTCAATGTTTGATTACATTGGGGAAAGTCACCACTGATTGGGAGGCTTTGCTAATGGAATGGGTGGACAAGAAGAGTGGTGAACCTCAAATGATCAAAGACATGCATACTTACCCCTCACATAACACTTCCACACAGAACACAGAGATGGATTTGCGCTGTGGAAGCAAGGACCTTACAATCCCATTGTTGTGTAACCAACTCCAAAAATAGAAGAAAAGAGATATCAACGCCTTAGAAATGAGCCACTTCGAGGGGGCAACCTACAATACATTACATAAATGAACAATTCTTGGATGATAAAATTTACAAAACCTCCTTTCTATATATAGGAGTCCATGGGGCCATAATTTAATCCTAGTGGGCCACAATGTAATCCTAGCCGACCTAACAATAATAATTTAAGGGCACAATAATAACAAAATGGGGGTTACAAGGGTACAATAATAACAATAAGGGGGTTACAATAACAATAATAAGGGACTATACTAGTGATATAGGGACCTAACATGCCCCTCTCCTTCAAAAAAGTGTTGTCCTCAACGCTTGAGTAGCTCTGGGTGCTTCTGTATAAAATTCTCATCCTCCCATGTAGAATCTTCAGTGGGTAAGTTCTTCCACTTGATAAGATACTCTGAAATTGATCGATTCCGTAGTTGTCGAGTTCTTGTTTCCGTGACCGCTTCAGGTTCCAATATGATTTTTCCTTCCTCATCAAGTTATGGCAATATTGTTTGAACTGGAAGATTTTCACCTATAACCTTCTTTAAGCATGAAACATGGAAAACTGGATGTAGTCGCGAAGAAGCAGGAAGCTCCAATTTGTATGCCATAGTACCAATCTTTTGCAACACCTTGTAAGGACCATAGTACTTTGGCGATAATTTATTATCCTTCTTAGCTTGCTTGAGGGACATTTGTTTGTATGGTTGTAGCCGTAAAATACCCAATCTCCTACATCAAAACTTCTCTCGCTGCGATGTTGATCTGCCTGTTGTTTCATTCGATTTTGTGCCAAATTCAGGTTATCCTTTAAGAGTTGGAGAACTTCTTGTTGATGCTCGATGTGATCTTCCACCGCTTGAACCTTCAAATTTTCCCTTAAATATGATGTGATGGATAGTGGATGATATCCATAAAGTGCCATAAATGGGGTCATTTTTGCTGCAGTATGGAAGGAAGTGTTATACCACCATTCAGCAAGAGGTAACCACTTGACCCATTGTGTTTGTTTATCATATACAAAACAATGAAGATATCCTTCCAAACATTTATTTACTATCTCAGTTTGACCATCAGATTGAGGATGATAAGATGAGCTATGAGCTAATTGAGTACCCAAATAAGAAAATAACTCCGTCCAAAAATTTCCGATAAAAATGGGATCTCTGTCGCTCACAATAACCCTTGGGCTTCCATGTAGCTTTTGAATTCTGTCCATAAATGTAGTAGCAACTGTACTTGCTTTAAATGGATGAGATAATGCACAAAAGTTTGCATACTTGGTAAGTCTATCAACTACCACCATGATGACACTCTTTCCTTCGGACTTAGGTAAACCCGTGATAAAATCCATTGAAATCTCCTCCCAACGTTGACTTGGAATGGATAAAGGTTGTAGAAGACCCGGGGTCTTAATTGTCTCAACTTTATTCTGCTAGCAAACCAAAAATTCCACCACAAACTTTTGAATATCAGATTTAAGGCCATCCCAAAAAAATTCTTTCTTCACCCTGTGGTAAGTTTTTAAAAATCCTGAGTGTCCTCCTAAAGGAGAAGTGTGCAATTTCAGAAGAATCTTTTGTTTTAGTTGGGAATTCTTACAAAGATATAAGCGATCTTTGTACCATAAGGAATCATTTTTCCAACTAAATGTATCAGATGTACTAGGATCTTGCCGCAAATTTTGAATGAGTATCCATACATCTTTGTCCTTCTTCCATTCATCTCTTGCTTCAGTTATCCAATCTGGTTGGATAATAGAAATGGCACAAAGCAATGCTTCCACGTCTTCATTCTTTCTTGAGAGTGCATCTGCAACAACATTTAGCTTTCCTTTTTTGTAGATTATTTCAAAGTCATAACCCAACATCTTTGTGACCCATTTTTGCTGTTCTTCTGACGATAGTCTTTGTTCCAAAAAGTGTTTAAGACTATCATGATCAGTTTTTACCTTGAAGTGTCTTCCCATTAGGTAAGTTCGCTATTTCTTTAGTGCATGCAGTATTGCTAACATTTCCTTCTCATAAATAGGTTTCTGTAAATACTTTCCTTTGATTGGACGACTTTCAAAAGCAATGGGTCTTCCTTCCTGCATTAAAACTGCACCAATTCCATTTCCTGAGGCATCACATTCCACAATAAAGGTTTTTGTGAAGTCTCGCGTAGCTAAGACCGGTGCTAGGCACATTGCCTCTTTAAGATGTTCAAAGGCCTTAGTTGCTTCAGGAGTCCATGAAAATGCATCTTTCTTCAATAATGTTGTTAGAGGTACTGCTATTCTCCCATAATTCTTAACAAACTTGCGATAATACCCTGTTAACCCAAGAAATCCTCGCAACTACTTTATGGTTGTGGGGACTTTCCATTCCTTAATGGATTTAATTTTGTTAGGGTCTACCTTAACACCCTCGTGAGATACAATATGACCCAGATATTCCACCTCTTGTACTCCAAAGAAAGATTTGGATGTTTTTGCATATAATTGTTTCTCCTGCAATAGTTTGAGCACCCTGTCAACATGTTCAACATGATCCTTCCAAGACCTACTATAGCTTAGTATATCATCAAAAAATACTAGCACAAATTTTCTAAGGAAGGGTTTGAAAATGTAATTCATCAACCCTTGAAAAGTATAAGGTGCATTGGTAAGGCCAAAAGGCATGAACAAAAATTCATAATGACCCTCATGAGTTCGAAATGCTGTTTTTGGAATATCTTCAGTCTTCATTCTAATTTGATGATATCCTGAACGAAGATCCAACTTGGCAAAATAAATTGCTCCATGTAATTCATCCAATAATTCATCAATCACAGGAATGGGAAATTTGTCTTTAATGGTGAGCTTATTGAGCTCCCTATAATCTGGACAAATTCACCATGATCCATCCTTGTGTACCAATACTACAGGAGCAGAGAAAGAACTTTGACTAGGTTGAATTATACCTGCCTCTAACATTTCTGCAATCATACGTTCAATTTCGCTCTTTTGGAAGTAAGGATATCTATAAGGCCTGATGTTTGGAGGAACACTTCCCGGAATCAAATGAATAGCATGATCATGATCACAAATAGGTGGGAGTCCTTTGGGAGTTTCAAACACCTTGGAATGATTGTCCAAGACTTGTTGGAGATCTGCAGAAATAGATGATTTTGATGTTGAAACTTCTAGTGAGCATAATTGTGCAATTACGCCTCGTTGTTCTTTCTTTAGAAGCTTTGTCATGACATTAGAGCTTATTATCCTTCCTGGCTTCCCCGCAATACCCCGTAATTCGACTTCCTTTCCTTCTGAAAAAAAATTCAAGAAAAGTTCTTGAAAATTAAAAGCTACCGTCCCTAAAGATTGTAACCATTGTACTCCTAGTACAACATCAGCACCTCCCATAGGAATGGAAAGCATTGGACTATTCAATACATATTCTCCCATGGTTAGCTTGATATTATGGCATTTTCCAGAGCAATTTATAGTTCCTCCATTTGCAACCATCACTTGACATTCTAGTGCTGGGTATAGGAAACAATTTAATTCCTTGGCTACCTTACAAGGAATAAAATTATGGGTGCTACCTGAATCAATCAACACTATTACCTTTTTCTTCTTGATATGTCCTTCTATCTTGAGAGTTTGAGGAGTGGTAATTCCTGCCAGTGCATTACACGACATGGTCATATTCATTTCTTCCTCTTCTAGGGCTGGTTCCTGGTGTATATCCTCTTCTTGTTCATTTTCTTCTTCCTCTTCACAATCTATGTAAAATAATTTCTTCTCAGCACACTTAAGACCTTTAGTGTATTTGCTATCACAACTGTAGCAAAGCCCTTTTGCTCTTTTTTCTTCCAATTGTTGTGGTGTCAACCTTGTAGGTTGTGGAAATCTAGGCGTAGCAACACTTCCTTCTTTATAGAATGGAGTGGTAGGCTTCCTTGTCGCCATTATTTTACATTCAACTTTTCTTGCCAACCTGAATGCCTTCTCCAATGAATCTGGTTCCAAAACGCGAACTTCATGTTGGATATTATCCTTTAAAGTGCCTATGAAGAGATCGATCTTGTGTTCCTCTGGAATATCAGTTACCCTTATATTCAATTTTTGGAATTCCTCAATGTGTTGCCCCACTAAACCCTTTTGTTTGAGATTTATCAATTGGCTAAAGAAGGTGTTGCTCTTTGTATCCTCATCATGTGCTATCATTTCTTCCGTAAAAATTGACCAAGTGACAATTTTTTTATGAGAGCAAAGCCATTGATACCATACAAATGTATTTTGTTATAAATGTAAAGTTACAATGCGTACCTTTTGTGTGTTTTGCACGTTATGGAGATAAAAATATTGCTCCATCTGTAGTATCCATGTTACAGGATCCTTTCCATCAAATTTCCTCATATCCATTTTTGGAATATGGTGGTTCTTCCCGCCAACATTAGAGTTTATGAAATCACGACTAACATTGATTTTGTTCTCATCATGAGGGTCTTCTACTATCTTTTCATCATTAGGAAAAATTTCTTGTATCAACTTTGTCAAACCTTCAATGTCTGTTTTTAGATCATTCTTCATGTTTTCCATGTTGTATTTCATGTCATCCATCTTAGCTTCCATGCCAGCTTCCATGCCATCCATCTTAGCTTCCACGCCATCCATATTAGCTTGCACGCCATCTATATTAGCTTCCACGCCTTTCTTCAAAACTTCCATTTCATTTTTTGTTGCTCTTTGCGAGAGTGAAATTTGTTGCACTTTCTCTTGTAATTTTGATAGATCATGTTGCAATTATTCATCTTCATGAGTCATAGTAGAGCCTTCTGAAGGCTTAATGGGTGTTGAATTATTTTTACGGGGAATCTTTTAGAACCAAATACTAATATCTATTCTACAATATTCCCTTGGAATCAATTCAAATTGATTCTTCAAACAAGACTTATGCAATTCGGAAAAAAAAAATACACACATTTTTCTTGCTTTTGAGGAGCTCGATATCGAAATTGGATTATATTTGTGGTTGCAGCACTTCAATATTTTATTTTTGGTACCAACATAGCCCTATGAATTATCTTTATAATTCCACAGGTCTGACTTGATTTGGATTCTCCAAGACAAAGTTGTGTCCAATCTCCCACAATGACCTAATTATGGACTGGTTCAGTAGAGCGAACTTGTACAACTTTCCATGTGTCACTGTTTCATCCTTCGTCTCTGAAATTGATAGCCAAGAAACTATAGTCCGTGTACTTGTGACCACTTTTTACAGCACTCCAATCTGATGCCTAGAGAGAGAGTTATTGAACTTTTCCCACGATCACCTCTTTGAGATGAAATTCAGGAGCTTGAAAAAGCACTACCTTCCACAGATCATATCTCCAAAAATATTGCGAACCAAGCTCTGAAATTTTTTGAAAAATTTCTTCAGGATTTCAACTTCACACCGTAGGAATTTCAGATTCTGAACCTTCGTAGAAAAAAATTTATAGCGCAAATTCCACGATGAAATTTTTAGGGGCCTGAAAAAAGACCTAACTTCCACAGATCATATCTCCGAAAATATTGCGAACCAAGCACTAAAATGTTTAGACAATCTTCCTCAGGATTTTGGCTTCGCACCCTAAAAATTTTGGCTTCTGAAACATTGTAGAAAAAAATTTATAAAGAAAATTCCACGATGACCTGTTTGGAGCAGCGAAACCCTAGAATCCAAAGCTCTGATACCAAATGTTGTGTAACCAACTCCAAAAAGAGAAGAAAAGAGATATAAACGCCTTAGAAATGAGCCACTTCGAGGGGGAAACCTCCAATAGATTACATAAATGAACAATTTCAGCTGGATACAATTTACAAACCTCCTTTTCTATATATAGGAGTCCACAAATACAATGTATCCTCATAAATGCAATGTAATCCTAGCCGACCTAACAATAATAATTTAGGGGCACAATAATAACAAAATGGGGGTTACAAGGGTACAATAATAACAATAAGGGGGTTACAATAACAACACTAAGGGACCATACTAGTAATATAGGGACCTAACACCCATCTATTATGCTCCTGATATTTCTGTATGGGACACTGCCATATAGTGGAAACCCACCAGGGAGGCTACCTGATTCAGATTTTCTGGGGAAGACCTCACAATTTGCTGCTCCAAACTTAGATCTAGGAGGGATTGGAGCACTTGAAGACAAAGCTACAGTGCTGGGAGGCTTGGGTAAGCTCAAGAAGGAGGGAGATCTTCTTCCCTTATCATCATCACCCACTCTCATTTCTAGATCTGCGCTATGGGGGGAGAAGAATGGAAGGATCAACCTTCCAACATACACCTTTGGCATAGGAGATGTCAAGGAGGAGATCAAAAACATGACAAAATTTATGTTGATGTACCATCATGGTTGTCATTGTTGAGCAGTGTAGATCTATATTGGAAATCCCAACTGCTGGTGGATTATTCTAAATATCTTCACACATGTATGATACTTTATGACCAGCTACATGAAGAGGGCTATTTAGTCAATGAGGCAGTCATCTATCATCATGGTAGGGTCTTCTTGTCTAGAGCTTCTAATCTCAGGTAGAAGATACTACAAGGAGCATGCAAAGGAAGGCTTGTGAAGAGGAACTACATCAGCATTTTCAAGAATGCATGAGCTATGTGGAGTTGGGGTAGCCAAGGGACTCTATGCAAGAGTCATTTCAGCCATCTCTTCCTTCTTTTGAAAGAGGAGAAAGATCCATGCACAACTCCAAGTGTGGAAGAGACTTTGTTGGTAGAAGATATGATCATGTAAAACAAGTTTCATTTTCTGATTGTACATGTTATTTTACTATTTTTATGCAGGCCATGACTCCTAAAAGGAGTAATGTATCATGTAAATCTCATGGCAATTGTTGGGACACTAAAAATTCTGAACTTGGCCACTCCCGTGATGTGCAAAGGGAGATTTTCTTTCATGATGGGTACTTCCCAAAGGCCCCAAACATATCTTACAATTTCAACCATAGTGAGATGACATGTGCAACAAGTAAGTGGTGGGGAAACCACTTACCAAACCTTGATCTGATGCATGCAGGAGATGCAATGTGCTGGTACCATATGTGGGACTATGACCCACCTCCTCATGCTCAAATTTCTGTTTGTGTATATGTAGTTTTACTTCCATACATTGATGATATACTTGTACTGTTTATGGAACTGTATGGAGGGAGGATGGGGAGCATGTATGTACCTCATGGGATGGAGGCTCTCCATGTACCTTATGCTACATGTTTTAGGCAGAGTATTATTCAGCCATGTTTGTTTTATATGAGTTCTTGACTCCTTGTGGGATGGACTATGCAAATCTCATTATGACTTTGGAGGAAAAATTCATGGAGGGTTGGATTGAACACTTAGCTTGTGAAGAAATCTTGATCCTTGATGGTGTCAACAATGGAGGAGGAGAAGTGTTGCAACACTCACCCTATCAGTTACTTGAAGACAAGAAAATTTTTGGAGGGGAGGACTGTAATATTCCCAATTAGCCCAAGCTAATGGGAATATACAATTTGTTTTCATTTTCTTGTTGCATGAATAAAATTGTAAAGGAGGATCAATAAAACTCCTAAACCTCAAAATAAATCAATTCCCCATGTGAATAAGGCTAAATCTAGGCTACCTTAATAAAACACCCTTATTTGTGAAAGGGATGAAGACATTTGACTGGGTCAACAGGACCAAATCAACAGTGTTGTCTAGATACATTGAATCTCCTAGATACACAACATAGTTTTAGTTGGAGGCTACACATGTGAATGAAGCTAAATCATTGAGATGGTTTAGGGTTTGGCAAGGATTCCATCTTATTTAAGGAAGAGGAGGACAACATGAGAAGGATGTTGAATACCATATTATTCTTGAAGATTTTGTCTGTTTAGAAATTTCTTATTCTCTTGGCTGTTTAGTAGAGAATAATGTTGTTTAGCACTAGGGTGTTCTTGATCGGGAATCCCACCTCTTCCATTAAGAAGCTCTTGGAGGAGTCTTGCATTTATTGACCATTATCAGGCTTAAGGCCAAGCTCTTCTTCCAAATACAACGCATATCCTATTTAGGGTTTGGTTTTCTTTGTAAGCTGCAGCAAGTGGAGGCTAGATCTACTCAGATCTAGGGCATTCTAGTGCCTCTTTTCAGTGGGAAAGCCTTTTATCCCCCTGGTACGAGAGTATTGCATGAGGAGAGCCCATTTTCAAATCTTGGCTTGAGGCCACACCATGTTCTAGATCCTACAACGCAGTCCATCTTCCAGTACTGTGTTATTTGCAAGGAGAGAGTTGCAGGGTATTTTGGCACATCAAGGAGGAGAGATCTCTAGTGATGGGAATCTGCCCTTCACTGTGGTGATTCGTGGATTACAGATCTAATCCATGTTCCATTTAGATCTGATCTGAATACTGATGTATTTTCTTTAGAAATTCTAAATCATTTTGCAAGTCTATTGCATTAGATATCAGATCTACTCCATGTACATCATTTGCTGCTAAAAACCCCAAGGGGCATTTGAAGAGGAGACTCTATAGTGTACAGATTTGATATAGATCTATATTTTTGTACACAGATCTGCTCTAGATCTGAAGTGTAATATATAGCTCTTTTCAGTCAATAAAATAATGCTTTCAAGCTTGTACAGTCATATCACATGGTTGCAACCTCTTATTTTGAGCTTTTCTTCATGTAATATCTTTTTATTTTTGTTTTATAATGAAAGGGCTTCAATATAATTATGATCTGCTAATATAAATGATAATATTGAGCCTCCATATTAGCCTACTACTGCTACTTTTCTGAACTACGTTATTTTCGGAGCAGTATTGTCATATATTGTTGCAGTCCCATTCTTGGGCATTTTCCAGCTATACTAGGCGTGGGAGGCCTGTTTACCTCACCTAGAAGGATTTTTTTCTGATCTCCTCTTGGATTTAGGTCTTAGATTGTCAGATCTAAGGGATATAAGGTTTGGTTTCCAATCCTGTAGCATACATTCCTGAAAAATGTGTTTTTCAGGCATGCCTTGCTAAGAAGTCCCAATTAGGAATATTACAAAGAATATCTAGACTATTATAATGTCACCAACAAAATGGAACCTTGCAAATCACAAGTTTTAATAAAAAACAATAAATTTTTTTATCAATTATTTTTTTCATGAGCTGAAGGTTTCAAGAAGAAACGTTACATATTACACTTGTTTAAGGTTGTTTTTATATTTAACGACCCTTCCAAAATCTATTATTGTTGTAACTTTAGAACCTCACAATGAGCTTATGGAGTGCTCTCTCACCATAATGATGTCAACATTTTCTAAGTATGCATGTGGACCAAGCACACCCAAACACTTGGCACTATCATGTAAGTTAAAAAAAATATGGGTTTACAAGAAATTTTATCTGCCTGAGAACCAACCCTTAACATTTTATATATGTGCTTTGTATGGGATAGGTTTTCATTGGATCAAAAATTTGTAAGTTTTCAACTCTTGGTTTAATAATAAACCAAAATTTATGTCATATAAAAGTTTTGACATATGTTATATAAGTAAAAGATTAAAATTATCATCTCTTCGCATTGTTTCTTATTTTCAGGAAACTGGCCTTTGGAATCCTAAGGAATCCTCCAAATCAGTAAGGTTGGTTGACTTGACAAACTCTTTTCCAACCTATTTTTTCGATGGGGCATCTATTGTAGGTCGTTGTGGTTGTGGTGTCTCTTTCCACATAAATCAAGGGTTTTCCTATTGGTTTATATGGTTTGGAGGCTTCAGAGACAACTGTACGGAATAAATTCTTACATTATGGGGGGAATTACAAGTAGCTCAATGGCTCAACATTGAAAACCTCTTGCTAGTTGGGGATTCTCTCTCAACTCTCCGTAGGATCATAGATCTAAATTCCTTACAAGTTTCATCCCTCTTCAACTGGATGTAGAGGATACGAGTACTAAAGGCCCTCTTCTCTATGATTTCATTTCACCATGTTTTTAAAGAACATAATCTTGAAGCTAACTCCCTCTCCAAGGGTGCCTTGGTGCTTCTGTCAGCGCAGATGCACTTTGAGTTCATTGTTTAGGGGGTTGTGCACATTTAAGGAGTATTTTTTTTAGTTATATCACTATATTTTTTATCATAGAGATACATTACTTTTTGATATTTTGTGGTTTATTTTCTATGTTCTTGACAAAAAATGGAAAAACATTGACTTAAAATTTTTGGAAACGTTATGATTGCTACCATGCGTAGCAAGAGAACGGGTTAATTAACTTAGTAATGGTGGATTTTGGATTCCTTTTGATTTACAGTTAAATATCATGGAAATGAACTAAGACCATGTAAACAAAATTCTCTAATGAAAAGTGTTTTGTTGTTTTCCTTGAAAAAAAAATATAAGATTAAATCAAGGTACATACAAAGGTTGAAAATTTATAGTAACTACATGATCACACCATCTGGCACCCATGTTTTGATGAAGGTTCCATGTGGAAATTAACCTTTGCTACATCATTCATGATGAAATCATTAATGATAGTAGGAATAATTCCTATCAAGTCAACTTTCATAATTGTGGTTGTGATGTCAAGTGTATATATTTCATTTTAAGGTAATACCATTATTATCATAAATTTGTTCCGGTAAAATTGGTATAAAACTTCCAGTTAGTCACATAAATTAATCATTTGTAATACACTAGACTCTCACTATAATCATGATTTTAGTTATGTTGAGAGTTATTAATTTTGAAATTTGTACAAATCACAATTATATGAATCATGACGACTTGGTCACTAAGAGAATCATTTAGCATTTATTATTGTTACACATGCTTCAATGCACTCCCTTTCAATTAAAACATCTAAAATCCTTGAATAAATCATGAATTTTGGGTAACATGGCCTTTTAACCTTTTTAGCATGACATGGGCACTTTTCCTAGTTAGTTTCTGCGCATGCGCAATTTCTTCCATTGAAACTAGTGTAGAACTGCGCTATGTTTTCCATTACAAATTGTGCACATGAATCAATGAAAAATAAAAATAAAAAGTGAGTTCTAGAAGCCTTGTTGGGCGAATATATCCCAAATAGAATCTTATTGGTCATATCTATTCAATCTAAACCCCTCAGAACATGGAGCTAATTCCATTTGATTAATTAACCCTATTCTCACTATTAATAGATCTCATTCCTATTTTGTGGATATGAAACCTCCTCTATTTTTCCTATAAATTTACTAGAGGCTAGAGGGTTAGGGGCATTCACAAAAGGTAGTATTATGCTGGTAAATTTATATTTGGAAGCTTATCATCCAAGGAGAGGATTTGAGACATTTGGGAGGAACCTCATGACATCAAGGCATGGTTATAAGGCTATTCTTTTATCTATGAATTAATACAAATGAATCCCTTGTCTCATTGCATAATCTTATTGAAATTATGAATGATTTATGTTATTTTATGTATGCATTATGATGATTTCAATTTCTAATCTCCTTGATCGTCATATTAAGTTTGATTTGAATCATTATATTGTATATTCCTTTGATCTCTTTTCTGTCTATGATTAACGATCTTATCAAAATATTGAGGAGCTACATCAGGACAGATCAAGGATCTCCATCAAGAATTTCGCAAATAGGTAAGGGAACAGCTCTCCTTATCTTGTTTTAATGATTTAAACGAAGTTAGGTTAGGGAAAGATTCATTCAATTGTATGTTTTCTTCTAGTTTTCCTTTAGGAATCTATGGAGCTTGCTCTTGTCCAAAAGAGGGATTTATACGCTTAACAAATTTCTGAATCCACTAGTGAACGTCTTAGTTCTCTTCCTTTTCCTTGTTTTTTATTTCCAATATTTTTTGTTTGACGATATCTAAATATTAGGATAATTATGAATTTTTAGATCCTTTGGGTTGATAGCCTTGATTTTCTTTTATTTTTAATTTTCCTTCACCTACGCGGTTTTTTTTTAGCAATAGAGTGCAAATTTGCACTGTTTGTTTTCAGACACAGTGCGCATGCACACTAGACTTTACTATCTACCTATGCAAGCCTTTGAAATTTTTGAAAAAATAGTTTTTCTTCTTATCAGAGTCTAAATTTTAATTTTTGAATGGTCATTTTGTTTGTTTTTATCTTCATAATCTTTTTTTGAGTTTGTTTGAATGCCATAGTGAAGTCTTGTTGGGAATTCATCCTATTCACATTTTTTAGTAGGTTTTCATCTGGATCATTTGTTGATTCATGAAAAAATGATAGTTTGTTGTTTAAGATCACTGTTTCCTTGTGTTTTTTCTTTCAAATACACCATATTTTTATTATTATTACATGTCTGAGAAAAATATTTTGCTTATTTGTGAATGAACTTCTAGATTAATGAAGTTAGGCTTTTCTAAAAAAAAGTAGTGTTTTTGTGAGAAATTTCTTCTATTTACTGAATATTCAAAGAGAATCACCCCTTTTCAATTTATTTTTCATAATTTCACTCATATACATCATTAATTAGGAGCATTCATTACAAAATTTTCATTTTTTAGATTTTTATTGGTTTCTCCACAAAATTTGAAGAATTGTGAGTGATTATTTGTGAAAAATATTTTGTATGTTTATTTGACTTGAGCGAATTGAAATTTTCATTTAATTTTATACAACTAAATAGTTTTCAAAGTGAAGTGACATTTCATGAAAATAAAGTTATTGGATTTTGAGTTTTGCATTTATTTTGAAAAATCAAAGAACCTCTCATTCTCCCTTAACTAGGAATTCATCGAAAGGAAAAGATCGCAAATTCATTTTTGATTGCATTAGAGTACTTTGAGTCGGTATAAACATCATCAGTTTCACGTCCATAACCCTCTGAGTAAGTAACATCGAAATAGCACAACATTAATTAAAATAAATGTAGAATTTTTTACATTTTTAGGGTTCATTCCACCAACATAGATCAGGTTAGTGCTTTCTAATAGGGAAGTGAGTAAACTTTCCAAATTTATAAACAAATAGTATAATTTTGCGGTAGGAGTAAATCCAATTAAAATTTTTCTTTGGGAAGATCTTCTTACACAAGAGTCAAGTACGAGGTCATATTGGACCCAGTGAAGTAATCATACA
Source organism: Pinus albicaulis (assembly GCA_034641835.2). Lineage (NCBI taxonomy): Eukaryota > Viridiplantae > Streptophyta > Pinopsida > Pinales > Pinaceae > Pinus > Pinus albicaulis. The sequence goes on from CM076569.1 coordinate 335,867,073, forward strand.
TGCTTCATTGGTTATGGTAGAAGATTTTCATGCATTACAAAAGGTGTCGAAAGGTACTTTGGGTCACTGGGAAGTCAGATTTACCATGTCGATGAGCTTTCAAGGGAATTGAGCTTTGTTACTCTTCCCTTGTGCGTATGTCAGGCCTATGACTGTCCCCCTAGGTTGAACTGTAATAGTTGGTGTTAGTCATCAGTAATTTTTACTTGTTTAGATGAATAAATGCTTTGTCAAGGTTTTCTAGAAACAAGATTCAAGGAATCTTGTTTCTTCTAGAAATCCCCTCAAACATAAATTTTCACCTATCCCTCGTCTCTTGACTACAATGGTCAATCTATCATCCTACAAAGATCCCATCCTGGACCAATGTCCCTTACTCTATCCATGCTTGCTATTTCTATATATAGCACTCTACCTTTGATGCTTAAGCCCTCTTATTTCACAAATTGTTTGGCCAGGTTAAACCAAGTTTTCTCTCCCACTCACCAGATGCCTCAAGCAATATTGGTGTCAAAAGTCTGTCTAAAAAATCCATTCAAATTAAAATAAGTATGTCTAGGTATATAGGATGATGGTTCATAAAGTAGAGGGTCTAAACGCTGTGCGTTATTCAAAACCCTTATTTAAACCATCAGTCACACAACCCCTTCTACAGGCTTGCAAAAATATTCAATAAGGTTTTTCCTAAGTCATGCGCCATCATAATTCTCATGCACTATAATTTCACAGAAAATCAAAGGTAAATTCAAGAAAACATAGAGCTGAGTTTAAGAGCACTTAAGAAACTTCCAAAGGCGCCCTCCTGGTCCAACAGTAAAATCTTCCAAGAATAGACTGTCATATCCAATGAATCTCTGCAGGGATGCCTTGAAGTTTAGTCTAAATCAAAGCAATGATAAAGGGACACCTAAGAAGCTTCAAAAGGTCATTTACAGTGGATAAAAGGCACAACAAGCTAAAAGCTACAGGAAAGGTCTTGATATCATAACAAGATGCAAAATAATGCTCATACAAAGGTTTGTGAAAAATCTTAGAAATATCAGTAACATATGAAAAACATGGTGCATTTCAGCAAAAGGATCATTGGAAAAGTTTTTGGCCTCAAAGCATAAAACTGGTAGAGGGACAGCTTCCCTTTGCCACACTCCTGAAAAAAAGGAAAAAGGCTATCAGATGTGCCGTCAGATGAAAGAAAGGACTAAGATCACTATAAAGAGGACAATCACACTAAAGAAGAAAAGCAACATATATGCTTTGTTTTGAAATGAAAATATATGATTTTTTGACCCACAGTGGAAAGGTATTTGGAAACAGTTTCAGAAATTGGGATAATAAGCAAATAGGCATGATAAGTGAAAATAAGCACCTCCTTCATCAACAACAGAGGATGTAAAAGGGTTCCTGAGTTATTTCTAAGGATAAGTGAAAGAGCACAAAACTCCACTAGATCAAAATATGTGATTTAAAATCCAAAAGGTCAGAAAATTTGATTTTTAAGGCACTAAGTGCCATTTCACTGAAGAATGAAAAATCAAAGTTTGATAGTTAGAATGTCACACAAAAGGCAGTCACAGATTTGATTCAAAGGATATGGAGGAAAAAATAGTTTTTAATTTCACCTTGAAAATGACAAACAAATTCCATCATGAGCTAATCACTTGCTCAAATGCTAAAAGTAGTGGTAAAAGGAAATAAAAAATGGACTAGCTCAAAAAAGGTTAAGGCACTGAGAAGATAGTTAAAGGAAGACAATAGAAGTGTGAAAATAAAAATTTAGGGAAGAGGATTTTTGAGTTCAAAATTATTTCGAAAGAGGAGTATAAGTAGCTTCAATAGCTCTTTCCCCCTCATTTCCGACTTTGGCAAAGAAGAGCGCATTTTTCCGGGCTTTAGAAGGCATCCTCGAACATAATTTCACAGACACTGCGTGCCTATAGAGGTGCCCCGTGTAGTTTATTACCAAATGTTGTGTGCCTGAAGGGCGATGCTGTGCATTTCCTTTCCTGCCCAGCGTGCAGGAGTTTCCACTCGACATCACCGGGATCCTCGTGCAAACCTGCCCGTTGGTGCTACGCTCACAATTTTGGATTTTCCACCTGACAGTTATGTGCAGCTCCTGCCTGGGCTGATGGCACTGCGCGCCCACCACAGCTGCCTTTGCCCAAATTCACGTGTAGAGGTCGCTTGGGTGAAAGGCGCTGTGCGCTTGCATTTCAATTGTTGCCCAACTTCACGTGCAGGCAGCGCTTGGGCCACAACGCTGCGTGCCCACCACTGCGACTGCCGCACACTCCTCGTGCAGGCCTGCCCACCCACGACGTTGCGTGCCTGGTGGAAAAGCGCAACACTACCTAGAAAGGTGCAAGAATGCCCAGAAAGATGCAAAAAGTGTCCGAATTTGCCAATAATGCTCAGAAATTGCATTTTGGCAATTAGAGTCAGTTTCAAGAGGTATTCTTCATTAATTGACATCTCCTCATCATTTTTTAGGTCATAAAAGCACCAAGTAGGGCTAAAGTTTGTGTCAAACAAAGCTTGAGGAAAATTTGAATATAAATCTAACCTATTCTCTGTTGATCATCTAGCCCTATTTAGAAGTCCAATATCTCCTAAAAAACCTTTCTCCTCGTCACTTCATCAGTTGAAAACCTTTTCTGTTTAAAAAATTGGAGGAAGGGGTAAAGTAAGCATCGTGTCTCAAGAGGAGAGTGATGAGCCTCAAAGACCAAGAAGACAGTTTAAGAAAGGAGGGAAGCCCAATAGGTTTGAGCCTATAGACACCAAAGAGATGATATCCTCCCCTTTTGTCTTATCTTATTTCCAAGAATTAGGGTGTTTTGAGTTCTACAACAAGGTACAAGAAAATCCTCATTTGACAGCGTTATTTGCCCTAAGGCTTCACAGGCATAAAGTTCATCTAGCAGGGGGTAAGGTTTGAGTTGACCCATAAAGCTATCTCTAAAGCCATTGGGATGCCTTGCATAGGAGAAAGGTGGTTTAAATAGAAACATCTTGACTTGATCCATTATCATCCATTTATAAAACCTAGTTGTCAAGCTGAGTGTAAAGCCATTTTTCCTTTTTCACATCTACTGGACATGTATGCCCTCCTCATGAAGATTGTCATGAAATACTTTACTTGTGAGGGTAGGTTCTCTAGCATCTACTCCTATCATATTAGACTCCTCATGCACTTCACCAGGACCAAACTATTGAAAATGCCTTATTTCCTCTGCAAAAGCATTGAGAAAATGTTCACCATCATGAAAAAGAGGCCTCCAGCCCAGCAGATGGCAAGCCTATTTCATCACTCTCTTATCAAAGTCATTGTAACTCACCAACTAGAGCAACAAGGCATTCTTTTGGTGGCCTTTATTACCCATGATGATTTCACCACTTCATCCTCCATCCCACTGCAAAATGTGCCATCATCTTCTCAAAATCCTCCTCATACTCCTTCATCACCCTCCACTAACCATGATTCACCTTCCTCACATAAATCACTTTCCCAAACAAACCTTCTTCAAACACCTTCCTCTGAGAAAAGTGATCATGAATAAAACAGAGATGGCCCTGAAGAAAGTAGTAGTGGCCCTAAAGAAAGCAATGCTGGCCTTGAAGAAAGTAGTAGTGGCCCTGAAGGAAGCATTGGTGATCATGAAGAAAGCAGTACTGATCATAAGGAAGGCAGTAAAGGGGAGAATGATGAGGATAAGGGAGATACTAAAGAAGAAGAGGGAAATGGAGAAAAGGGAGATAGCCAAGAGGAAGACAGTAAAAATAGAAACAAGGATAAAAATGTAAACTGAGAAGAAAATAGAGTTACAAGTAGTGACACCAATGATGAGAAAGGAGGTCAAAGCATTCGGTCTCAAGGTGAAGAAAATGACACTGAAAGCCGTACAACAGACAGTGGCAAAGAAGAAATAAGCAGTCATGACAATGACAAAATTGATGAAGATTGCCCAAAAACAGATTTCAAAGTTGTTTTAAATAAAAAAGGAGATGATGGCCAAGATCCAAAGAATGATGGTTGTTAGTATGAATATTAATTCCAAGCGTACGAAAAAATACCACTTTAGCTGTGCATAACCAATAGCCCTGACAACAGATATGACTGCCAATATCTTCAGATCTGTAGTTAGGTGATCAAGATAAATGTTGCAAAAATCTAGATCTATGCATTAGAAGACATTAAATAGTAGAAAAAATAAGATTTACTCCATGAATCCAATAGACAAGACAAGAATATGTTGAATGAATTTTTTATTAAGGGAACCTGGGATGAAAACACAAGAGGGTGTCCCCAGTTCTCCTCAACGGGATGGGTTCTTGTAATTCCTTAGCACTTCAGATCTAAAATTCCTCTCTCTTGATGGTGTAGAAAACCCAGACAAAAATGGAAAAGTATGGCTATGATGGTGGATCAATAGCCGTACCAAGAGTTGAGATCCAGAGTGATCTTTAGGCAACAAAAGGTGACAAATGAATGGAAAACACTTCTATTTATAACAAAATATTGAGTTAGTCTAGATATTGGTGCATAGTTAAAATATTATTAACCAAATCAAGATCCAACTTTTATGGAATATTTTATTATATTTGTTGGAGGGAAAAGGAATTTGACTAGAGTCAAATCCTCTTATATTTGTAAATAATAAATAAATAAATGATTTATTTATCATTTTAAGGATGTGATTAATAATAAATAAACAAATGATTTGTTTATCATTTTAAGGATATGGTTGAGTAATAATCAAATAAATAATGATTTATTTAATTATTTAAGGGAAATGTGCAACATATTTAACAAAGAATATTATTTAAGTAATGTTTAAATAGTTATTCTTAGAAAATAATAAGATAAATAATGATTTATCTAATTAATTTCCTTGTTTTGGGTTAAATATAACCAGGAATATTAATTAAATTTCTGTTTAACTAATTATTCCTTGAGGAAAAATCAAACAAATATGGATTTATTTAATGTTTCCTCATGGGGTTTCCTATTTAGACCATAAACAACTTAATAAAGGTGGTTTACTAAGTTATTTTTCATAGCGAATGCGATTTTAATTGGGGTAAAATTGGTCTTACTTGGTGTACTTGGGTCCATCTAATAACAATGGATTAGATGACCAAATAATGGTGTAACAGATTGCCCCCCAGCGTGCAAGCGTTAGGAGCTAATCGTATGACCGAAGTACGTTTTAATAACTCAATCACTAGACAACAATGGGGAATTCAAAGAGAGAGGATTGTAAGGTAAACCAAAGTGCTGAAAGAACTAGACCCTAAGGAGGTGACTTGCAGGTGCGACAAGTCTTTTTGATAAGTGAGTACCTGCTATAGGTGGTGGGGGAGGCATACCTATGCCCGCCGAGGCAATAGTACAAACAATAAGGCATCTGGAAAACCACGAGACGACATAATTCTGTGGTAAACATGAGCCAGATAAACAACCTGATAATGAACCCCACATACCTATTTTGCCTGGGATAACATCCAAGACTTATACAATGATATTTGAGTACATGAGATATAAATGCAACCTAGATGCCCTTGAAAACAGGAAAGGGGTCTGAAAATCTGACTGATACATGCAAACAAAAAGGCGTTGCAAGCGACTGAGGTCGACATCATCAAATGTATGGAGTTGCATCGAAGGCTGTAATGAAGAGGTCATCCGAGTGTGTGGGGGGATACCTGTAGGGCCACCCCCTCATGAGGGTTGAGACATCTCACACATGCCTGGGAATCACTGATGTCAACTGCTGCATCACTGGACAATCGAGTATACGGATCTCAATCATGCTGAAAGAAGCTGGAGCTGAGAAAAAATCAATTCAAAGGGAAATGAGGAGTCCCTTTGCCCAATCCGAGGCACCGAACAAGAGTGGAAGCTGGAACCAAGGTACACTGCCCTCTAGAACTGCCTTCTAGAATGAATGAGCGAATGTCGACAGAAGGAGGTCTGCCATAGATGAGGAAATAAGGGATCCTCAACTAAGGCACGAGAGAAAATAGTAGAGTGACTGGCAGACTGACACCAATGATGATGATGAAATGGGGGGGAATGAGTATCAAACAGATGACTTTCCTTGTTAGAGCATAAATGGCATGGATGACGTGGCAACGACTGATACAATTTCATGAGGGATAGGGGACAGTGGGACTAAAGGCCATAGTGGGCGACACAAGAGAGGGACCAAGCAATGAAGGATGGAATACTATAGTGGGATGCAAAGGGACTCAGGATAGACTCCATGAAAGAAATTATGACTCAAATCGGATGCTTTAAACAAGGGTGACTTGATGGTGCTGCCACAGAGGAAAAAGGTGTCCAATGGGGACCATAAGGGCATGAGCACAAGATGGTAACTCACAACGAAAGTCGTCACGAGCTTGGACAAGTATGGAGGCAACATGGTGCCCCCGATACGAGTGTTGCAAGTGAAGAAATTCGATTTTGAGGAAGGTTGAAGTGGCGCTTCTTTGACAAAATGTGTCCTAGTGAAGTATCAAATCACTAAAAATCATGGGTTAGCTACTTAAAGAAAATAAAACATGCATTGCCGGAAGGAAATGTTAAGGGTAATATTTTTTCAAATAGAGTGCATTGTGAGGATTGGGAAGGGGATGGCCTTAAAATTCCTCTAATAGATATGCTCCCTTACCTAAATCCTTACTGATAATGTAAGGTCCTAGCCATAATGAGTCAAACTTCCCATGACCAAGGACATCATGGGCCTGGTCATACACTAGAACAAGATCACCTTCGTGAAAAGTAAGAGGTTGGAATTTTTGGTCATATTGAGCTTTGGTACGTTTCTTAGCTGCCTCAATGATTTGTAATGCAACACAGTGGTCTTCGGAAGCACGTTCAAGCATGATAAGTCTCTGTTCTAAAGGTTGGGTGTCAGGGAGAAGTTCGACAACTAGATGAAGGGAAGGGATTTCACACTCGATCGGTAAGACTGCCTCCTCTCCAAAAGCAAGGTGGAAAGGAGTGAACCCGGTGGAGGTTTTAACAGAAGTTATATAGGCCCACAAAGCAGGGAAGAGCATAAGGTGCCAGTTGGTTTTGTTCTTATCCACCATCTGTTGAAGTATGGTTTTAAGAATTTGATTGACTGCTTCAACTTGGCCATTACCTTGGGGGTTATACAAGGAGGAATATTGGTGCTCAAAGCCCAACAGTGAGGATATCTCATGCCATATCTCATCTTCAAAATGTAGGCCATGATTGGAGACCAATTTCTTTGGAACTCCAAATCGAGCGATGACATGGTTAAAGAAAAAGCGGGATGTAGTAGCTGCCGTGTAGTTAAACGTTGGCATGGACTCAGCCCATTTAGTGAAATAGTCAACCACCATGATGATATACTTATGGTTACCAGCTGATGACGGTCGACACTCCATAAATTCTATGGCCAACTTGCAGAAAGGGCAAACAGAGATGAGAGGATGGAGGGGAGCTGGAGGGGCTCATTCCTTGGGGGAAAAATGTTGGCAATTGGGGCAGTGTTTGACTGCCTCAATGCAATCAACAAAGAGAGAAGGCCAAAAGTACCCAGCGCACATAATTTTCTGGGTAGTGTCTAGACCGAAGAGGTGGCCACTGCAAGCACTGCTATGACAGGCATTGAGGACTTGTTCAGCTTCAGCGTGTGTGAGACAATGACGAAGGACAAAATCTACACTGCGACAATAAAGGTCATCGCCGATAAGAAGGTAGCGGGGGGCCTAGTGTCAGATACGTCATCGAGCATCACGGTCAAGATGGAGGGCGAACTTTTGAGTTTGCAAATAAGTGAGGATGTCCCCATACTAGGGGTCATTGGTGGTAATGGAAAATAAGTGTTCATCGGGGAAATTATCATTAATTGGAGGATCCTACATACTTGTAGGTAGTTCGGAAATGAGTTCAGTGAGGGCTAAACCTTTCTTACTTTTTGGTGTGACAAATTCAAGATCGAATTCCTGGAGGATCACGATCCAACGGGCATACTTCCCACTGATGATTTGACGACTCAATAGGAATTCCACGGGGTTGGAATTAGTCACAACCTTGGTGGAACACATGAGGATGTAATGACGAATTTTTTGGACCAAGAACATGACATCCAATGCCAACTTCTCTTCCTGTGAGTAGGATATTGGAGGTCCTACCAATTTCTTACTGAATTTCGTTGTCATCTTCCTGAATAAGGACTCCAGCAACTGAGTGGGTGGAAGCGGAGACATAAATGATGAAATCCATATCAAAGTCAAGGGGATGAATAAAGGGAGCGGATGTGAGAGCATGCTTCATGGCATCAAAATATTTTTGAGCATAGGCATCCCATACAAAATGGATATTGGAGTGGAGGAGTCTAAGGAACCCATGTGCGGTGGTGGCATAGTTAGGTACAAACTGGCGAAAGAAATTAGATTTGCCTTGGAGGCTTTGTAACTCGCGTAAAGTACGGGGGATAGGAAGCTCAAGTATGGCTTGAAATTTTAATGGGTCAAGAGTGATACCATATTTAGACACAATGAAGCCTAAAAGATGGCCAGCGGGCACACAAAAGACACACTTCAGCGAGTTAAGGTGGATATTATACTTGCGACATCGGAGAAAGATGTTCCATAGATCGTGAAGGTGCTGCGCCCAATGTTTAGAACGTGCGGTGAGGTCATCTAAATAAGCAAGGATAATATGAGCCAGTTTATGGAAAAAGTAAGACATAGCTTGCTGAAAAGTGGCTCCTGCATTTTTAAGGCCAAATGGCATGACTCGATAGGCAAAGGTTCCCCACGAAATAATGAATGCGGTTTTGAGTTGATCAGCACGACGGATAAAAATTTGATTGTATCCAGAGAAACCATCCATAAAAGATAGAACCTTGTTCCCCACACACTCATTAATGATTTGGTCAATGAATGGTGTGGGGAAGAAGTCTTTGGGAAAATCTTTGTTCAAATCGCGAAAGTCAGTGCAGACACGGATGGTGCCTTGTTTTTTGAGAACAGGAACCGGATTGGACACCCAAGTGGTGTATTCAATGGGATAGATAAAACTAGCCTGCTTGAGCTTATCGATTTCGGCTTTGATAGCTTCTCTTCTGGAAGGATTAATGGGTCTCATCTTTTGACGGACAGGATTGGCATCAGGCCATGTATCGATATGGTGTTCGAAAATGGTAGGATTAAGTCTGGGCATTTTTGAATAGGACCAGGAGAAAATATCAGACAATTCTTTGAATAGCTTGGTGTAAGCTTCAACCTATTCCGTGGTGCAATGGGCGCCTAAAGTGATATTTTATTCAACCCTTGGTTTGTCAGAAATGTCGATTTTAATGGTAGGAGAGATATTGGCCATATTTCCTTCTTTGAAAGCATCAGGTGTAGGGATGGGATTTATAAACCAATCGACTTCATTAGGAATGAAGTCTTTAGTTTCCATAGCATATAGGTCATGGGACTGCTGTGGGAGGAAGTATGCATGGTGGTGCATATCATTCCATGGAAAGTCGGGATCGGTCAGTGCTTCCATAATGTCTTCATCGGAGTGAAAGATGGGTTGACTAGAGGAAGGGAGGCCACTTGCTGCAGTAGATCTACCTAACTCATCATCATGTGAAAAAAGGCGCACATGCGCAACATCATGGGGAATGACCGAAGAATAAGCAGATAGAGGATCCACTGATGCTAAGCCTGGGGTGATCACTGGGGGAAGGCCAAGCGGATCATCAGGGGAGGTCTCCATGGGAGCTTCCACCGGGGGTCTTATGGATGATAGGTAGAAAAAGGTGACTGAAGGCTCCGTAATGTTGGCATCGGGAGGAGGGATGCCAATGGGAGTAGGCCAATCCGAAGCAGAACGCGTGAACAAGTAAAGGGGGTACTTGTCCTTTGGTGCCCCATTGTGAGATTTTCCTTGCTTACCCAAAATGTTCGCAACGGAAAAAGGTTCCAATTGAGGTGACTGACGCACTATTGCAGCAGGAGGAATCAGAGAGATAGATTGAACCAGGGTCAAAGAAAGATAAGGTTTGGGGGTAGCAGTTGGAGGATCAAAGGGGTCATGAATTCCATCTCAAGGTAAAGGGCCAGGAGAAGAAGGTTCAGGAGTCTGATCAGAGGACATCAAGAAAATCTGGTAATCGAGGGAACCAGATGGGAGAGGTTGAGTGGCCTCCTGACCTTCAGGTGGTTGGGTAGCCACAAATCCTTGCTGAGGGAAAGGATTAGTAAGCACAACCGATTGACTAGGTATTGGACTGGGAGGAATGGAAGGAATGGCTTGTTGTCCTCTCAAAGTTTCTTGAGACTCCCATAGCTATCGCATCTGTGGTAGAAGAGGACAATCATGCGTATAATTACCATAAACACCACAACAAGAAAATGGCTTGTTCATACGAATAGGCTTGTCCTGCTTAGGTTGAGTGCCTTGTTGCTGGTTTGTAGTGTTAGGAGCATTACCTCGATTAGGTCCACGATTACCAGGGGCAGCTTGATTTTGAGTGCCTTTCCTCTTCGTTTTTTAGGGAGGAGGATTAGTCGCACCTTGCTGTGCATACACCTGTCCCTGAGGGGGTGGTGGTTGCTGTTGCGGGGGTTGAGAAGGCAAGGGAGGAGGAGGTACTAATGATGGAGGAGTTGGAGCACCAAGATGTGGATACGGATAAAAAGGAGGTTGAGTAGTAGTGTGGTAAATAGGAGGTTGGGAAAAAAGAGGAGTCATGCCGTATCCTGGATATGTGCTACCAAGAGGGGGAAAATTGTAGGAGGTGTTGGCCCCTCCCTGAGGAAAGCCATAGCCCATGGAAGGTTGAGAATATGGATTAAAGAGAGCTCCAACGATACCATCGGCGGCATGATATCGGTGCGTTGGTACCACCGGGTCTAGGAAGATCAGTTAGAATGGTATAAACATAATCCGACTGAGCGTACATTAGGTCATACTTTAACGCAATTTGGAGAGCGGCTTATTCGGTTTAAGGAAAGTGTGATGCGACGTCTTTCCCAATAGGCAGCAAGAGAGTCCTAAGGAACCAATCCATGTAGACATGGTCTTCAAAGGTAGGGGCTCGACAAAGGCTCCTTCCTCTCCGCCATTCTTGAACATGGTCGGATAGGCGGGTCGCAGACGATTGACGGAAAGAGGTCAAGAGCTCGGTACTAGTGTCGTAATGAAGGGGAAGCTGGAAATAAGATAAAAAGTCATGGGCAAGAGTCGCAAAGTTGGTATGAGAGGAAGGATCCTGATCAACATACCACTTAGAAGCTTCACTAGTAAGCATTCGTTGGAACAATCGAAGACACATAGAGTCATCGGTAATGGAATTAGAGGAACACCACATGTGGAAAGATTGAACATGATTTGAAGGATCTTTTCCAGCAAGACCTTCAAACTTTGGGATGTCTGAAGGGAGCTTTGTTGGCATAGCAGGCCAACTAGCATCATGATGTATAGGGTCATTTACAATTAGTCAAATTCGGGGAGGCTGAGGCCTACCATGAAAGGGAGAAAGGGTGCAACCAGGGTAGTGTCTGTTGCGGTCCCACTAGTGGTATTCCCAGTGGGAGGGTCGAGGTTACCACCAGTATTAGGTCCTACACCAGACATGGTGAAGGTGACAGGGAGAGGACCGAAGGCGGAATGAGAAGGAGAACCCAAAGGACCAGAAGAAGAGTTGGAGTGTAGAATTGGTTGGGGACTAACTCGAATCCTATGCGGAGGAGTAAGTCTCCCTACTAGAAACTGAGGATGAAGGCCAAGAAGTCTCCGGGATGAATGCCTTGGTGGCGCAATGGTGATGGCACAAACACAACACAAAGGAAAAAGAGACTGACAAGGGCAAGGAGGTGTAGGATCAACTAATTACAATGTCAAAACAAGGGTAGAGAGGTGCAGGATCAATTGATTTCAATGTTTTAGAGTCTTTGATTGGCGGTGTTAACCAAACCCTTTTTCGCTTAGGGTGTGTGTATCAAAGTGTGTAAATTTTATTTTTTAAACCTAGACATTTGTAGAGAAAAATAAAAAGTGTTGTTGTATAGCTGTAAATAAACTTGCAAATGACAGCATATAGGCTTGCAAAAATAGAAAATCAACAGCTAATAATGCAATAATCTAAACCCAAGGAGGCAGGTCTCTCAACAACTAGTCTATAGGTGAGTAAAAAAATAATTAAAACACACTAAAACAACCCTTGATAGATCTAAGGTCAGAAGGGACAGGGATCTAAAGGACAAAATCTACTGGAAAGTGGTGTAGAAACAGTAATAGATCAGAGGAAAAATTGTCGTAAAAAGAGGTGGTGAAATGCTATCTCTAGGAGGGAAACAGAGTGCACCCTAAAGTAAAACCCAAACAAAGCTAAATGAGGATATTTGGATGGATAACAAGCCGATCTGAAGTGGATCTTAAGGTGAGGTATCAGCTTTGAAAAACATGGCTGAAGACTCTGAAATTTCAGACAACCTGTAACAACAAAAACTCTTCCACAAGAAGTGGAGAGTATTGAAGCCCTAGGGGGCTAGGTTCCCACTTAGTTGAGTGAAACAGAACAAGTACAGGTCCAAAACAGGTGGATACGGAGGTCAGACAACCTTGAACAGAGGCTCAGACAAACCCAGAACATTTTCAGAAAAATCCCTGCAAAAAGTCCAGGTCGCAGTTTCTGACTTGTTTTCAGTAGAGGTCACACTTTTTGGGCTGTAAAGTGCACCTTGGAGGTCCAGGTCACAAGTTTTGGGCTGAAAAGTGCGACCTGCACTTTCAACATTCTCGGCGGCAGATTTCAGAAAAAATTGTCGTCTCAGCTGTGACTGATGTCCGTCACCTGCGCAATAGGTCCGAAAACACACAGAAGTCAGAATTTTTATCGTTTTAGGGTTTTATGGGTTAAAAACAACATCAAGAAAAGCAAAAACAAGGGGCTAAATAGAAATCCTAGGGGTTTGAAGTAGCTGGATATGCAAGGATCATAAAAATGACAACGGTCGTAATCGTAAACCCGTGTGGAGTCGCCAGTTGTTAGTATGAATCTTAATTCCAAGCATACGAAAAAAGACCACTTTAGCTGCGCATAAAAAACAACCCTAATAGCAGAAATGACTGCTAATATCTTCAGATCTTCAGTTAGGTGATCAAGCTAAATGCTGCAAAAATCTAGATCTATGCATTAGAAGATATTAAACAGTAGAAAAGATAAGATTTACTCCATGAATCCAATAGAAAAGACAATAATATATCAAATAAATTTTGTATTGATGGCACCTGGGAGGAAAACGCAAGAGGGTTTTCCTTGTTCTCCTCAATGGGATGGGTTCTTGTAAGTCCTCAGCACTTCAGATTTAGAATTCCTCTCTCTTGATGGTGTAGAAAACCCAGACAAAAATGGAAAAGTATGGCTATGATGGTGGATCAATAGCCAGACCAAGAGTTGATATCCAGAGTGATCTTTAGGCAACAAAATGTGACAAATGAATGGGAAAACCCTTCTATTTATAACAAAATATTGAGTTAGTCTAGATATTGGTGCATAATTAAAATATTATTAACCAAATCAATATCCAACTTTTATGGAATATTTTATTATATTTGTTGGAGGGAAAAGGAATTTGACTTGAGTCAAATCCCCTTATTTGTAAATAATAAATAAATAAATGATTTATTTATCATTTTAAGGATGTGATTAAGTAATAATAAATAAACAAATGATTTATTTATCATTTTAAGGATATGGTTGAGTAATAATCAAATAAATAATGATTTATTTAATTATTTAAGAGAGATGTAGTCATATTTAACAAAGAATATTATTTAAATAGTTATTCTTAGAAAATAATAAGATAAATAATGATTTATCTAATTAATTTCCTTGTTTTGGATTAAATATAACCAGGAATATTAATTAAATTTCTGTTTAACTAATTATTCCTTGAGGAAAAATCAAACAATTATGGATTTATTTAATGTTTCCTCATGGGGTTTCTTGTTTAGACCATAAACACTTAATAAAGGTGGTTTACTAAGTTATTTTTCATAGTGAATGCGATTTTAATTGGGGTAAAATTGGTCTTACTTGGTGTACTTGGGTCCATCTAATAACAATGGATTAGATGACCAAAAAATGGTGTAACAATGGCAGTAAAATAACAGTGAAAAAGGTGAAGAGATGGATAGTCCTAAAGGTGAAAATGTGTCAAACCTAGGCACCTCTGATAGTGCAGAAATAGAGTATGGAAGTTTTGAATATCCTCCTAGTGTTGAGAGTATGAATGATGTTGAAATTAATGATCAAAGACACTGCCAACAACAAAGTAGCAAGGAGATACATATAGAAAGCTTTCTTGAAGAAAAGGAAAACCCTAGGGCCGTAAATGATCAAATTGTGCAAGCCCAGTTTGTGACACCTCTCACCATCCCTTATTAGAGAGGTAGGAGGCATGTGTTTGTTGCCTCCAAAAGGCAAGGGGCCATGCACTCCTCCTCAAAACCAGTAAAAGAAAAAATCACCAAAACTGTGAAGGAAAAGGTCACTCAAACAGTAAAAATCAAAGTCACCAAATCATTGAGGAGCAAGGGTAAACTGCCAAAGAAAGACAAGGGTAAGAAACCCATGAAGGACAAAGGCAAGAAGACAATGAAAGAACAGGAAAGTAGTCATGAAGAAGAGAGGGAATTTGAACTCATTCAATTCAGCAGTGATGAGGAAAATGAAACAAGGATACTTAATTCTCTCCTACAGGACCGGAGTGCACAAATCAGAGATTTATAGGTTGAGTTGGAAATATCAAAATATATCATTCATTTCCTACAAATGGAAAACAAGAAAATCAGTGGCCAACTTGCCATTTATGAACCCCGGGCGCTCAAATACAAGAGAGAGGCTCAGAAATCACAAGTACAGCTGAAGGAGTACATGGGCACCTATGAAGAAGAAAATGAAGAACAGGGGCAAGCTAGGAAAAGGCCTAAGACTATGGGTCTTAGGAAAGCATTGGAAAAACATAGAGAGGAAGAATTAACCCAAGCACAACAATTTCCTCTCACTAAGCTTCTCACCTTGGAAATTGAGCATGATAAAGAATCATGGTTTGAAAGGGAAAATATACATTTGGAGGCTAAGTTAGAGAAGGCAAACAAAGATCTAGGCTTACAGAGAAGGATGACTGAACATTACAAAAAGAGAAATCAATTTGCTAGGAAGAAGCTTAAAACTTCCCAAAGGAGGGGCCCGACGCCAATTGATGGGAATGACCAATATAGGCTTGGAATTTTGGCTCAAGCTTCACTACAGGTCTCTAAGGACCCTTAAGGGACTCACTCACCAATTTTGAGCAAAATTGAACACTTTTTGGATTTTTGCAAATTTTCAAGCCTAGGAGCGCATCACCCTAGATGCTGCGCTTTTTCCTAGAGCATCTTCAGTAGGAAAAATTTACATTTTTTGATTCCTTGGCACAAGAGGAGAATTATCAAAAAATTTCGTCTCATTTGGAGTTGTTTTGGTCCCTCAAAAGGACCAAAAACACCCATTTTTTCACATTTCTGCCACCTTTTTTGAGCAAGAGCTGAGCTCCTGGGATCCTCCACCTTTTATACATTTTGGGCAACTTATAGAGATCAGGTTGAGAAAAAACAAGTATTTTTGGAAATTATACATCCATAGCTTTCCAACGGGCCATCACGGATCCTTTTTAGACATCAGGAATGCCTCCAAAACCTTGCTGCAAAAAGGCCCTTTTTGGTGCTGCGCGCTTGGAAAATTTTCAGAATCAGAGACAGAGTGCTGTGTTCCTGTGTGCTGACTGAGAAAATGTGCATTGGGAAAGTTTTATCTTATATGTCAGAGCCTAAAAGTCAATATTTTTTCTATTTTGGTCCGAAAAGGATATTTTGAAGAGATATTTTGTGCCTTGGACCTTGTAAGGCCTCAAGGAAAAATAGGATATTTTGTTTTGGCCAATGGCCTTCTAGATGCTCTAGTAAGCTTTTCTCTTCTTTGCTTATATAAACCATGAGGATTCATTGTAATAAACCAGGAGAACTTGACATGTTAAGAGCAATACATAGTTTTATGAGCTTGGAGAAAATATTGGTTTTATGAAGTGGATGAATGGCTTGCTTGGATTGATGGTGGAGGAGCATTGTGTGCATGATTCCATAGCTTGGTGAATGGTGATGTTTCCCTGATTTGTTTATGTCTTCTTGTTTCCATTAATGTTCCATACTTCTTTTTTGTTGTAGATCAGAAAAGTATAGGTTGAGATATGCTCATGGAAGCACCTCAAACCTCCTATTTATTACAACTTTGATGTTTTCTTTTCCTTGGTTATTATAAGGAATTATTAACCTGTCCTTAGTTCCACCAAGAATTTGTTATTTTTTTCATTAATAGTTAGTATGCTAACTATCAAATATGATTTAAGGTATGGCCTACTTATTTGAAGTTCTCAAGACCCTATTCTGAAGCCTTTATATGAAATATTGATTGATTAGGTTAAGTCAAAGAGGTCTCGCTCGATCTTGCCCTTTGTTCATGATTACCAACTTATTTCAGAGTTCCCGATAGTTTGATATATGTTGTTTAGGAGTTCCCTCTTCATATATTAAGTTATTTTTTTATCTTATATGTTTTCCCAACAGCTGAAGGTGAATTTCTAAAGTTAGGAGTTCTTATGCTTCTATGTCTCACCTGAATGTTTATCTTTCATGTTTATCAGTTTGAGTATTTTTCATAGAGATTAATGGCTTGCCCTACCTCATGAGTATTTTCTTTCAAACTATATGTGTTTAAGACTTCTTCGTTTTTCACAAACTTAATGTTCATTTCACCTCATACCTCACCCAAAGGATCCATTGACCTTGCTAAATCGACCATGTAGTACACCTTGTCCATCATTTAGACATTCTTGACTTTATCTGACCCCATAGCCATATTGATTTGATGGAATCTATTTCCATTTGTCCTACTTGATGAGTTTTACATCAAAACCAAAACAAACCAAAATATACTTAACAACTAGCCTAAAATCAAACATACAAAGCGAAAAAGTTCACATCCTTTGCATAATAAAAAGAGCCCTCTCTAAGTCTAGGAAGGCTAGGTCCTAGGAGTCCAATGATTGGTCTGATGTTACCCTATCATTTGGTTTACTAATCTGCCAAATTACAAGAAACTAACAGTTGTTAACCTTACTGACCATAATCGTAGGGATTTTTCTCGAGGTGAAGATAGAGGGAAGGTCTCTATTGAATCTAGAACAAACGTTGACAGGACTCACTTGGAAATTTTGGAGAGTAAAATTCACTTTAGATGGCATAAGTGAAGTTACTTGCACGAGATTGTTTCATTATGAAGGTTGTCAGAGTAATTGGTTCCATCCACTTTATCTATATATTTTCACATTTATTTCTGCGACGTTGGATTTCATCCGCAGCTAGTGATTTTGTTTGTTAAAAGATTGTTTATGTGGTTTGACTCCTAGATTTTCTAACGTGTGTTAGTTAGTTTGTTTTTAGTTTTTAGAGTCTTTAGGTGTGATTTCTTGATATTTTGTGATTCATTAATTAAAATTCATCGTGGTTTAAATACCAAGACATTCACGGAGAATGCAAGGTAAACCCCCTGAGTATACACTGAGTCAATTAGAGAAAATTAAGGCTGAAAGGGAAAAATAAATAGGATTTGGGTCTTCAGATCAACCTGAAACGTCTATTATGGTAAAATTTGAAGCTGAAGTGAATCAACCTCAAGGATTTTAAATAAAATTAGAAAATTTGAACTAGTAATTACTGAAACTATTATGATAGAATCTGTCACTGGTGAAGTCTCAGACACACAGTTAATTGAGCCAAAAATTTATGAACTCGAGTCTGATGTTTCAGAACTTGATTCTCCATCAAACATTATAGCTCCTACTCCTGCTCCTTGTTCACCCAAAGTAAAAATTATTATTACTGATAATATTCCTCTTGGTCTCATTAGTATCGAAGATATTATTGAAGACAATGAAGAAGAAACTCCCAGTAGTCCATTTTTTGGTGGTGAACATACCTTTCCTCTAGACCTTCCTATTTCTCATTTTCGACTAGATCCTTGGTTCCTTACAACTTTTGAATTTTTACATTCATCTGGTTATGGTCATCCACGTCACCAGATTCCTTATTATTGTTTTCCCATAAATAATATGTCATAAATGGATTTTTGAAGTATGTTTATCGATACATCCATGTTTTCAACTTACTGACACTTTTTCAGGAGTGTCTCCTTCTCCTCAAATTTCTGCTATGTTAGTTGGTTTATCAACTTCTACTGCGCAAAGCTTTACCTCAGACCAATACATTCATATGATTTCTGACGGTGTAGATAACCCTCAAGCTAACTGAACATATGGTTATATTTCGCCTGCGGAGAAATAACCTCCACTTGGAGGGTAACCTTTTGTTGGTTCATATCCGAGGCTTGCAGGAAAAACTTTAATCGTAAACTATCAAAGTTATGCTGAGATGCCTCAAGTTGGTTTTGTTCAACCCTTTGTGTCACAACCCTTAGGCACTCCTTATCCAAGGATGAATACTATTTGGAATCCTTCGTTCTCTCAACAACCTTTGCAAGCTGCTCCACAAATACCCATTTACTAATCTTCTCAGCCAACTAGACAACTTGTTCTTACTCAAGTCCAAAAACCTATTCATGGGATTCCTCAAGTTAATCCGTAGGTATATTTTCAACATCCAAGTCAAAAACCTGGTCTGAGTAGTCCACATACTCCTATCCAATTTGCTGCACAAACATATGTTCAAAAACCTAGTACACCTCAAACACCCATCCATAGAGTGTCTCAAATTTCTGCTGTAATTACCCCTCACATATCAATGCATCCTATTACATAGGATATCCCTCAGACATTATTTTATCAAGCTGGACCTATAATCCAGTCTATAACTCAAATTATTTTGGGACAACTTAGCATAGTGTTAAACACCATGTTAAACACACACATGGTGTATGAGAAGATAAACACACACACACAAGAGACTCAACACACAATGAAAGATAAGCGTGAGACTTTCTTATTTTCCATTATACAAAGATGTACATGTATAGTACAATGGTATGACTCTTGGTTTCATATTCCAAGGTCACTTGGACTCCATTGTGACTTTTCGCATTCCACACCTACCCATGTAGGATTAGGTGTTCCAACATCCCCCCTTAATCCGAAGGGGTATGTGTGAGTCCAAGAAAAGAGTTGTAATACAAATCTGCAAAGTATGCATGGTAGCACTTGGGCTGAATCAACTCTCTAAAATGTTGGAAAAAAGAGGTGGTTTAAGGATGACCACCAACACTGCAATGCAAGACTTGTTGCAGTTCCCAGAACTCTTACAAAACTGGCAAGAAGCTAAAAGCTTTTGCTAGAGGAATTGTCCCTCATAAAAAAGGGAGACCTTCAACCTAAAAGAAGGGAGGTCTACTACCTGTGATGGTTTTAGGATTACCAACAACTCTGGAATGCTTTGAAGCATTTTTTCTAGAATCCCAACTAAAGTTGCAGAAGTTTAGGTGGTTTCATGTAGAGGATCAGTCCAAGGTGAGGTAATCTTCTTCCAAAGTAAGGAGTAGACTACGTCACATATTAAATATCTCACCAAAGATGATGGTTTGGGTATTGTCGGCCAGCCCAAGGCATGCTCAGGCATCTGCACTTAGCTTTATGCATCTATGAACTGAATGCCAATGGGCCAGTCAGCTTTGAATTCCAGCTGCAATTATGGGGTTTACAGTCTCTTCAAACATGGAATGAGAGACAGGCTGTGTTCATTGTGATTGCTGCCCAAGTTTACATGCACGATTATTTTCACTGTCAGTACTGAAAGGAGTATTGATGGCGGAAATCAACACTGCAAGTTTGCTCAATATTCGTGAACAAGTTCTAACATGTGTCGTAAACATCTTCTTGGCTGCTAGTGCCCATTGCCAAGAAGCGATCCATCCAAGATGAATCTTGGTTATTGCAGGAGGCTTGTGTCTGAAGCATCTGTGTGAAGAATGGGTGTGCCGAACACAGTGCTTGCATGGATGAAGATCAAAACAGTGATCTTTCATGTGGCCAACTCGATCACAGTGTTGTCATTTTTCAATCTGTTGTGGAAGTGGAGCATGATTTGGAACAACTGTAGGTGAACTGTCATACAGGAATCCAGCACTCTGAAATATGATGGGCTTGGTCTAGTCTGGACTATGAAAGGACACATCCTTGTCATATCCAAGACCAGTTCTGTGCTTGTTGTTGACAAGCTCTTCCCAAGGTCTGATGATAGGCTTACGAAGTGCAGGCTGAGCTGCTGCATCTGCATGAAAATTTGCTCTTGTACAAGGAACTGAATGGGAATCAACTGCAAATTTATCTTCTTGCTTCTTATGAGAGTCCTTCTTAATCTTCTGAACATAAAAAGGTTCAGAATGGTGACTCTTTTGCTGAAGTTCATCTTGTTGAAGTTGAGATTCCAACTGCAAAAACTCAATATTTTCTTGTGCATCTAGCAAACAACTTTGAATGTTACAAAGAGCATTCTTGCTCATTTTTATCATGTCATCAACATTGGAATGAATGAGGTTACTCAACAACTCTAATGCCTCATTGATTTTAGCCATTTTAACAACTTAGGCTAAAAAATGAAAGGGTGTCGGCTTCAATCGAAAATGCATCTGTTTACAATGTGATGCAACAAGAAATACAAATGACTCAAAAGAATTTCCAACCATTAGGGGAATTTTGAGGTATAAAATGGGCCTCCTAAGGAAACTGTACAATCAAAATTTACTTTATGAGAACCAATCACATTTTAGGGGATGACATCATCCTTGATGGTTGAGGTGTCATTGCTTGAGTTAAAGGTACTTACTTGTCACATTATCAATGGTGGATAGAAACTCATGGTTAACCATGGTAGTGCTCTAAGTACTTTAAATTCATAAAGTAAAGTACTCATAATAAATGTCATTTCACACTTTTTGAATAAAATAATATTATTGTCATTTCATATTTCTTGAAAGAAACAATGCATATCCATATACATTTATTATATTTATATAGTATATTAATTACATTTTATTATACAATTTAAATAATATAAATTTTAATTAATAACCTATAATATAATTAAGAATTTATAAATTTATATTTATATTTTATTTTAAGTTATTTAAGTACAAAGTACAAATGCATTAGTTGTTCAATGATAATGACTTTTTCTTGAAATGATCATTCTTATTTATAGTCACATCAATAATAAAAAATTATTAATTTTATTTTGGTACAACTTTTGAATTGAATTTAACTATAGTTACATGAATTGTGCTACAAAAAGTGAATTGAAAATTCATAAATATTATTTTATTGGTTTAGCTATTATTTTATTATTTCCTTAGGAGGCCCATTTTAGACCTCAAAATTCCCCTAATGTATGGAAATCTCAAAGTACAAAATCTGCTCCTCAAATGATGGAGGACAATCAACAATTTTTTTCAACAACTCAAATTCTGATTGCAGCTATGAATGAGCAATATCTGCTCACAATACAATGTCAATACAATACAATATCTCTGCAAAATATTTGTTTGAATGTGCAGCAAAAACAATATGCAAGAGGCCTTTAAGGCAGCTGAATTTTCCTTCAAATAGTTGTTTTGCAATGATGGCAAACTTGTCTTCAAGTGTAAATTTCTTCAAAAAATCACCCTCTTGTATATGCCACAAATCATAAAATGTAAAACTGAAATTTTCTCTATGTATTTAGTCCATCTGCTCACATGTCATTTCCTTCATTTCTGTTGTTCATATCTGCTCTTCTCTCTCTCTTTGCTGTTTTTTTATTATTATTATTAATTAGAAATTAATTAAAAATGGAAATTAGTTAAAATGGAAAAAAGACTTTTTAAAATTAAAATGGAAATGGAGAGGGATTTTATTAATGGGGGAAGGGATTTTAAAAAAATAAGAGGTATAAATTTTGAAAGGGAATCGAAATTTTTGAATGGTGTGGGGGAATTTAAATATACAAAATAAAATCGAAAGTTTTAAAAAAAATTTAAAATGGCCAAGGGTAGGGCAGAGTTAACAGGGAGGTGAGGGGCCGAGCGTTGGTAGGTTGGGGAGCATTGGGAATGGAGAGGGTGCAGGGTTGAGGAGCGTTGGGGAATGGAGAGGGTGTGTGTGTTGAGTTGTGGGAAGCGTGGAGGGGGAGGCATATGGAGGGGCTGCGTAGGAGCGTTGGGATGTTTGCAGAGTGAGGAAGCTTGTGAGCGGTGGGTTGGGAGTGGTGTTGAGAGTTGTGAGGTTGGGCGACTGTTGAAGTGGGGAGAGCGGTCAAGGGGAGGGTCGAAAGGCCGAAGAGGGGTCGTGAGGGCAAGCGAAGGGGGGTCGAAAGCTGTGGGTAGAGGTGTATGTGGGGAGGGTAGGGTGTAGTGAGGGCAGGGTAGCGGAGTGTGTAAAGGGCAGAGTGCGTGAGAGAGCCTGCGGGGTAGGGCCGTGGGTTTGACGGAGCGCTGGAGTATGGTGCCACGGGAGTTAAGAGTGAGGTGTTAGCTGTGTAAGGTGTTGTGTAGGGCCGTAAGGCCGGGTTAGGAGCATTGTGATGTACAGTGTGGGTCGAGCGAATGGGAGGTAAGGGTTGTTAAATGGAGGCGTTGTAAGGAGTAGCGCTGCGTGTGGGAGCAATTGATGAGGCCGTGAGGGCCGAATTCAGTAATTTTTATTTTTTTATTTTTTATTTTTAAATCAAAACAACAGAGAGGAGTTTTAGACTTTAAAACAGTAGGCAAACATTGCAGAGATTGCCAATAAAACTTCGAAATTTTTCCAGTAGCCCAGCAGCAGAGAAATTGACTTAAAAAATGCAGAATTTTCCAGAAGATTTTAGTAGTAAAAATTCCAGCAGCAGAAAAACTTAGAATTCTTTTCCACTAAAAAACTCATAAACTTCTTCAGAAACTCAATTTAAACAATTTTCCCAACAGCTCTCCAAAATGCAAAATTTAATGGGCAGAAATTGCAGGAAGAAATCAACCTTCAGATGTGCAGTGTTGTTCTTCTTCAAAACCGATTTCTGAGTGCTGCCACAGATTTTGAATGCTGCTCTTCTCCAAGATAAAATTTCTAAATGCTACAAAATCATTGCTACAAAAACTCTGAGTGCTGCAAAAATGCCAAGAATTTTTGCAGATATGCATAGGCCATAAACAGAAATGGCTCACTCAAATTGGAGCAGGGCTAGCAATCGTCCGATCTGATACCATGTTAAACACACACATGGTGTATGAGAAGATAAACACACACACACATTAGACTCAACACCCAATGAAAGATAAGCGTGAGGCTTTCTTATTTTCCATTATACAAAGATGTACATTTATAGTACAATGGTATGACTCTTGGTTTCATATTCCAAGGTCACTTGGACTCCATTGTGACTTTTCGCATTCCACATCTACCCATGTAGGATTAGGTGTTCCAACACATAGGAACTTTGCAAAAAAAAATTCAAAGCCAACCTTGTCAAGGATTGTTCTTTCAAGGTCAACATTTTCAAGTTAAGAATTATCAGATTCATTTCTTTCAATGGAATCCTTTGCAAGCTCAACCCTTTTAGGGGCAATATCAATTGGGACAGATGGGACCAAATCTGCCTTTCCAGATTCAACCATAACTTGGTCATACGTTTCAGATATCGTCTCAACCTTAGTTTGGTATGGCTAACCTTGGTTATCATGGAGGCATGAAAATCCCAATCGGTCAGGCTATTCTAGGATATCCTAGGTATCCTTCTCCAAGTATCGAGCTTATCCCATAGGGTTATCAGTTTCCACAATAATATCCTAAATGGTAGTTACCATTTATTGCAACCTTGGATTTACTGGATTTTTCTTAGCTAAAAAATGATCTGATTTACTATTTTCCTTTTAGGCTGGCATTCCCACCATGTTTCACAATGATATTTTGAAATTTCAGGGGAGGACACTTCAAACCATGTCATGATGTATCACATTTGGCGTGCATCCAATTCATTAATCGATGATTCCATTTGATTATGAATTTTTCAACGAACCCTTAACTGGTTCAGCCACGAAATGGTACAATGAGTTACCACTAGCTTCTTTTTACAATTTCAACACCTTAGCCACTACTTTCATGACCCATTTTCAGTTACCCATCCATGAAGATACTGGTACTGAACTTTTAACCTCATTAAAATAGAATTTTTTTACTTATATTTCTGATCATATCCACGAATAGAGATGTAGATGTCGTTTGGTTAAAAGTTTCATTCCAAACAAAATTTTGGCTTAATGGTTTACCAAGTCTTTACTTCTAGTCATTACTAAAGATGTTTCCAAGGGAGGTGTTATAACAGAAGAACAAATTATCGCTCATGCCCAATATCTAGACCTAGTTTACACACAGTCTGGCACTTTGTATGAAAAAATTCCAAATTTTCCTCACCCTAGTCAAATAACCACAAATCCTTCTGAATTGCATGCCACGTATGATGCATTCCATTATGTTAGTTCATATAAGAGTAATATGAAACATTCAAAAATCTAATACTTTCATTATAACTTTACCAGATTCACCGAAAGGAAATAATTCTCCTAAAAATACTTCTGAGATTAACGTTGTAGATTCATCTACTAGTAAAAAGAAATCGATCGGAGGTAAGAAGAAGGGGAAAGGTAAAGTGAAATAAAATACTTCCTTGAAAGATAAAATATATAAATCTGAACCATCTGACAAAAATAAAAAGCCTCACTATCCTTTTTTAATCTGTGATGAAGATCATTACACCAAGGAGTGCCCTCATCGTGCTGAGGTAACTAAATTCGTCAAAGGTTCACCCACCCCTGCTATTTTGAAGCATCCATTTCCTTCTCAAGACAGTGAGATGGTCTCTCACAATCCTTCTTCTTCCATCTCATCAGAAAATATCATGATGATGTCTTCTCAAGTTATGGTTGGTACGATATCTCAAGATTACGGATCTAAAGGTCCTACAAATGGAAACAACAACGCTTTACCCAATCAAGCTTCCACTTAAATTCCTTCTCCTTATGAACCATTACAGAGTGAGAAACCTAGTTCTAACATGGTGATTTGACCACCTCCTAAAGGTGTTCTTAGAAAGTCAGCTTTCAATCCACATGCATGAGCTTCTCATAATTACAACAATGTTGAAGATCTCGCTATGTCGCCTTCAGCAATGTCAGCCCTTTAAGTGTTTCAGACATGTTTAACACAAAGGAAATTGATTTTTTAAACTATAGTAGCTATTGAAACTCAATATTATAATATAATTATCTTCGATCTAGACAATTATGTACCTAGAATTTCGCATCAACTAGAATTCCAAATACCAGTTTTTGTTAATACCAAACGAGTCTTTCACACAGTAATTGACAAAGAAGAATCTACATGTATTATGTATATTTCTTGTTGGAAATCCCTTGCTTCTACAATTATCAATCAATCCCTGGTGAATTTGAAAGCATTCAATGGAAGAGATTTTCGGCCATATGGGATTCTCAATGATCTACCTATAGAGATAAAAGGTATAACGGTTGCAGTTGAATTTGAGGTTATTGATGCTCAACTTGACTATAACATTTTATTGGGTTGAATTTGGTCTTATGCTATGTCAACTGTAGTCTCATCATATTTTCAAATGATAATGTTTCTCCATAAAGAGATAATTGTAAAAGTAGACCAGTTATCTTACTATACTTCGGACCCTACCTTTACAAGTAGTATACCCTTTGTTGGAAAGTCGATTACTCCATATGAAGATGTTGGGGTAGGTTTGCTTAAGGATTTATCTCTGATGGGAACTTTTGCCATACCTCCACCAAATTTTCGTCATAATGTTTCCCACGTCAACATGATTACATCAAGCATAGTTCCATCACTTGATCCTTGGATTGTTCCTTCTGAGTCTAGGCAGTGAGATGCCTTTAAGCCTATTTGAATTGGATTACTAGGAAGTTTAATCACTTTCCAACCCATCATCAACTAAAAATGATCAAGTGAATGTGATCAGTGATGGCTATTCTCATTTATCACGTTTAATACCAATATCATTTTTTGATCCTTTCGATTAAAAATTTCCAATTCACGAGAGTATTATGGAAGTCATGATTTTGGATGAATTTCCATGGAACTATTATCATCATCGTTCATCATTTCTACCTGAACTTGATAAAATTGAGAATTATTTTTCATCCATCTATTCGGTTGGTATTATCGATAGTCCTCAATGTCCTATGTCAATCCTTCATTCATATTTAGAAATGAATCTAGGAAACATATCTTCAATATTACCAATTGATGTCTCAGTTAAAACTAGAATTACTAAAAACATTCATAGAGGTGCTTCGTGCTCCCTTGATGAAATCAAGACGTATAAGCCCTATTTCATGAATTCCATGACATTTTTTCCTAGTCCTATGAGGAAATGCCAAGAATTGATCCCATTATTGTAATTCATGAAATTAATACATACCTAGATACTAAACCTGTCAGACAAATTTTACATCTAGTTCATCCACATAAATTTATTGTTATTAAGGTTGAATTTTAGAAATTACTTAAAGCAGGTTTCATTTACCCTGTTCCCTTAACTAATTGGGTATCCAATATTGTTCCAGTGAAAAAAAAATATGGGACTATTCGAGTATGTATCGGTAATAGGGACATCAATAAATATTTTCCAAAGGACAATTATCCTAGCCCTTACATCGACCAAATTGTTGAAGATTGTGGAGGAAACACAATATTTTCATTTATGAACAGATTTTCTAGATACAATCAGATAAACATACTTCTTGTTGATCAACCCAAAACTGCATTCATTTTTCCATGGGGGGACCTTTTCCTATCAAAAACTATCATTTGGATTGAAGAACATTGGTGCAACTTTTCAAAGTGCCATGTCTTACAAATTTCATGATATCAAACATATTGTGCAACCCTACATGGATCACTTACCAGTCGAAATTCATTAAGATAACAAAATCATCATAGCATTTGAGAGATATTTTCATTCGATATAGGAATTAAAATATTTGTTTGAATCCACATAAGTGCGTATTTTGTGTACAATCTAGATGATTAATGGGATTTTTTGTTTCAAAGGAAGACTTTTGTGTCGATCCACTCAAGGTTGAGGCCATTGTCAATTTGCCTCCTCCTTCCAATATTCGCCAACTCCAAAGTTTGTAAGGGAAAGTAAACTTTTTTTGTAGATTCATTCCTAACTACATTGATCTAACTAAAGGTTTTATTCAACTTGTGGAAAAGGGAATTCCATTCATTTGGTTCGAGCTTGCTGAAAAATATTTTGATGCACTGAAAAATGTGTTGGCCCATGCACTGTTACTGCATTTGCCTGATTATCATCGAGATTAGTTTTTGTATTTAGCTACATCTGATGCCACGCATGGTGTTAGTTCAGGAAGAGGAATCTTACACTGAACATGTGATCTACTATTTGAGTAGGAATCTCATGAAAACTGAAATCAAATATGCACATGTGGAGAAACTGGCCTTGGCAACAGTTAAAGTTGTCCAACGTTTTCGTCACTACATAATTTTACAAAAAACAACCATGATCTCTTATTACAACTCTATGATCTACATTCTAACTAAAAATTTGTTAGGGGAAAAAATACTCTAAATGGATTGGTATCTTACAAGAGTTTGATTTGAAATTTGAAAGATCTAAATCTAAGAAGTGATTGGTATATGTTGAATTATTATGTGACTTTCCCTATATTGAATCTGAAACCATGGCAGAGGATCATATTCCAGATGAATCCATGTTTCTTATCAGTACTCTAGATCCTTGGTATGGAGATATCATTATATATCTTAAAACTCATAATTTTTGGCCCAATTATCATAAACTGATTATCATAGATTTTGGTACCAATCCCAACAATATACTATTGTTGGTGATAATATCTATTGTCGTGGTATTGTAACTATCTTTTAATGTTGTTGAACGCACGCGAAAGCCAAGAAGGAATTAAATGGTTGTCGTTCTAGAGCGTGTGGTGGTCATATGTCATGGTTTTTCACTTCCTGAAAGATATTGCATGTTGGATATTTATGTCTGTTACTCTTTAAAGATTGCATAACTGCTGTTAGAAAGTGCCATAATTTCCAAATTTTTGATCGTAAGATGCATGCTCCTCCGGATCCTCTTCACCCAATCATAATTTTCGGCCCATTTTTCTGAATGGTGCATTGATTTTGTTACATGTAACACAGCTAGGGGCATGGATATATTATTCTCGCAGTAGATTATTTTATGAAATGGGTCGAGGCAATGCCTACCTACAAGAACAATAGTGAATCCACAACTATTTTCATATTCAATCATGTGATTTATAGGTTCGGCATACCATAAGCCATCGTTACGGACCATGGTAGCTACTTTCGAAATTTTATGATGACTAATATTTCTACTCAGCTCGACTTGCATCATGACAACTTTACTCCTTATTATTCGCATGGGAATTGCCAAGTTGAAGCTGTAATTTTTTTTTGACCAATATGATCAAACAGATTATTGGAATTCATAAAAAAAAAGTGGCATACCATGTTTTTATTATCCTTGTGTGCATACCATACCTCTACGAAAAAATTGACTAGTTTTACTCCCTTCCAACTTGTTTACAGTTTGGAGGAATTTTTTTTGATTGAGTGTGAAATTTTGTCATTAAAACTAGCCATTGAGTTGTTACCAGCTACCTCTACATAGGAAGAATTATTTTTGTACTCAACACAATTAGATGAAACTCATTGTAACATTGCACTAGCTAGCGAGGCTCAAACAAACGTGTTAAGTCTTAGTATGATAGAAACATTAATCCTCGCATTTATTCAGAAGGTGACCCAGTCTTGGTCTATGATCAAGCACGTGATAAGTTAGGAATTGGTAAATTCGAACCTATGTGGCATGTTCCTTACTTTATCAAACATGTACTAGATAAAGGGGCCTATAAAATAGTTGATTATGATGGTGTTTCTGTAGAAGATCCCAAAAATGGTCTCTTCCCAAAGAGATATTATGCGTGATTTATCTTGTGGAGATTTTTGTACATTAATTATAGATGTATGAGTCTGTGATGTATATTTTCATTTTTGTCGATTTCCTAATACTTTTCCTGCGTACCTTGAATCACTATTGATTTGTAGATGTCGATGTTCCCTCATACTTACGTTGGCTTTGCTGATGGCACTAGTCGTAGTACTCGAAATTTAACTTTCGCAGCTTGGGTCATCTATTCACCCACTGATAAGTTAGTTTCCATTCATTGGGGTATGCCTCGGTCGAACAACAGACAACATAGCAGAATATAAATATTATTTGATGCCATCAAATTTAGCATTCGACGTTTGATTGTTAGGTTAGATTCAAAACTCATTGTATTACATTTAAATAGTGTCTATACAATTATAAGTTCATCAATGTTAAGAATGTTTTTACGGTTCCGTCTCTTGGAAAGGTGGTTTGATTATATTGAATATCAACACATTAGTTGATGCATTGGCCAATCATGTGTTATATAGAAATGTGCAACATTTGTAAAGTAAAACAATATTAATTCATATTGAACAAGATACACTTATAATAAAAGTAGTAGTCCTCATTAAGTAAAAGAGTATGTAGAGAGTCTATTACAAAAAATTCATCCAAAGACATGAGGCTTCGTGGCCTTTATTATTTGAATATGTTGATACAAAAAATTAAAATGTAGCCCTAAGAGGCTATCAACTATCCATGATGATGATCATGGTAGAAAAATATAGCACGGTCCACTTGGCGTAGCAGTTGCCTAATCGGTCCTAGAAACCCAACCACGTGCCTCTGTTACCTAGTACCAGAGAGGAAAATCATCAGTCCAGTCTCTCAGATATCTATAGTAATCCTCTCCAAGTTGTGCTCCAACTCAGTTAAAGCTTATGTTGCATCTAAATGGGGCACTACAACTGCTATAGGCTAGTCTCCTCACCGGTCAAAGCATCATAGATCTCTTGGTCAATTTGGGCCCACATCTGCATTATCAGTTCAGATAATTATCTTTGGATGTTAAAAATAAAATAAAAATTTTAAAAACATTAAAAAATGAAAATTTGATTTTTTACCTAGATCTCCCCACTGCATTCCAGCCGGAAGTGGTATATCTAGGTCACCCTTGTTTTCCATCCCTACATATGGGAAGTCCTCATTCATGAAAATTTGGCTTCTTAGCCACACAAAAAAATGAGTATATCTCACTATCGGTCTGCCATTGCCACCATGGCAAGCCATCAACAAAACCCACCACAACATATGTAGATCTCTCGGTCCTGTCTCATCAACAAGAAGTTGTTGTGGGATGAGGAGTGGAATCATCTCTAGGGAAAATTAAATAAGAATGGAATCATAACCAAATTTATTCAGTTTACTATCCTTTTATCTAGTTAGTTCTCCTTTAATATCAACAACCACTCCTTCACACCAGTTGTAAATGGTGGACTGTGAACACTCCACTATAATCTGCATCTGGACCTTTGTGGCCACGTGAGGTGTTTCACTTCCACACAGTTTCATGACTGTGAAAGAGGTAGTCCTAAAATCAAGTCATTGGATGGTTTTGATATCTATCCTACCATCCTTAAGCATAGAATTAACAACACAATATTGCCTCAGGTATGAAGCAGTAGTCTCCCCACATGGTCTCTGGAAAAATAGAGAAATGTAGGGTCCTCTACAAGATAGCCCAATAAAAAATTACATGCCATCGACATAAATGGTAAGGCGATGATCTCCTAATACAAAAAATTGTTCCTGGATACCCCAGGCCCTCACCAACCATGTCATGAGCTCTAACTAAGCTTTAATTCCTGGAATGACCTAAAATTTGGAGAGACAATATTTTTTCAAAGCTTTCATAGTTGCTGGGTCATTTATATCTTCTGCATCATGAGTTTCATGTTCTCTCTCTCTCCACTCCAACATGGTTGCTCAAAAGTCCTGAAATTGACAATTTAAGATTGTTATAACTTTGATTGAGAGAAATTTGTAACTTTTAGGGTGCATTGTTATTTATTTTTGAAAGCCCTCGGTGACTTGCACAATTTTTCTTTATATACAGAGCGCATTTGTGTGGTTTCTCAGTATAGAAACCACACAAATTTCATGTTTTAATATAAAAAAAATTGCCAACGTGTGCGGTCCCAATGAAGGAATACCACGCACATCCGTTGGTGGATTTTCGAAATTTTAACACCCCAAAAAAAATCTAAAGGTTAAAAATGAAATGTAAATAAATGTAAAGAAATATATTAAAGACATTTATTACCTACAAAAACTAGTTCTTGGATTGGTCCACTGGTTTTCCTGGAATCAACCTCTGAAGCTTTGTGGTAAAAACCCTCTTTCTGCTCTCTAATTGGTTAAAAACTAAAATGGTAAAAATGAATTACTTTTTCAAATTTTATAATTTTTATGGTCAAACAAAATATTATTTTTTATACATTTAACCTTTTAAAAGTCAATTTTTGGTGTTTTTTACCATAATTTTGAGCTTATGACAATTTATCAAGTGTTATGTGCAAAATACAAGTTACAACATAAAAATTGTCCATTTTAACTGTGAGTAAAATTTTATCACTTTGTTGAGCTCTCGAAAAATATGAAAAAGGGAAACCCCGGAATTCTCTTTTAGGCCCTTTTCAGACTGTATAAACATGAAAATGTTTCCGAGTAATTGACTATTTGAACTTGTAAAAATAAATGAACAATCGTCTATTAAGTATAAGTTTACCCCTTTTACAGAATGAATTAGGATATTTACAAAAAAGGTATATGTTGACTAAGCATGGTCAATAGAGTTCTCTCCTGCATCATTTTATACTTTTTCAGGCTTGAGGGACTAAATTTTTGAAAAAGAACATTTGGATTTTACTTATGTTTTTCTCCCGACTCCCTAAAACTAAAAAACACCGAGCTTTACTTTCTCTGGGCTCTTTAAAAATCTACGTTGAAAGAGATGAATACATTTTATTCTTATGTATTTTCAAACTCTTTAAACATGTCAATGCCATCGAGTTAACCCTACACCACACTCATAAAAATATACAGTCCCAGACTCGTCAACCATGACAGGACCGAACCACTCCTTTTTAACGTTCGTTAAAATACTTCGAAGGAATCATTTGAAGGATGAGCTTACAAGAAAAGTAAATGTTATCCTCCTCAAGCTTGAAAAAAATAAAGAGGTACTTGCTAGTAATGGTAGGTGGAAATTGGGAAAAGGTATTCATTTTTCATTCCTTTAAAGGCATTATGTCGCTCTTGAACATGACACTCCTTCACATTTGTATCCGGGTTGGGTAATCCATTTTTCTTACATTTAATCGAACCTCATTGAAAGTCTTCAACTAGTTTTGGGCATTATCGTCGAGTCAAATTTTTCCAAGTCAATTTTCGTATATCCATGTGTTCAAGAGAATTTCAACCTCAGTTCATGTTCCTTGCAAATATTAGCCCTCAATCACATCGGCCATACTTGATTCCATCCTTTCAAAACAATTCTTGAACTTGACATGAAGTTTCGTGTCATAGGCCCTCCTGCGATGGATTTATTCCTATTGAATTCAAATCACTGTCTAGGAATTTGATCTAGAAACCATTTTTAGTACCTTGAAGCCTACATGCCTTAATGACAGGTTTCTCGACTTCAACGAGAGGTTCTCATCATTGAACTTTGATCGAGAAATTCTATGAGTGTTTGACTTCAGATCGCCTAATCACACTTCATAGTTTGTACTAAGAGTACCTTGAGAGCCATTGTCATTATTGGTGGTACTTGTTAATGGTTGACATCATTTACCAGTAATAAAGTGGTATCTGACATGTTCGAATTCGACACATTTTGTTAACATGGTGAAATTCGCACTACAGATTGAGAGATGCAGATCAAGACCCTGGATTTAGTTTCATCCATTCAGGTTACGAGGAGTTATGTATTCATGAATATGTAGATAAATTCATAACAGATGGATGCATCCATACTGTGTCTACTATTGATATGATTCTAGGATATTTTTGTACTTTTTCATCGAGTTAGTTTTACTATGAGTATTGGAATGCCTAACTCAGTGATGATTATATATATATATATATATATTTTATTTATTTTTTTTTCATTGTAATCCTTGAATATTCGTAGTAGGTTTCTCACCATTATATTTGAGCCAATCTCTGCCATGATAAAGTGCTTCAATATTTTAATGAATTTCCAGACTTTGCACTTTAGGGGGAAATCTATTACACATCATTTGGTCAGCATGACACTTGACGGTTAAAATGGATCTCTCTCCATCCATAGACATGTTTCAATGCACTCCCTTGTAAGTAAAACATCTAAATCCTTGAAGAAATCATGAATTTTTTGTAACATGGATTTTTAACCTGTTTAGCATGACCTACCCACTTTTCCTAGGCAGTTTATGTGCATGCACAGTTTATTCCATTGAAACCTGTGCATAATTGTCTCTGTTTTCGATTACAGACTGTGCACATGACTCAATGAAAACTAAAAATAAAAAGTGAGTTCTAGAAGCCTTGTTAGGTGAACATATCCCAACTAGAAGCTTCTTGGTCATATCTATTCAATTCAAACCCCTTAGAACATGGAACTAATTTCCTTTGATCAAGGAAACCTAATCCCACTATTAATGGATCTCATCCCTCTTTTGTGGATCTGAAACCTCCTCAGTTTATCCTAAAAATTGAGTAGAAGCTAGAGGGTTAGGGGATTTTACAAAAGGTAGTCTTATGCTGGTAAATTTTGATTGGGATGCTTATCATCCAAGGAGAGGATTTAAAAAATTTGAAAGGAAACTCATGACATCAAGGCATGGTTGTAAGGCTCTTCTTTTATATCTGAATTAATACAAATGATTCTTTTTTCTCGTTTCATTATCTTGTTGAAATTATGAATGAATTATGTTATTCTATGTATTGATTAAGAATATTTCATTTTCTAATCTCCTTGATCATTAGATTAAACTTGTTTTGAATCATTATGTTGCATATTATTTGATCTCTTTTATGTTTGTGATTTCAAGTCTTATCAAAGCATTGAGGAGCTACAATGGGACAGATCATGGATATCCATCTAGCATTTTGCAAATAGGTAGGGGCACCACTCTCCTTCTCTTGTTTTAATGTTTTAAATGAAGTTAGCTTAGAAAAAATAGATATTCAATTGTCTGTTTGTTTATATTTTTCCTTTAGGAATCTTGGGAGATCACTCTTGTCTGCAAGAGGGATTTTTCCACTTAACAATTATCTAGCGGATACTATTAGTTGTGGTATGCCTTTTCCGTTTAACACCAACTCACATTGTGAGTTTATCCATAAATAATTCCATTGCAACCGAATTGGTATTTTAGTAATGTCACCAACAATTTGTAACTATTATTAAAAGGATAGTGTATTAGATCTTGATGAGATTAGGTGAAACACATTAACCAAGTTCCATCCTGCATAAGTTAACAATCAATGTTATTGATGGTGCCGACAACCATCACCAATTTTTTTATTGAAAAATAAAGGTGACAAAGGATTCTACTCACTTTAACTTGAGAAGGTGAAGTGGAAGAAGTAGTTGATTTGATTGGTTAAATTGAACAGATCTTGTGGAAGGATAAAATGATGGGAAAATATTTGTTATCAATTTTCCTATACAATTCCTTAGTGTTAGTTGTCCCTACAACTAAGCATTGCATAATATAAACACAATTTATTATTACTAAAATGAAATTGTTTAAATAATTCTACAATATTATAATTACGTCGATAGATGTCCCCTTATTGGTTGGAATTGGACACTCTAATCATTTTGCTAATTAATCTTTTTAATCTAATGGTATAAATTGAAATATTCCAGTATATTCTCGTCGTTGCCATCCATCAATGATTGAAATTAAAATTGATAACATCCTTGCATATCTAAATCAAGTGTTTAAGCCCTACTTAAATTAATTTTTTTCCAAATTATCATTAAAAATTTGTTGTGCCTCTTACTGATCTACATGTATGAGGATTAGAGGAAATTAAATTAAAATTAAAATTAAAAATTTAGTGTCAAATGTGCTTATGAAAAAAATTTACACATGAATATTGCAACATGGAGGAATAAGGACAAAGTTTTGTGGGGTAGTGCTAAACGTGCTTATGAAACAAATTTACATTCCGAAATGAATGAATATTGCAACATGGAGGAATGAAGACAAAGTTTTGTGGGGTAGTGTTGTACCATTCTCATAAATCTGGCTTAGTTATCTAACGACTAGCATGGATATTGCAACACGAAGAAATAGATGGCAACATGGAGCAATAGGGACAAAATTTTGTGAGGTAGTGTTGTACCATTCTCATAAATCTGGCTTGGTTATGTAACGGCTCAATTGATATTATGTGTTTGCCCCACTCTCTCTTTCACCCTACTAGAAGTGGTTTGGATTCCTCATATTTCACTTTGTCACAACTTCATTTATCATGACATGAATCCACAACTCTCTCTAAATTTCATACCTCCTAAGTAAATTATGATGGGTAAATTATAATAGGGATATGAAACAATATGGTTTTAATAAATTAAAACTTATTAATAAACTTATAAAATAACCGTTCATAAAACTTAGCTTTGAAATACTTAAAATAAACTGAAGATTTAATAATAATAAATTATTTATATTTACGCAACCTTAAAAAAAGCTAGATGCAATGATTGCATTCATGTAATAATCATAAGCACAATACTTTGCATATATTGTTTGGTGCATGGAATGTACTTTTATATTTTAAGTTTTAATTTTAGGTTTTAGCTTATGATTTCCACTTTAAGATTAATATAATATTAGTTTTATAATAAAGTTTATATTATTTTTTAAAATAATATTAAAATTTATATTGATTTAATAATATTATTATAATTAAATTTGTTTTAATGTTTAAACTATTATAATAATATTAAGTTTATAGAAAAAATTATATTAAATTTTATATTTGATGTAATAATAATATTAGCTTCTTTATTATTATAATAATATTAAACATTATAATAACAATATTAATTATTATATCATATTAAAATTAATTATTAAATATATTAATAATAATAAATATGAGAATAACATTGAAATTAATATTAAAAACTATATTATATTAAAATATTTAAATACAATATTAAAAACTACAATTTTTAATAATATCATTAAATACAATATTAATAGTGTTTAAAAAATAATGTTTTTTTTCTAAGTTGGACTAAATTTTATTAATGTAACATAATGTACATGAAGAGTCGGGCCTCTAGAATCGTTGTTCTAGCCAATTACAGAAGCATTATATGTCAAAAAAGCAAAATATTGACTGCCCCAGATGGGGAAACCAGTAATAATACAATTGCCCTCAGAAGGGAAACCAACTTCAGACAAAAAATAGTTAAGAGTTGTGAACATATTTAGGAAAGATAGTTTAACATAGAAAATAAACATAGCTATTAAAAAAGACCTCTCCATGCTAGGTGTCATTTTGTTGAGGCGGTGGTTCTTCCACAATGAGGCACCTGTAGTCGTCGAAAGAGTCATCCACATGCGTCGTTTGATGAGCTACTAGTTCAGGTGTTATAGCAGTGCAAACTACACTGGCACTACCCTTGAAACCTTTTTCTCCCGACCATTCTGAGGTACCACTTCCACGACTACCATTTCCATTGATGCTGGAGGAATTGGCACCCGGATTGACAGGTAGGGCCTCTGACTTACGCGAGAGCTGTGGAGGCGCTGAGGTTATGGTGGAATTTCTCTATCTTTTCCTGGTATTTTGATCTGCTTTGAAGGAAGCTTCTTCCTTGAAGTTGATAGTGATGGTAGCAGTGAGGTGGGGTTTTTCCAACGCAAACATGTAGAGAAATTGTGTTGAATTCTCCTCAGGAAAAAGAGGTTGTGTCTCCAAGTGAATGGATTGTGGAGGCTGGGAAGCCCTGCCTCGTCCTCTGCCACGACCAGTGGCATGATGCTATGCAGGAGTCTCATCAGGATGAACAGAGAGAGGCGGTCGAGAAGCTTGACCTCTGCCTCTGCCGCGACGAGTGGAGGGATAGTGGGTGGAATTCTTTCATGAGGCGATGAATGAGACTCAGAGCGGATGGATAGAAGGGGACGAGATGCTTGATCTTGCCCACTACCTCGGCAGCAATGCATTCTATATCGTCTGTGCATGTTGGAGCCATCAGAATAGTTTGGGAGGCAGGTGAGTGGAGTTGGCGGGACAGAGTTAGGTGAAGGATGGGAATTATGTGACCAAGGAGCAGATTTGAAGTTGCAGTAAAGACTGTGAGTGAAATGGAGGTTAGGATCAAGCGTGAGGAAGCAGTGGAGGCTGCACCGCCTCCCTGTGTGCGTTCGAGAGCTTGGCTCTAAGACCGCAGAGGGGAAAATGCAGCGAGAGGGAGATGGCAGAATAGTGCATCGTGGAGTCATTATGAGGAGGGCGAAGCGGCATTGATGTCTGAGCATATTAATGGAGGAAGGATGCAAGCAGCTAGTTGTTATAAATGCAGCTGGACTAAGCCCATGCGTGACCATGTGACATAGTCATGTGGCACGCGCTGTGCTCGCCGTCCGCTTCCCAAATTTAAACACCCGCATCCGAGAGTTTAAAAAATAATGTTAGTAATATTATTAATCTTAATAATTTTTTAAAACTTTTAACATTTATTTTAACATAATAACATTATTATTATTTATAATATTTCATTATAATATTAACATTAAAAATATTTAATTAATAATATTAATATTATTAATCACATTAATATTGTTAAAAAATAGTATTAACGTTAATATAGACAGATAAGAATAATAATATTTACTTTATTTTAATGGTTGATCATGGTTAATTATGGTAGAATATTATTCATGGTTGATCATGGTTGACCATGGTCAACCTTTGTTAGCAATTGACAATGGTTGAATATGGTCACATGGTCAACCATTGTCAACCTTTACATTAATGTGGTTTATATATAAATGATCAACGATGGTCAACCAAGGTCAACTATGGTTAACAAGGTAATCCAAGATCAACATGATTAGAATTGTCAACCAATGTGCACAAGGTCAACCATAATCGACCATGATTAACCTAGGTCAACAATGGTCAACCATGTTGAATCATAATGGTTAACCATGGTGAACCATTTTTTTCATAAATGGGTCAACGATGATCAACCATTATGGTCAATCAATATCAATATTGTTAGAATGGTTAGAATGGTCGACCATGGTTAACCATGGTCAGATAAGGTCAACCATAATGGGCAGCCATGGTCAACCATTATGGTCTGACCATAATGGTCAACCAATATAGTCACCCATAATGGTTAACCATAACGGCCAACCATTATCAACCATAGTCAATCATTGTCAAACATCATCAACCATTATGGACTGTAGTCAACCATAGTCAAACCTAGTTGAATATACTCAACCATGGTCAACCATTATGTTCAATAATATTTGTTGATAAATTATGACCATGGTTGAGTTTATTCAACCATGTTTGGCCATGGTTGACTACCGTCTATAATGGTTGATAATGGTTGACCATGGCCAACAATGGTTGGTTGTGGTTGATAATGGTTGACTATTATGGTTGACCATATTAGTTGAAAATTATGGATTAACATTATGATTGACCATGGATGACCATTATGGTTGACCATGGCTACCCATTATGGTTGACCTTGTCTCACCATAGTTAACCATGGTTGACCATTCTAACCATATTGATATTTATTAACCATAAGGGTTGACTATCATTGACCCATTTATGAACAAAACGGTTCCCCATGGTTAACCATTATGGTTCATTATGGTTGTCTAGGGTTCATCATGGTTGACTATTGTTGACCTTGGTTGTTCATGGTTGGATATGGTTGACCTTTCTAATCATGTTGATCTTGGATGATCTTTTTGGTCAACCATTATTGGCCACATTCAACCATTGTCGACCATGGTAAACTGTTATCAACTCTTATGAGTCGTAGTCAACCATGGTCAAACTTGGTTGACTATACTCAACCATGGTTAAACCCTTGGGTTTATAATTTAATCACTTGGATTTACAATATTAATAATTCTTTGGGTTTATTAATTGCTTGTGTTTAAAATATTAATTACTAGGGTTTATTCATCCCTTCAGTTTTTAATATTAAACCATTGGATTTATAAATCCCTTGGGTCGATATTAATCCCTTGGGTTTATTAATCCATAGGTTTATAATATTAACAATCCCTAGGGTTTATTAATCCCTTGTGTTTATAATATTAATAATCCCATGGGTTTAAAATATTAATTCCTAGGGTTTATTAATCCCTTATGTTTTTAATATTGATCCCTTAGGTTTCTTGATACCTTTGGTTTATAACATTTATCCCTTGGGTTTACTAATTCCTTGGGTTTAGAATATTAAACCATTGGGTTTATTATACCCTTAGTTGGCAATGGTTGGTTGTGGGTGATAATGGTTGACCATTATGGATTACCATAATGATTGACCATGGTTGACCATTCTAACCATGTTGATATTGATTGACCATAATTAACCCATTTATGAATAAAATGATTCCCCATGGTTAACCATTATGGTTCATTATGGTTGTCAAGGGTTCATCATGGTTGACCATTGTTGACCTAGATTGATCATGGACGACTATGGTTTACCTTGTAGACGTTGGTTGGTCATTCTAATCATGTTGATCTTGGATGACCTTGTTGGTCAACCGTTATCGACCAAAGTCAACCATTTCCAACCATATTCAACCTTTGTGGACCATAGTTAACCATGCTCAAACATGGTTGTATATACTCAGCCATAGTTAGACCCTTGGGTTTATAATTTAATCCCTTGGATTCCAATATCAACCATTGTGGATTGTAGTCAATCACGACCAAACTTGGTTGAATATACTCAACCATGGTCAACCATTATGTTCAATAATATTCGTTGATAAATTATGACCGTGGTTGAGGTTATTCAACCATGTTTGGCCATGGTTGACTACAATCCACAATGGTTGATAACGGTTGACCATAGTCGGCAATGGTTGGTTATGGTTGATAATGGTTGAACATTATGGTTGACCATGGCTACCCATTATGGTTGACCTTGTCTTGCCATGGTTAACCATAGTTGACCATTATAATCTTTCTAACCATGTT
Organism: Pinus albicaulis; assembly: GCA_034641835.2. Taxonomy (NCBI): domain Eukaryota; kingdom Viridiplantae; phylum Streptophyta; class Pinopsida; order Pinales; family Pinaceae; genus Pinus; species Pinus albicaulis. The sequence continues at coordinate 335,907,418 of CM076569.1, forward strand.
GATATTGATTGACCATAGTGGTTGACCATCATTGACACATTTATGAATAAAATGGTTCCCCATGATTAACCATTATGGTTCATTATGGTTTTCAAGGGTTCATCATGGTTGACCATTGTTGACCTACGTTGATCATGGTCGGCTATGGTTTACCATTCAAATCATGTTGATCTTGGATGACCTTGTTGGTCAACCATTATTGACCATAGTCAACCATTGCGTTCCATGGTTAATCGTTAACATCCTTTGTTGACCATAGTCAACCATGGCCAAACATGGTTGGATATACTCAAACATGGTTAAAACTTTGGATTTATAGTTTAATCCCTTGGATTTACAACATTAATAATTCCTTGGGTTTATTAATTGCTTGGGTTTAAAATATTAATTCCTAGGGTTTACTAATCCCTTGGGTTTTTAATATTAGACCATTGAGTTTATAAATCCGTTGGGTTAATATTAGTCCCTTGGGTTTATAATATTTATCCCTTGGGTTTACTAATTACTTAGGTTTAGAATATTAAACCATTGGATTTATTAGGCCCTTGGTTGGAAATAGTTCAGTGTAGTTGATAATGGTTGACCATTATGGTTAAGCATTATGGCTGACCATTATCACTAACCATATTGGTTGACCATTATGGACGACCATAATGGTTGACCATGGTTTACCATTCTAACCATTCTAGCCATGTTGATATTGATTTACCATAATGTTTGACCATCATTGACTAATATATAAATAAAATGGTTCTCCATGGTTAACCATTATGGTTTTCAAGGGTTATCATGGTTGACCATCGTTGAACTAGGTTGATCATGTTCGACTATGGTTGACCTTAGAGACATTGGTTGGTCATTCTAATCATGTTATTATTGGATGACCTTGTTGGTCAACCGTTATCAACCACAGTCAACCATTTCCAACTATGGTCAATCGTTATCAACCTTTGTGGACCGTAGTCAACCATGGTCTAAATTGGTTGAATATATTCAACCATGGTTAAACCCTTGGGTTTATAATTTAATCCCTTGGATTTACATTATTAATAATCTCTTGGGTTTAAAATAATAATTCCCAGGGTTTATTAAACCCTAGGATTTATTGATCCATTGGGTTTATTAATCCCTTATGTTTAAAATATTAATTCATAAGGTTTATTAATCACTTGTGTTTTTAATGTTGATCCCTTGGTTTTATAATATTTATCCCTTGGGTTTACTAATTTCTTGAGTTTAGAATATTAAATGATTGGGTTTATTTGGCCTTTGGGTTTATAATATTGATAATCTTTTGGGTGTATTAACCCCTTTGGTTTAAAATATCAATTCCTAGGTTTTATTGATCCCTAAGGTTTTTAATATTAGTCCCCTGGGTTTATTGATCTCTTGGGTTTATAATATAAATAATCTCTTGGGATTATCATATTAATCCCTTGGGTTTACAAATATTAATAATCACTTGAGTAGAGTAATCCCTTGGTTTTATTTATATTAATAATCATTAGGGTTTTATTAATCCCTTATGTTTATAATAGTTATAAACCCAAAGGATTATTAATATTGTATATCCAAGCGATTAAATTATAAACCCAAGGGTTTAACCATGGTTGAGTATAATCAACCAGGTTTAACCATGGTTCACTACGGTCCACAAATGTTGATAACGGTTGACCATGGTCGGCAAGGGTTGACTGTGGTTGATAATGGTTGACCAACAAGGTCAACCAAGATCAAGATGATTAGAATGGTCAACCAATCTTTAGAAATTCAACCTTAGCCAACCATGATCAACCGAGGTCAACAATGGTCAACCATGATGAACCCTTGACAACCATAATGAACCATAATGGTTAACTATCGAGAACCAGTTTTTTCATAAATCGATCAATGATGGTCAACCATTGTGGTAAATCAATATCAACATGGTTAGAATGGTCAACCATGGTTAACCATGGTGAGACAAGGTCAACCATAATGGGTAGCCATGGTAAACCATAATAGTCATCCATGGTCAACCATTATGGTCATCCATAATGTTCAACCAATATGGTCAAACATTATCAACCATAGAAAACCATAATGTTCAACCATTATGGTCAACCATTATCAACCACAACCTTGGGTTTAGAATATTTATACCTTGAGTTTACTAATTCCTTGGGTTTATAATATTAAATCCCTAGGTTTATAATTTAATCCCTTGGATTTATAATATTAATAATCTCTTGTGTTTATTAATCGCTTGGGTTTAAAATATTAATTCTCACGATTTATTAATCCCTTGTGTTTTTAATATTAATCCATTAGCTTTATAAATCCCTTGGTTTAATATTAGTCCCTTGGGTTTATTAATCCATTGGGTTGATAATACTAACAGTCCATTGGGTTTATAATATTAATAATCTCATGGGTTTATTAATCCCTTGGGTTTTAAATATTAATTCCTAAGGTTTATTAATCCCTTGTGATTTTAATATTGATCCATTGATTTTGTTGATCCCTTGGGTTTATTATATTTATCCCTTGAGTTTATTTATTCCTTGGGTTTAGAATATTAAACCATTGGGTTTATTGGTCCCGTGGGTTTATAATATTAATAATATTTTGGGTTTATTAATCCATTTGGTTTAAAATATTAATTCATAGGTTAATATTAGTCCTTTGGGTTAATATTAGTCCCTTGTGATTATTAATCCATTGGGTTTATAATATTAATAATACCTATGGTTTATTAATCTCTTGGGTTTATAATATTAATAATCCCATGGGTTTATTAATCCCTTTAGTTTAAAATATTAATCGCGAGGTTTATTGATCCCTTGTGTTTTTAATATTCATCCCTTGGGTTTGTTGATCCCTTCGGTTTTTATAATATTTATCCCTTGGGTTTACTACTTCCTTGGGTTTAGAATATTAAACCATTGGGTTTATTGGTCCCTAGAATATTAACAATCCTTTGGGTTTATTAATCCCTTTGTTTTAAAATATTAATTCCTAGGTTTTATTGATCCCTAGGGTTTTTAATATTAGTCCCTTGGGTTTATTGATCTCTTGGGGTTATAATATTAATAATACCTTGGGATTATCATACTAATCACTTGGGTTTATAAATATTAATAATCACTTGGGTTTATTAATATTAACAATCCTTAGGGTTTATTAATATCTTAGATTTATAATATTAATATTCTCTTAGGTAATACATTGTGTTTATTAATCCTTTGGGGTTATAATAGTAATGACTTGGGTTTATTAATCCGTTTAATTTATAATATTAATGTTAAGAGTTTGTAATATTAATCTCTTGGATTTATAATGTTTATTCCTTGTGTTTCTTATTCATTTCCGTTTATAATATTGTTTTTTGTGTTTTAAAACAAAATGATATATATATATATATATATATTGATGTGGTAAGTGGTGGATATATCCCTATGGGCATATATAAACCAAATTGGTAATATTGATAATGATATTAATATTAGTTAATAGACATATTAACATTGATATTAATATTAATGTGTTGGGTGGTGGATATATGCCTAATGGCTTATATCAACCACAATGGTAAATGTGGTTGTGCTAGTTGTTATCACTCTAGAAATTATCTAAGTTGTGAGATTTTGATTTAAAATTTTAAGAACACTAGAGGTAACTACAAACCTACTTTTAAACTCTTGGATCTAGCCTTCCTATGGTTCAGAGAGGGATCTCTCTATAAGATTTAACTTTGTTTTGTCTATATGATATTAGGCTAGTTATGATTGTGCAAATTGATTTTGGTTTGGTTTGAGTGAGAAAAAATCACCTAGTGAGATGGATAGTGAAAGATTTGTTTGTCCATTGGGCGAAGGAGTCAAATGTCACGCAGACAAGACTAGGATCAAGGTCAAAAAGTCAAATTTTTTCAGGGAAAGATGGATAAGTCTTGAAGATCTTGGAAGGCTGATTTGTGAAGTGGTTTTAATTGGGATAAAGAGCAATGAAGGATTCTTTGATCCGGATTAGGAAGGAGTAAACAGAGGTCATTCGAAAGAGGAAGCAATTAAGGGTTCCCTACTCTGGAAATCAGTAGAAAACATAGAAATGAAAAACAGTAAAGAAAGGGTGCTTTTAACAAATCTTGAAATAATACTCCTGAATTATCATTAAAAATTGGAACACATATATGGATGCATGAAACAAAGAAGATAAACAATGACAAGTAGAAAGTACTTCACTTCAATGGCTCATCACATGAATCCTGAAATATGATGCTAGATGATTTGATCTAGTCTGCTACTCGAACTTGCAACACAAAAGCCTTCAAGTATAGATAATTTGACTATAGAAATCGTCAACAATTTATTCCACAATAATACTTCAAAAGATGAATTATATATACAAAAATGTTTATAAAATATCCTAGAATGCTTCTCGGAATTATCTAAGGAAAATAAAATATCTTTACAACAAAATAGTGACAGATGCTTAACAAATCAGCACGTTGTCCTATTTATCCAAATAAAATAGAAAGTGTTTGTGGATTAGGTGTAGCTGGCTGCCTTGTTGTCCTTTTTTCTAGCAAAGATATTTCAAATCTGTTTTTAAATATTATCTTCTGATCTTATACTCTTTCATATGATACACTTTACCTCTGATACTCTTTAAACTCTGTCAAAACTGTCTTACTGCTATAATTTTCTGTTCTTAACTGTAAAAATCAGCAAACTGTTTTTTATCCTTTTTTCTGCTTTTTGATTTTTACAACAAATCACTAAGTGATTCCCATGATTCCTCCTCAGGAATTTTTATCTTCTTCAGCTTTCTAAAATTCTCATCTGCCTCAGTATATCTGAAAAATGTTCGTTTTATGATAAATAAGTGTTTTATCTCATGTTGTAGATAAAACAAATTTTCAAAAATTTTGTGTAAAACTTTCCAAGTGGGAATTCTTTGTCCTTGTGTCTTGTTTACTTTCTCTTTGGCATGTTATCTGATTTTCTTGTTGTAGTCCTCCTGTGGCATGAGTTTATCATTTATAATCAAAATATTAGGCAAACCTCTTTGCCTCAAAATCTCAAATTCAACCATAAACTTGGTTATGGCTATATTCATGTTGGCACACTTCTCTTCAAGTTGTTTCATCAAATTCTTCTTTGAAACGACTTTCCTTATTTCAAGGATTGTCTCTGTCCTATCAATGATCTCAATTTATTCTAACTCCTATTTGTTTTTGCTGTTAAGAAACTTAATTATCTCTAGGGTTTGTTCAGGTTTGGCACCTAGCTCATCTTTGGTTTTCTGAATCTTTGCTTGTGCTACCTTCAGTAAATATTTTCTTTCATAGATTACTTAGATTGAGGGCCACAAGACCGAATACTTTATGAAATATTTGAAACATTTTTTTTTATAAAAGAAACTATTTTCAAAGAGTGTTCGATCTAATTGAATCATGTATTAATACTAATCGAAACAAAAATGGTTCGAAAGATTATTTTCAGTTTTTTCAACATACTATAAAGATATTAAACTCGAACTTCGATATCATATCGAACTTAGAATTCAGCCTCCTCGCCCGCCCAGCGGCCGGCCTCCGCTGCCACCTAGGCGGGAGGCTGATTGGCGGCACCACCACGATCAATTTTTTTTTTTTGATTTTTTTTTTTTTTTTTTTAAATTCAAAAAATTAATTATTATTATTATTATGAACCACACTGGCTGGTTCGAAACGCGTCGACCAAATTCATTTGGATGTGATTTTTACCGAAAGATTTTTTTCACAATTTATGGATCACAGAAGCAATATTACTATTATTATTATTATTATTATTAAATTTTTTTTTTAAATTCAAATTTTTTATTTTTAACTTAATTTTTTTTTTTAATATTTTAGATTAATTATTTTTTAAAATTTAAAATTTATTTATTAAATTTATTAAATTTTAATTTAATTTATTTATTTTTTAAATCTTTTAGTTTATTTAGTTTTTCATTTTTAAAATTTATAAATTGTTTTATTTAAAAAAAACAGTAAATTTATGGATATTTGTTTTTTAATTATTTGCACATGGTTTTTTTCAATTTTTTTTGTTTTTTAATGATTGTTTTTTTTTGTTTTTAAATTTTTTTAATTCTTTTATTTTAATTTTCTTTTTCAATTTTCAATTTTGTTTTTTTTTTTAATTTGTTTTTTTGTTAATTTTAAAATTTGTATTTTTTTTTCCTTCTTCTTATTATTTTTTTAATTTATTTTTTTCTTTTTTGTATTTTATTTTTTTTTATCTAAATTTTAATTTTGCAATTTAAATTATTTTTAAATTTTCTATATTAATTTTTTTTTTTTTAATTATATGGTTTTTTTTAATAACTTAGAAAAAAATGTTTTTGATGTTTTTTTTTTTTAAATTTTTTTGGTTAATTTTTGTTTTTTTCTTTAAATTATGTGTTTTTTTTCCAAATTTTGTCATTTCTTTTGATATAATTTCCGAATATTTTTGTTTTTTTATTGTTTTATTTATTTATTTTTTTTTACATTTTTTGTTTTTACGAGTTAATTTTGTTTTTTTTTTTACATTTTTATTGGTTTTTTTTATTGTTTTTATATATATATATATATTTTTATCTAATTTTTGTGTTTTATTACCAACATGAAAATCACCACTCTAAAAAAAAAGGTTGATGCTGCATCAATATGTTTCAAAATTAGCATGAAAATCACTGCTTTAAAAAAAAAAAGTTGATGCTGCATCAATACGTTTCAAAATTAGCATGAAAATCACTAACATTTTAAAACAAATATTCATACTTTATAAATAAAAATATTAGAATGTCAAAAATGTGCTAAAAAAAAAAAGGTGATTCTGCATCACCACTTTTCAAAATCGGGTGCTTTTTATGCTACCAAAAAAAAGTAGGTAACAATGCGGTTACCTATTTCATCGGTAACAGTCTTATTAGCCTCATATGAATGTTGACCTACTGTAGTAGATGATTCTGTAGTTGAAGTTGTGGATGATGTCACTGGCACTGCAGTAGCCAATGGTTCTTTAGGTGCCAACTCTTCTGCCAGAGTTGAAGGCACAATTGTAGTAACCATGGGAATTACTGTAGGAGCTTCCTGTTCTTTTTTAGTTTCCCTTCATGGACAAGCTTGTCCATCTGCATTTCCATTTCTTTAATATGTCTTGTTAACTGAAAAATTAAGTTCATCATGTCATCCTTCTGAGTCTGTTCTTCTACAATTCTATTGGCTTGAGGATGTTCAGTCGGAGGGAGCTTGAGCTGTTTCCTTAATGCTGCAATATCAACATTCTTTTTCCTTACTAACTATTCTGCAGCTTTTACATTTCTAGGATCATATCCAACTTGAATAACTAACTCTTCTAAAGATTTAATCCTAAGATCTTTAGCATAAGAGGAAGCTTTGTCCACTTTCATTTGATCTCTCATGTTTATGATTGTATTCTAAAGTTTTTGGACGCTCATAGCCTTGGTTGTAATGGTAGAATATAACATCTCTGAACTTTGCCTATGAAATTCAATTTGATCTAGTGTATGGATATTTTCTGTTGGCACTTCTAGATCAACTTTCTTGTAGTTTGCAACTATCTTTGGAGTTTTAAATATAGGTTGTAATACTCACATAATCAAATTTTTATTTGAGTAGTCAAAAGCTGATAAAAGTATGTTCTAGACACCTAAAGTTTGTTTCAGATATTGAGAGTAAATCTCATTTTTGATCTCTTCATTCTTTGTTTTAATCTGCTTATATTTTTCCCCAATAGCAAGATCTTTTTCTTCTGCTGTATGTGAGGAGGATGCCTCCATATTTTGCTATTTCTCTACCATCTATGTATTTGAATTTTCAGTCTGTTCTTCATTCAAATTCTCTTTAACTGGCTCATTTGTAATGACTGTGGCAGCATCTGTATTATTCGTTGGAACATCTGTGTCTTCTACCTCAGTAGTTACTTTATCTTTATCAAATGGATTAATCTTAGGTTTTTCATTGTACCTTAATTTGAACCTAGTCTTAGTGGTTGTCTCAGCATTGTAAGTACCTTATTCTCTGATTCTTTTAGTAGCTTTCTCTTCTTGGTTTGCAGTTTGTAAGGTGTGACTGGTATCACCTAGCTTAACTGCATCTACCAAAGTATTTTCCATCCACTTAGTTTGATTGACATATTGTTCAATCTCTAATTTTTTCTCATGAATGTAGGGTGTTAGTTTGAACTTAACCCTCATTTTTCTTAATATTCCTTCTGGATCATAGTTCCATGAAAATCTCTCTTCAAATCTGTACTCAAGTAACTATTTGGCTGCTTCTGTCTCTGCATATCTGTGATTACAAATAAAGGGTCCCACCTGATTATTTAACTTAAATTGTGTTTTCTTCTTAGCTACTAGGAAGTTGATAGAATCAGAATTTAAGATTTCCCTGATGTATTCCAAGGCAAAAACCCTCATTGGTACATATTTAGGTAGTTTGTATGGTAGAAGATTAGACCCAAAAACACTGATTTCTGTGTATTTTTCATATAAATACCAATCTCTAGTTCTAGTATGCTATGATAGTTGTAGAACTTTCTTCATTTCATCTTTGATCCTTGGTTGTTCCTGATTTGTCAACATATTTATCAATGGATGGACAAAGTGATCTGTAAATTCTGCAAAAATGAACTCTGTGGACTCTTTTATGATCAAAGATGTCCAAAGGATGATTGAAAGTGGTTTTTCTTCTATGTCAAGCTTCTGGAGGGTTATAGGAAACTTGTCTGCTTGAAAATACAAGAACATATGGAAGAGAAAGGATGTATATATAAACACTCCTTCAATTGGCAACTTGACAAGCTGATCATGGATATTATCAGCAATTTATTCAAAATAATTGAAAATGACAGAAGGAGGTTGTCCTGGTGCAAAAGTATATAGGAGACCTAGGATTGATTCATCTATATGTTCATATGTAAATTATCCTAGGATGAATGAAAACATGGAAATGACATGCCTAGACCATTCTGGAAATTTTGAAGTGGAATAAGGAGGGTTGATTTGTGGAATTTCAACATGTAAGGACATGAAAACTTGAAAAAACTGAAACCTTTTGGGAAAATCAAGACCAATGTACAACTTTGTAAGTACTTCTACTGATAAAGGAACTGCTTTAGGATCAAGTTCAAGCTGTAACATCTGGTTTATGGACTCAACAGTAATTGTAAACAATACTTCTTTGTTTGCATTTACTATTGCTCTTTTTTCATGTACATAATATTTCTGACACAACCTAATAACCTCTAGGTATGGATGAGTGACTAGAACAACATATTTGGGTAGGTTTGATTCCCAAATTTGGATTTCTTAAACCTCGTCTAAGGATTTGTCAAAGCTCCAGCTATGGAGATCTAACAGATTGAATTCTACTATTGGATCTATTATTTTACAGTCCACATCTGCTAAGGGGGTGTGTTCAATGTCTACAACAGGAGGTTATAGAGGATTTACAATTATTGTAGTTTTGGAGGACACATCTGGATTGGATTTTGGCATTTTTAGGCTTTCTGGATCACTGAAACTCTGTTTTTAGGATTTATTGATTCTTTTGTAAGATTAAATGGTTTACAGAAGTGCTTCTTGATTTTGATAGAGGTTCTTGGATGAAAATGGGTACAATTTGGTTCTTTCCTTGGGTTTAAACCTTCATTTTTTTAACTTCAACCTATACTTCAGACTCTCATAGGTTTATATAATAAGAAATAGGGGTTCCTTATGCTTTTCTTAGTGAATATTGAGCTAAAAATTGTTTTGAAATCGGGCACAGAGGGTTGGGTTACCTGCAGAGGATTTCTGAGAAATTTAGGAAGTCTTATAAGTCTACAAAAACTTAAAATAAACTCGATTTTCTCCTTCAAAACTGAATACATTATTAAAACAGGGGTTTTTAATCAAATTTTGACATGAATTTGACTCTTTTCGGGTAAATAGAAACTTTCTTTGGGTAATTAGCTTTTACTAGGTTCAATTCTTTCAGAAAATTCTTTTAGAATGATAATAGGCTTTTTTTCCTTGGAAAATACCTGTTTGCGCAGGTATAGATCTTTGTAACAGTTTCTGAGTTGTTTTGACAGGTCCCTGGTATCTTTTGAAGGTTTCTGGAAGCTTTTTTGAAGTCTTTTGGCAGAAGACACGGGTTTTTCAGGTTCTTGGCTTGAAAACAAAGCACAGGCATAGTTCTTTTGAGTCGGGAGGATGCATATAATGAAATAGCGTAGAAAAATGACTTAATGGCACAATTTAGAAGTTTATTAGGCGTCCTTAGGTCTAAAATAACTTGCAATAAATGGCGGTCACATCGGAAAGATAGTGGTTTTGGGTCTTTGAAGGCAAAAACTACAGGTGGTTATCACATAGGAAATAAGTGGTATGTGGTATTAGTTGGATTGGATGTGATCCAATAGGGCTTGGCCGCGTGGAGGAGAGAGAAGAATTTGAAACCACCTATTTCGCATGGTTAGGAAAGTGTTATGATCGTGCAACTTAATTTGCGATATGACATTTCGATCATTGGATTGAAGGGTCGAGATGCGAATGGCTGCAATTGCATCTTGGAGTTGCTCGGTGATAATAGGTGGGGTCCAGGGTTTGATATATGGCGAGATAGTTTTGAGCCTTATATATATATATATATATATATATATATATATATATATATATAATGTAAAAACCTTATATTATGTTGATAGGCAGGGGTTAATGTTATATTGTTTTAAATTAAAACATTTAACAAATGTTTTAACCAATGGCGCGGGTATAGTATTTAATGTTACAAATGTATGTTTATAACATAAAAAACGTTGCTTTATTTGATTGGTATTATATATATTATATGGTTAATAAAATGTTTTTACGTGTTTTAAAACCATAGGGCGCGGGAATATAATATAAATATGTTTAAACCTATAGGGAAAAGGGTGGGGGTTTATTATTAACATGTGGGATAAATAAACATAGGTTTAAATTTTAAAATAAGTGGATTAGGGGGTGTTAATATATAAAGAAATTAATATATACGGGAAGGGATATTTTATAAGGAATTTAGTACTTTAGGTTAGAAGTCAATATGAAATGGAAAAATAATCAGTGAAATGAATTAAAATACATAGATTTAAACTAAGTGAAGTGTAAATAGGCAATTAAGCATAATTTGTCCCATTTTGAGTTTTTACACATGAACTTAGGATAAAATGTATTTTATAGGTTTTTGAGTGTTTTTTAAATGAAAATGGAATTAATTAAGTAGGGTTTTTACTTTCACTAATAAAAAAAGGTGTTTTACTTAGGAAAGGGATCATAGTTTTGGAAAAGGGTGAATATGTTGGTGAAATGGGTTTTATGTAGGGAATCCATTATTTTTAACCAATTAGTTATTGAGCCTTGGGTCTGGTCCCAACAAAAGTTAGAGAAATTCTCTGAGCCTCTTTAACTAAAGGTTTAGAATACTAAATCATTGTGGGGGAGGGGAAATTAGTAATTTTCCCGATGATGCTTTATTACATGCCTTGCATAACTGCTTTCTACCTACCCATCATTATTTCTAACATTTTTTACTTCATTTTCATGGGTGCATTTAAGCTTGCAACCCTAAATGCATTTTTCTTTCAAAGCATTAAAACTATCTAAGTCTAACCTTATTTCATCTGAGGGCTCAGATTAAACTGTTGAGCTCCTGATTTATTCTCTATCTATCTAGTGATTTGTCAAGTTTAAACTGTTTGGCATATCTTTATTCTCTATCTAAAATATGAAATTCAAAGCATGAAAATTTAAGATTAAATTGTTTAAATAATCATGGATTATGGAATTTGTTGAAAATATGAACATAATCATTATTTTTGCAGTAAAAGTAAATAGTAGTGGCATTTTGACTTGCTCACTTTCATGTCTTATTTTATCTCTTTTTTTTGGGGGGGTCTAGTTTTATTCTTTTTTTATATTTTCCTTTCTAAGTCCTTTGATATTTTTTTTTTGGACTTTTACCCTCTTTTCATTTTTTATTATTTTCAAATATGGGAAAACAACTTGCAAAAAGTAAGGTATGCACATATTTACAAGACTATCAAAGTCAATTAAAAAATTATGAACGCTAATAGTGGCTCCACATGGGGATGGCATTTCCTGGTGAAATGTCAAGAACTTTAAGACTAGTATCCTTTGAATTTTGACTGTGATGACCCTGTAAGTATCTTCTAATATCTGCAATTATTCATACTTATGATATTTTACCTCTCAAAGCTTAGGGCCTTCTCTCCGGGCTTCAAACTTTGTTAGGAAAACATCCAATCCAATCTAAAATCTTCAATGTATATGTAAAATGATCAAAGTAAATGAAACTAACTATTTTTTTATCTCAGAGTAGTAGTGATTTAGCATTGTTCCATTTACTGTTCCATCTAGCACATCTGATCCATCCATTTATTTAAGAAAGAAAGCATTGTTACCTCTGTAACCATAAATAACATAAGGTCCCTTTCATAGAAAATAAAATTTTCCATGTTTACCTTTCTCTTCTCTTCTTGAATCCAATTTTAACACTTTTTCATAAATGTAGAAATCATCTTCTTTACTCTTTCTGTAAAAAAATTTCTTTACCTTATCCTGGATAACTTGAGACTTAATATAAACTTCTTCTTTTGTTTGTTGCAAGTGAATAGTTTGATTATTCCTTCTTTGAATGTAATTTGTTTAAAATTGTAACTCTTGGATAATCTTCATTACTGGTACTCCTAAGGAAGATGGAAAAAGAACATCCATTCCATAGACAAGTTGGTAAGGGGATGTACCAACATATTTTTTTGTGGTAAGTCTATCTGCCCATAAGGCATTGAATAACTTCTTGTTCCAATTCTTTTTTTTTTATCTTCCAGTAACTTCTTGATGATGTTTACAAGGCTCTTATTTGAAGATTCAGCTACACCATTACTTTGATGGTAATATGTAGTAGAATAGCCTAGGGTAATGTGGTATTTATGGAAAAAGTCAATCATATTTTTAGATTTGAATACAGCTGCATTGTCAGTAATTATCTTTTGGGGACATTCAAATATTGAAAGTATGTTTCTTTCTAAAAAGGAGATAATGACAGTATCTATGGCTTACCTAGAGGGTATGGCTTCACCACTTATTAAAATAGTTAGTGGCTGTCAGAATCCACTTGTGTTGGGATGATGATGGAGGGTGAATTTCACAAATGAAGTCGAGACCCCATTGTTGAAATGACATTTCTGTTGAGATGGGTTTTAAGGGCAAGGGTAACAGCTTTTTCTTACCCTCAAATATTTGACACTTGTGATAGGAGGTCACATACCTTTTTAAATCTGCAAACAAAGTAGGCTAGTAAACACCAACTCTTAGGATTTTATCTGCAGTAGTCTTCCAGTAGATATGTCCTCCACAGTCACCTGCATGAAATTCTTCTAAGATTTTGTCAGCTTCTTCTTTTAACAAACAATTTAATAAAATCCCACTATGATCTTTCCAAAAAATTACATTGTCTAAAATACAAAATCTTACTTCCTTTAGCTTTAAGAATCTAGCTTTTGTTCTTGATAATCCAGGAGGAGCTTGCAAGTTTAGTAATACAAATAAAATATCTTCATACCATGGTGAGTTTGAAAAGGCTTCACTGATATCTGGAGTTGCCATCTCTTCCTGATCATTTACTTGGGCAATAAAATTTATGTCTAGGGCATGAAAATTTGATTTAGCCATGAGTTTGGCTAAACCTTGACCTTTTATTAGTTTAGTGGGTTTTATCTCTATGTCATATTCTAAAATTGTGGCAAAACACTTGCCTCTTCTTCCATTAGGACCATCCTGAGTAAGAATGTCTTTTACTACTGCATTTGGGACAGAGGCAATGATGTGAGAATAGAGAATGTAAACTATGAAGTCTTTAATGGCCTTTACCAAAACTAAGGCTTGTTTCTCCATGATATTGTACTTCAAAGTGGCATCTCTAATGTTTTTCTAAAGAAAGCTATGGGTTGATCATAGCCCTGGTCATTTTTCTACAGTAAAACTACAACAATGGTGTGCTCTGAAGCAAATGAAAAAATGTTGAAATCCTTTTTAAAGTCAAGACTTATAAGGACTGGGGTTTTGGTTAAGGCTTGTTTGATGAATTCAAATGACTGTTTGGCCTCAATAGTCCATTTAAGAACTGAATATTTTTTCAACATATTATTGAGTTCTCTAATTATTTCGGCTAAATTGGATATGAATCTTCTTAAAAAGTTAATTTTACCTAGAAAGACTTGTAACTCTTTTATATTTCTTGGTGGATTGATGTCAAGAATTACTTCTATTTTGGTAGGGTCTATTCTAATTCCTTCCTTAGATATTATGTGTCCTAGTAACTTACCTTCTTCTAATCCAAATAAGTTTTTATTAGGGTTTAAAGAGATGCCAAACTTCCTGCATTTAATAAAAACTTGTCTAAGATGATCCAAGTGTTCATTATCAGTCTTAGAAAATACAGTAATGTCATCTAAGTAAATCACTAAGAATTCATGAATTTATTTTGCAAAGGCTATATCCATAACTCTTTGAAAGGTTTCCCCTGCATTCATTAAACCAAAAGGAATTTTTACATATATAAAAGTGCCCCAAGGAGTAGTAAAAGTTGTTTGGCTTGATATTCTTTTTGAACTAAAATCTGGTTGTATCCTGAAAATCCATCTAAAAGTGAAATCCTAGAAGAACCAACTACCCTTTGTAAAATGTTATCCATCTTTGGTAAAGGATAATTATATTTCAAGGATACTTTGTTTAGATTCCTAAAATCAACACATAATCTAATTTCTCCTGTCTTTTTTCTAGTTGGAACTAGATTGGAAACCCAATTAGAATATCTGATTGGTGCAATCGTACATTATTTTTACCTATTTTTCTATTAAAGGAAAAAAAACAGGATTGATCCTTCTTAACTTTTGTTTAAAACGCTTTTGGTATTCTTTTATAGGGATTTTATGCTGAATTATACTGGTGTCATAGGATTTTAGGTCCTCATAACTCCAAGCAAAAACATCTTGAAATTACTTTAAAAGTGCTATGTATTTTTTTTTTTCTTGTTGAGGTAAAGATTTGGAAAGTTGATCATTTTTTGTTTTAACTCTGTGCCAATGTTACATTCCTCAATATCAGATCTAACTGGCTCCATTTTGGGTTTTCTAGCAACATCTTTTGAGTCAAATAAATCTTCTAAAGGAGTTAAACCTTTTGATAAGAAATTATCTTTGAGATTTAATACATCAGATTCATCATCGAATATCTCATCAATTTCTACTCTCTCTAAGTTATATATATCCGATTGACTAAATTTAGTAGGTCTATCAAACTTTAATTTATTTACATCTACATTATTTAAATCAACTTCACTATCTAAATCTTGATCTATGTTACAATCAATTTCTATTTTACAATTATGAAATTCACCTTCATTATTCATAAAATGGTAAATTTGTTGATCTTGAGAGAAAATTTGCCAATATTTGAGGTTGGAATTATTGGCCTGTGTTTTACTTCTGCAGTATACATATGATTAGGCTGAAAAGGTAAATTACAAGTACTAGCAAAAGTTGCTAAGGAGTGTGCTTGTAAGTTTTGTTTTCTTGGTATTGCATAAAAATTACATTCCAACAATCATTAATCAAATATAATAAAATTTCTCTATATCGGCATAATCTAGGATTGTAAACAGAATATTCTCCATTAATCTACTTTACAATCAACTCCGAGTCTCCCATTATTGCTATTCTTTTTCCTCATAAGCTTCTGATAATTTGGATTCCTAAAATGAGGGCTTCATACTCAGCCATATTGTTGGTGCATTTGAAATTTAGTCTGAAAGCATGGCCTTCTGCATGATTTTTCTCTATATTAGTTATCCAAAATTATTTTCCTACTCCTAACTTATTAACTGATCCATCAAAATCTAACTTCCATAAAGATTCATGAAAGATATTTTCATTGTTTTGTGTTTTCTTTTTCTCCCTTAGTTTAGTGTTGATTTCATTATTAGTTTCAGAGTTACATAGGATGAATGAATCTAGGTCAGTAGGTGTAGTGTAAATTGAGTAATTTATTGATCTTTCTTCACTACTCACCATATATTTCATCAATGTTTCCCTATAGAGTTTCTTTGGTTGACCAAAAAATGATATAGTAGCATATGACATGCCCAACTGTAGAGATCCCTGTTATTTTGCTCCCCATGAGCAAGATAATAACATTCCATATTTGGGTGGGATATCAACTACTACAATGTCCATGAGTATACTTTTACCAGGATATTGAACTTATGTTACACACAAATCTTTAATCAAACCTAGGCATTTAACTTTTCTTGAATCAAATGAAAATAACTCCTTGTAGGGCCATGTGGTGTCTAAATTCAGGCTTTCCATGATAGCTTTGGGCATTAGATTATGTGAAGCTCTTGAATCTAACATTGCATTGTGTAAAATTTGGTCATGAATAGTTAAAATAATGTAAAATGGAGGGACTGCTCCATCTTGATGCTTTCCATTGACATTTGGGCCAAAAATCAACTCTAGTTGATCATCATTCAAGTTTACAGAGTCTTCTCCATCATTCATATTTAATGTTTCAGTGATAGTTGATTTATACAAATCATGTTTTACCAATTCTATTAAAGGAATTGGTATTTTTAACTTTCCAATTTCAGCTTGTATATTGAATGAGGGTCATGATTTACTAATTTGAATTAATTCTTCTTTAGTAACTGTAGTTTGAGTTGGTTTATCTTGTTTTTCTATAGTTATCTTCTCATTTTCTGTTTGAGTTTCTTGTGTTTTACTGCTCTTAGTTTTATTTTCAGGAATGGTTTGTGAAGCAGTAGATGTTTTTTTAGATTTTGAATTATCAGAAGCTTTTTTTGCAGTGGCAGCTTTTGGATCTACTGATTTTGGATCAACGGTGGATGTTTTAGGATCTAAGTTTGTTGTTTTAGAAGAATTAGGTGCTTTTGCAGCAGCAGATTTTTGTGAATATTTTGTAGCTTGAGAAATTTCATTTCTTATATCAACAATCTTAGGGTTTGGTGAAATTTTAGGGCTGGAATGTTTTTGGGAAGAACTAGAGTTTTGCTTATTTTCCCTAGGGAGAATTTGCAGAACTTTTGTTGTGGGAGATTTTACTATTTTCTTATTCCGTGTGTTGGAAGTTTTCTTAGTAGAAGGCTCATTGTTTTTCTTGCTTCGTAGGTTATATTGACTGTGTACTTTGTTGATGGCAAACTAATAACCTTGTTTATAATCGAATGATTCACCTGAATCTAATTGAAGTTGTTGCATTTCAAATAACTCTTGGTCTTCCTGTGTGAGAAATATAGTGTTCTTATCATATAATCCCATTATATTTATGGTATCCTCATCATCATCATTGTTTAGAGAACTTTCAGCATAGTTCTCCTGAAATGGGGGTCTGATTGTCTGATCAAGGGCTGATTCTTTTGATTTTCCTGAATTTGTATTTTTCCTAAAGTTGGGATTCCTAATTTGTTGTTGATTATCCCATTGAGGTATTCTTTCTATTTTGTCTAATCTATCCATCATTCTCTCTAAAGTCTTAGCTAAATGATCTATTTTTGTGTCTGAACTAGAAGTTTCTTCTTTCATGGTTACTCTCCTCTCATTCCTTAATCTAGCTTTTTTAGCTGCAATATTTACTTCTACACTAACAACATATGTTTGCATTCTTTCTAAAGTTTATGAATTTCTCTCCCTCGACTGATAAGCCATATCTGTATCTAATCCATATGGGAATTTAAGTAAGACAGAGTAAGGAGTGGGTTTGAGATTTGCAGGAATTGAATTGTAAACACTGTTATATCTAGTGCAATAGTCTTGGACTGATTCATAGGAACTCTTTTCATAGCCTCAAATTCAGAAAATATTTGGAGTGGATTTTTCTTCTTTTCTCATTTATTTAAAAAAAATCTATGAAAAATTGCTAAATTAGCTATACTACCAGGATTAAGATCTTTAAACCATTTTTTAACTTCCCCTGTTAATGTTTGTGCAAATAGCCTCATTTGTACATCAGAATCATCTATTTCATGGAGTTCAAAGTAATCTATCATTTTATTAATGTGTTGCTAGGCTGTGTACTGAACAGTAGCATTAAATTGTGGTATCTTACTTTGCTAATCTTGAGGCATATCATGTCACTATGCTGGAAGAACTAGGGGAGCATACCTAGTAGCCACAGCTTGAATTCTAGCTTGGCTAGGAAGTAGATTAGAAGTGCTTGGGGTTGAGCTGGAAGTACTAGCTGATGAAACTGGATTATAAGATGTTGAACTAGGAAAAGTGGTGGATGAACTAAAGGATGAAGTTGAGGTGCTAGGAAATGAAACTGTAATATATAAGGAACTACAAGGACATAAGAATGATGTGTTTACAATAGTAGAAGGTAAACTAGTGGATGAAATGGATGTAGGGGATGAAGGAAATAATATTCTACATTGTAAGGGTTGTCTAGGGATAAATGGATCTATAGATTGGATGGTAGTGGAAACTATAGATGATATAGTGGTATCTAAATGAGGAATAGAAGGCTTAGATGTATAGGCTAACAATTTAGCTAATTCAATAGCTTCATCAATTTCCTTAAGAATAGTAGCATTTATCTCTTCAAGTTTATCCTGATTTTTAACTTTCTTTAATTTGGAATCTACTGCAATATTTCCCTGTTTTGTCTTAAGAAATGAAATCAATACAGGGTCTATAACAGCAGTACTTAAATCACTTTCATATTTTATTTTGAATAAAGAATGTTCAAATTTCAAATCAAACTCTATATCTTGTAAACTTACTAATTCTTGTAGTAGTGAATTGGTTCTAATTAAAGAAACTTTAGCATCTAAATCTTCTATCTGTTTATTCTTTTTCCCAATTCTGTTCGGATTTTCTACTATAACAACAAGTTTAGGATCTAGGTTAGACCTGGTATAGTAAATTTTCCTAGAAGCCAGAATTACAGTTTTTTAATACTCACAACCTATAAAACAGTCTTAAAGGCAAAAGAATGATAAAAAAATATTTCCTTCAAGAACTATTTTAAGATTGAGGATTGGTTAAGTTCCCTAGTATGGTCACCAATATGTTATCACTCTTGTAATTCTCTAAGTTGTGATATTTTGATTTAAATTTCTAAGAACACTAGAGGTAACTACAAACCTACTTTTAAACTCTAGGATCTAGCCTTCCTAGGGTTCAGAGAGGGCTCTCTCTATAAGATTTAACTTTGTTTTGTTTATATGACATTAGACTAGTTATGATTGTGCAAATATATTTTGGTTTGGTTTGGGTGAAAAAAAAAATCACTTAGTGAGATGGATAGTGAAATATCTATTTGTCCATTGGGAAAAGGAGTCAAAAGTCAATGTAATGTTCCTAAATTAGCTTCAGCTAATTGGAACATTAATTTTTCCTTATTTATTTTGTATTTCATGATTAATGAATAAATTGTGAAGGAGGACATGTAAAACTCCTAAAAACTAAAAATAAATCAATGCCCATGTGAAAAGAGACATATCTGGGCTATTTAAATAAAATCTTGTAGGCGTGAAGGGGGATAAATCACAAGAGGACATCTTAGACTACACAGTTCTAGAAAGAACTTCTAAATGTGAAAGGGGCTAAACCAATGAAGTGGTTTAGGGTTTTGCCAAGACTCCAATATTATAAAAGAATGAGGAGAGCAACAAGAAAAGGTTGTTGAGGATATTTCAAATTTGAGGTTGCTTGAGCAACTCGAGTTCTCTTGGCTGTTTAGCCAAAGGGAAGAGGATTTCCTATTTAGGAATCCTCTCTCCTTCCATGGAGTAGCTCTTTGGAGGAGATTGTGTTGCATCTCTCCACTATCCGGCATTTTGGCCAAGCTTCATCTTGCATCTACAACACAGTATTGTTTAGGGCTGAATTTTTTATGAGAGTTGCAGCAAGTGGAGACTAGATCTCTCCAGATCTAGGGAGTTCTAGCACCCCTTGTCACTGGGAAACTCATCTATCCCATTGATAAGCTAGTTTTAGACTCATTGGGCTTCAGATCTAAATCTTGGCATTAGGCCAAACCAATTCTAGAAGAGGCATCACAGTATTTTCCCCTAAACTGTGTTATTTGCAAATCTACAGCTGCTAGGTGTTTTGTCAGTGTTTTGGAGGAAAGATCTCCAGTGTTAGGATTCTTCCTCTCATTGTGGTGATCCATGGATTGGCCATACAATCCATGTTAGTTTCAGATATGATCTGCTATAACATGTTATTATTCAGAAATTTCTGAATCATTTTGCAGATCTACAATTTTAGATCTCAGATCTACTTCCGGCATTTCATGTTTTGCACAAAACCCCAAGGGGAATGTATAGATCAGCATTTCTTGTACTTATTTCTGTATTAGATCTATATTTTCATGTAATGATATGCTTCATATCTGAATATTAATGAAATACTGCTTCAGCCCCAAAAAATAACGTTGTCATGGTTATGCAGTCTTTTCTTATGTGTTGCAGCAACTTAATGTGGGGGTTTTTCCTCATGAAAATGTTTGTTTTTTTTAGTATAATCCATATGATTCCTATTCTAAACTTGCATAATAATATTCATGCATAAAATCAGCCAATATATTTATAAATCATGCTGCCTGAGCTTCAGTAAATTCTACATATTCAAAGTCATGGGGATTGGGTGTTTTTCTTGACTAGTCGGGAAGGAGGAATTGTTTAACATAGAAAAACTCATTTTTTTGAGCTGAACTTCTGCATGTGAGTCTATCTTAACCTGATATAAAATATTCCAAAGCCATGCCCCTTAATTTTACGTATATTTCTGAACACACCCATTTTAGTGCATAAAAAGCTGCTTTTCCTCACCTTTTTGAGAATAAAAGTTAAGTAAAGGTTTCTTCTGTACTTTATATTGATTGCTAAGTGTTATTAAGCATATTTTATGATATCTAAAGCTCCCATTCTTGAGAAATTTATTTTTTAGGCATGCCTTGCTGAGTAAACCCTTTTGGAATTACCTCTTGACAAGAGTCTATGGACAGAGTCTGAAAAGGGCCAGATACCCTTCAGATCTCACACTTCCTCAAGAAGGTGAAATATATGGTATATTCCCCTTCAGTCAATCTCTATTATAGATCATATTTTTTATTGTTAATGTTTCAAAAAGAGGACATTCCATTGATACCAGTTGTGGGAGATCTGTTTAGCAGATCTAACTTGATTTTTTTTTTAAGAAATTACATACTTGAGTCCCAAATAGCATATTAAATAGGAACTAAGCTTTTTTCTACATTTTATTTTTCCATTTTTCCTTATACAACGTTCCCATTAAGTAGCTTGACAATATTCCTGAAAAAGGAACATTACAGTGGTATCAGAGCATGATCTCTGGCTTAGCCTGTGAGATCAAGCTATTAAAAGAAGAAAGAAGCAAACCAGAGAGCAGAAAGCTGAAGGAGATGAGTTTACTCTCATCAATCTTCAGATCTAGTGAAGAGATTGTACAAGAAGAAGAGAGAAGGAGCAGTGAAACTTCCGGGAAATTTCAAGAACATGAGGAAAAATTTGAATCCTCATCTCATGTATATGAGCACTTAGCCATATCACTTAAGCCTCAGTGTTCTGTTAGTGACTTCCTCATGAAGAGGAAGAAAGAAGGAGTGAGTTTTTTGGATGCATTTCCAGGGGCCAGATCTCCTTTGGGTGAAGGATCCTCTTCTCAAGAGGGAAGCATGAAGGTTTCTCCTTAAAAATATGACCAAGATCTAAGGTCTCCTGTTGATGTTGGAACCATTTTAGTTATTGAAGAGGGGGAGAAGGCAGGAGGTACTAACGCAGTCACAACAAAGGCACCTCAAATATATCATGAAGAGGAGAATGTGGCACTTTCTCCAAGGAGGGAAACTCTTGCACTCTTGCAAGGAGTTCCAAAAGGTCTCACACATCAAGATCTTGGCACAATGCATGGGCAGCATGTATTATCATTTCCAAGTGGTGAGATCTTGAAGGTAGATGGAGGAAGAGGGGAGGAAGAGCATCTCAAGAAGAAGAGCATATACCCTTCTCTGTTCTAAGGGTTGGAAGAACAGAGAACGAAAGAGAACCCATGCAGCAACGGTTGGGGAAAATCTGTCCACCTACATCCATATTCTTTTCCATGCCTTGATGACTCTTTGCAAGGAGGCATTCCACCAAGAAGACCTCCTGATTGGAGGAAAACCAAAGTGTTCTCTCAACTATGGTGTTAAGTCCCTATATTAATAGTGTAGCCCCTTATTATGTTAGTGTAGCCCCCCTTATTGTTATTATTGTACCCTTGTAACCCCCATTTGGTTATTATTGTGCCCCTAAATTATTATTGTTAGGTCGGCTAGGATTACATTGTGGCCCACTAGGATTACATTATGGCCCCATGGACTCCTATATATAGAAAGGAGGTTTTTTGAATTGTATCATCCAAGAATTGTTCATTCATGTAATGTATTGGAGGTTGCCCCCTCGAAGTGGCTTATTTCTAAGGCGTTGATATCTCTTTTCTTCTCTTTTTGGAGTTGGTTACCCAACATTTGGTATCAGAGCTTGGGATTCTAGGGTTTCGCTGCTCCTAACAGGTCATCGTGGCATTTTCGCTATAATTTTTTTTCTACAAAGTTTCAGAAGCTGAAATGTTTAGGGTACGAAGCTGAAATCCTGAGGAAGATTGTCTAAAAATTTCAGAGCTTGGTTCGCAATATTTTCAGAGATATCATCTGTGGAAGTTAGGTATTTTTTCAAGCTCCCAAACAGGTCATCGTGGCATTTGAGCTATAAAAATTTTTCTACGAAGGTTTAGAATCTGAAATTCATATGGTGCGAAGCTGAAATCCTGAGGAAATTCATCAAAAAATTTCCGAGCTTGGTTCGCAATAGTTTTAGAGATATGATCTGTGGAAGGTAGTGCTTTTTCAGGCTCCTGAATTTCATCTTAAAGAGGTGATCGTGGGAAAAGTTCAATAACTCTCTCTCTGGAGATTGGATTGGAGTGCCGTCAAAATTGGTCGCAAATACACAGCCTGTAGTTTATTGGCTATCAATTTTAGAGACAAAGGACAAAACAGTGACACGTGGCAAGTCGTACAAGTTCGCTCTACTGAACCAGTCCAGAATTAGGTCATTGTGGGAGATTGGACACAACTTTGTCTTGGAGAATCCAAATCAGGTCAGACCTGTGGAATTTGAAAGAAGCTTTAGAGGGCTACTACAGGGCTGAATTTCAGATATCTAAGATTTTCAATTACAGAAATAATTCAATTTCAATATCGAGCTCCTTAAAGCAAGTAAAAGGTGTGTATTGTTTTTTCCGAATTGCATAAGTCTTGTTTGAAAAATCGGTTTGAAGTGATTCCAAGGGCCTATTGAGCATATATTTCAGTATTGGGTTCTGAAATGCCTTATAAAAATAATTCCATACCTATTAAACCCTCGGAAAGCTATACTATGACGCATGAAGAGGAAGAATTGCAGTATGAGATATCAAAATTACGGTACCAAGTGCAACAATTTTCAATCTTACGAAGAGCAATTGAAGATGAAATAGATGGTTTAAAAGCAGAAATGGAGGCTAATTTGGATGGTTTGAAGGATCAAATAATAGCAAATATGGATGATAAATTAATAGAAGATCACATCGAGCATCAACAACAAGTTCTCCAACTCTCAAAGGATAACCCAACTTTGGTGCAGAATCTAATGAAACGACAAGAAGATCAACATGAAATCGAAAGAAGTTATGAAGCAATCATAGAAACAAGAACTCGACAAGTACGATCAATTTTAGAGTATCTCAGCAAGTGGAAAAACTTTCCTGTAGAATATTTTACATGGGAGGATGAGAATTTTATACAGAAGCATCAAGAAATAATCAAGCGTTGAGGACAACACTTGTTTGAAGGAGAGGGGCATGTTAAGTCCCTATATTAATAGTGTAGCCCCTTATTATGTTAGTATAGCCCCCCTTATTGTTATTATTGTACCCTTGTAACCCCCATTTTGTTATTATTGTGCCCTTAAATTATTATTGTTAGGTCGGCTAGGATTACATTGTGGCCCACTAGGATTACATTATGTCCCCATGGACTCCTATATATAGAAAGGAGGTTTTGTGAATTGTATCATCCAAGAATTGTTCATTCATGTAATGTATTGGAGGTTGCCCCCTCGAAGTGGCTTATTTCTAAGGCGTTGATATCTCTTTTCTTCTCTTTTTGGAGTTGGTTACCCAACATATGGGCAGAAATTGCATACTTGGCTAATGAAGGAGCCTTGGGAGAAGCAAGCATAGCACAGAGGATCTTCCATGAATCCATAAAAGAGGTAAGCAATTTTCTAAATAGAACATTTCTATCTTCCATTCATTCATCTGTGCTGAGAAGTGAAAGATCAAAAATCTATGATGGTATGGATATGAGGATACATGGAAAAACCATATCTTTGGGGCAGCCCATGGTATTCTCTCTTACAAAAGAGATTTTTGAATATGGCAAGAGGGTCTTAATACTCTTGCATGCATGGGCCAAATGGAGGAAGTATTGGAAGGCAAGAACTCTCCAAAGGGAAGTTGACTTCCACATGCTTCAATCTTGTCTTAAGAAGGATCAATTGCAAGGGAGGAAGCAAAGGAAGGTTTATGGGGCTCTAACATGTGAACTTGGCATCCAGTATGTCAAAGAGGAGGTGCACACTCATATGGAGGAGTGCATGGGCCATTTTTTAAATGAGGAGGAACATAGCTCTTGGGAAGAATTATCATCTACACCTCCTTATTCATTGAAGTGCGAGAGGAGGCTCACCCATGAGCAGCCTTGCTGATTTTAAACAAGTATATAATGCATATTATATTGTTGGATCTCATGATGTATACTTGTATTTTTCTGACACTCATTTGCAGGGCTTTTCTCCAAGAGGGAGCACTATTTATGATGGGCTTCATGGGCCACTTGAGGCCATGTGCTATGATAATGATGATCATCCTTTGGAGGACCTTGGAGGGGAGATGCTCTTTCCATGGTGTGATTCTTTTACACCAACTTCGATGCACCTTTTCCAAGCATGCAAGAAGGATGAGGCAGCAAGCAAGTGTTGGGGAGGACACTTGACCCTTTCTATTCCATGGCAGTTGAGGGTAAGACTATGCTGGTTGCACATGAGGAGGCATCTTCCTTCTCCTTTATCATATATGGCAGCTAGCATGATCTTAATCATGATTCCACATGCTGAAGATGTTCTTACTCTTGGGAACATGGTTGGAGGAGAGACACATTTGTGGAATGTGTCCTTGGGGAAAGGGGTTTCCCACATTCTTTGCACTACATGTTCTAGGGGGATCATGGGAGACCATATGGCCACTATAGCACATTACTTGTCTCTTTATGATGTGGACCATATGATTGTATGTAGCACTTGGAGCATGCCTCTCATGGGCATTTGGGAGGAGCTTCATTATGAGTTACCATGCTGGAAGGAAATTCATTACATTTGGATGATAGCATGGAGGTGGAAGACCTTCATTGATGGTGAAATTCCCCATTATGACCATCACTTCTATCTTGATGAGGCCATGGATCAGAAAGAAGGTTTCCATATAGACCTTCCTTTACTTCATGATGAGAGCTATTTGGTTTATCTACCAAAGGCCACTTTTCACATTTGGGAGGAACTATTGGGAGATGGAATTATTGTAGAAAATTTGAAGCAATGGTGGAGACTGTTGAAGGAGGAGGCCACAAAAAGAAGGGGGAGATTTTGCAGCACCCTTGCAGTTGCAGCACCCTTGAGTTGGGAGGGGGAGATTGTAATGTTCCTAAATTAGCTTCAGCTAATTGGAACATTAATTTTTCCTTATTTATTTTGTATTTCATGATTAATGAATAAATTGTGAAGGAGGACATGTAAAACTCCTAAAAACTAAAAATAAATCAATTCCCATGTGAAAAGAGACATATCTAGGCTATTTGAATAAACTCTTCCAGGTGTGAAGGGGGCTAAATCACAACAGGACATCTTAGATTGTGTAGTTCTAGAAAGAGCTTCTAAATGTGAAAGCGGCTAAACCAATGAAGTGGTTTAGGGTTTTTCCAAGACTCCAATATTATAAAAGGAGGAGAGAAACAAGAAAAGGTTGTTGAGGATATTTCGAAGTTGAGGTTGCTTGAGAAACTCGAGTTCTCTTGGCTGTTTAGCCAAAGGGAAGATGATTTCCTATTTAGGAATCCTCTCTCCTTCCATGGATTAGCTCTTTGGAGGAGATTGTGTTGCATTTCTCCACTATCCGACATTTTGGGCAAGCTTCATCTTGCATCTACAACACAGTCTTGTTTAGGGCTGAATTTTTTATGAGAGTTGCAGCAAGTGGAGACTAGATCTCTCTAGATCTAGGGAGTTCTAGCATCCCTTGTCACTGGGAAACTCATCTATCCCATTGATAAGTTAATTTTAGACTCATTGGGCTTCAGATCTACATCGTGGCATCAGGCCAAACCCATTCCAGAAGAGGCAGCGCAGTATTTTCCCCTAAACTATGTTATTTGTAGATCTACAACTGCTGGGTGTTTTGTCGGTATTTTGGAGGAAAGATCCCCAGTGTTAGGATTCTTCCTCTCACTGTGGTGATCCATGGATTGGCCATCCAATAAATTTTAGTTTCAGATCTGATCTGCTATAACATGCTATTATTTAGAAATTTCTGAATCATTCTACAAATCTGCAATTTTAGATTTCAGATCTACTTCCGACATTTCATGTTTTGCACAAAACCCCAAGGGGAATGTATAGATCAGCATTTCTTGTACTTATTTCTATATTAGATCTATATTTTTCTATACTTATATGCTTCAGATCTGAATATTAATGAAATAATACTTCAGCCCCAGAAAATAATGTTGTCATGGTTATGCATTCTTTTCTTATGTGTTGCAGCAACTTAATGTGGGGGTTTTTCCTTATGAAAATGCCTATTTTTCTTAGTATAATCCATATGCTTCCTATTTTGAACTTGCATACTGATATTAATGCATAAAATCAGCCAATATATTCAGAAATAACACTGCCTCAGCTTAAGTAAATTCTGCATATTCAAAGTCATGAGGATTAGGTGTTTTTCTTGACTAGTCAGGAAGGAGGATCTGTTTAACATAGAAAAACCCATTTTTTTGAGCTGAAATTCTGCATGTGAGTCTCTCTTAACCTGATCCAACATATTCCAGAGCCATGCCCCTTAATTTTACGTATATTTCTGAACACACCCATTTTAGTGCATAAAAAGCTGCTTTTCCTCACCTTTTTGAGAATAACAGTTGTGTAAAGGTTGTTTTTGTACTTTATATTGGTTTCTGGGTGTTCTTAAGCATATTTTATGATATATGAAGCTCCCATTCCTGAAAAAGGAATTTTTTAGGCATGCCTTGTTGAGTAAACCCTTTTGGGCATTACCTCTTGACAGGAGTCTATGGACAGAGTCTGAAAAGGGCCAGATAGCATCCGGATCTCACACTTCCTCAAGAAGGTGACATATCCGGTAAATTCCCCTTCATTCAATCTTTGGTATAGATCAGATTGTTGATTGTTAATGTTTCAAAAAGAGGACATTACATTGATACCAGTTGTGGGAGATCTGTTTAGCAAATCTAACTTGATTTGTTTTTGAAGAAATTCCATAATTGAGTCTCGCACAACATATTTAAGAGGAGCCAAGATTTTTTCTACATTTTATTTGCCCATTTTCCTTATACAACATTTCCATTGAGTAGCTTGACAATATTCCTGTAAAATGAACATTACAATCAAGCAGACAAGACTAGGATCAAGGTCAAAAAGTCAAATGTTTTTAGGACAAGATAGATAAGTCTTGAAGTTCTTGGAAGACTGATTTGTGAAGTGGTTTAAATTGGGATAAAGAGAAATGAAGGATTCTTTGATCTGGATTAGGAAGGAGTAGACAGATGTAATTCGAAAGAGGGATAAATTAAGGGCTCTCTACTCTGGAAATCAACAAAAAACATAGAAATGATAAATAGTAAAGACAGGGTGCTTTTAACAAATCCTAAAATAATACTCCTGAATTATCATTCAAATTTGGAACACATATATGGATGCATGAAACAAATAAGATAAACAATGACAAGTAGAAAGTACTTCACTTCAATGGCTCATCACATGAATCCTGAAATATGATGCTAGATGATTTGATCTAGTCTGCTACTTGAACTTGCAACACAAAAGCCTTCAAGTACAGATAATTTGACTATAGAAATATTCAACAATTTATTCCACAATAATACTTCAAAAGATGAAGTATATATACAAAAATGTTTACAAAATATCCTAGAATGCTTCTAGGAACTATCTAAGGAAAATAAAATATATTTACAACAAAATAGTGACAACTACTTAACAAATCAACAAGTTGTCCTATTTATCCAAATAAAATAGAAACTATTTGTGGATTAGGTGCAGCTGGTTGCCTTGTTGTCCTTTTTGCTGGCAAAGATATTTCAAATCTGTTTTGAAATATTATCTTTTGATATTATACTCTTTAATCTGATACACTTTACCTCTGATACTTCTTAAACTCTGTCAAAAATGTCTTACAACTGTAATTTTTTGTTCTTAACTGTAAAAATCAGCAAACTATTTTTTATCCTTTTTTCTGCCTTTTGATTTTTACAATAAATCAGTAAGTGATTCCCATGATTCCTGCTCAAGAATTTTTGTCTTCTTCAGCTTTCTAAAATTCTCATCTACCTCAGTATATCTGGCAAATGTTGGTTTTATGACAAATAAGTGTTTTATCTCATGTTGTAGATAAAACAAAATTTCAAAACTTTTGTGTAAAAATTTCTCAGTGGGAATTCCTTGTCCTTATGTCTTGATTACTTGCTCTTTGGCATGTTCTCTGATTTTCTTGTTGTATTCCTCCTGTGGCATGCATTTATCATTTATAACCAAAATATTAGGCAAACCTCTTTGCCTCAAAATCTCAAATTTAACCGTAAACTTGGTTATGGCTATGTTCATGTTGGCACACTTATCTTCAAGTTGTTTCATCAGATTCTTCTTTGAAATGACTTTCCTTATTTCAAGGATTGTCTCTGTCCTATCAGTGATCTCAATTTCTTCTAACTCCTGTTTGTTTTTATTGTTAAGAAACTTGATTAACTCTAGGGCCTGTTCAGGTTTGGCACCTAGGTCATCTTTGGTTTTTTGAATCTCTGCTTGTGCTCCCTTCAGTAAATGTTTTTGTTCATAGATTACTTGGATTGAGGGCCACACATAATTGATGGCTTCAATTATTTTGTTCCATAATTGGTTTTTCACATATGACATTGGCTCCTTCAAATTTAAATCCTTTTTTAGATTCTTCAGTTTTTCATTTAACCTATTAGCCCTTTGCTCATGAGTTTTGGCATTGATTTGGGCTAACTTCTTTGTATCTTCAAGATTTTCAATTACCTTTTTCAATTTGTTAATCTCATTTGTTTGTAGTGTCATTTCTTCCATGGCTTTAACTAGTTTATTAGCCTCATCTGAATGTTGAGTTGCTGTAGTAGATGATTATGTAGCTGAATTTGTGGATGATGTCACTAGCACTGCAGTAGCCAATGGTTCTTTAGGTGCCAACTCTTCTTCCAGAGTTGAAGGCACAACCGTAGTAACCATGGAAATTACTGTAGGAGCTTCCTGTGCTTTTTTAGTTTCCCTTTCATGGACAAGCTTGTCCATTTGGATTTCCATTTATTTAATCTGTCTTGTTAACTGAAAAATTAAGTTCATCATGTCATCCTTCTGAGTCTATTCTTGTACAATTTCTTTGGCTTGAGGATGTTCATTTGGTGGAAGCTTGATCTATTTCCTTAATGCTGCAATATCAAAATTATTTTTCCTTACTAATTGTTTTTTAGCTTTGACATTTGTAGGATCATATCTAACTTGAATAACTAACTCTTCTAAAGATTTAATCCTAATCTCTTTAGCATAAGAGGAAGCTTTTTCCACTTTCATTTGATCTCTCATGTTTATGATAGTATTCTGAAGTTTTTGGACACTCATAGCCTTGGTTGTAATGGTAGAATATATCATCTCTGAACTTTTCCTATGAAATTCAATTTTATCTAGTGCATGGATATTTTATGTTGGCACTTCTAGATCAAATTTATTGTAGTCTGCAACTATCTTTGGAGTTTTAATTGTAGGTTGTAATACTGACATAATCAAATTTTTATTTGAGTAGTCAAAAGCTGATAAAAGCCAGTTCTGGACACCTGGTGTTTGTTTCAAATATTGAAAGTAAATCTCATTTTTGATCTCTTCATTCTTTATTTTAATCTACTTATATTTTTCCCTGATATCAAGATCTTTTTCTTCTGCTGTCTGTGAGGAGGATGCCTCCATATTCTGTTGTTTCTCTACCATCTATGTATTTGAATTTTCAGGATTTTCTTCATTCAAATTCTCTGTAACTGGCTCATTTGTAATGACTGTGGTAGCATCTGTATTTGTCACTAGGAAATCTGTGTCTTCTACCTCAGTTGTTACTTTCTCTTTATCAACTAGATTAATCTTAGGCTTTTTGTTGTATCTTAATTTGAACCTAGTCTCAGTGGTTGTCTCAGCAATGTAAGTACCTTCTTCTCTGATTCTTTTAGTAGCTTTCTCTCCTTGGTTTGCAGTTTTTAAGGTGTGACTAATATCACCCTGCTTAACTACATCTACCAAAGTATTTTCTATCCACTGAGTTCGATTGAAATAATGTTCAATATCTGGTTTTTTCTCATGAATGTAAGGTGTTAGTTTGCACCTAACCCTCATTTTACTTAATATTCCTTGTGGATCATATTTCCATGAAAATATCTCTTCAAATTTGTACTCAAGTAACTATTTGGCTACTTCTGTCTCTGCATATCTGTGATTACAAATAAAGGGTCCCACCTGACTCTTTAACTTAAATTGTGTTTTCTTCTTAGCTACTAGGAAGTTGATAGAATCAAAATTTAAGATTTTCCTGATGTATTCCAAGGCAAAAACCCTCATTGGTACATATTTAGGTAGTTTGTAGGGTAGAAAATTAGACCCAAAAACTCTGATTTCTGTGTGTTTTTCATATAAATACCAATCTCCAATTCTAGTCTACTCTGATAGCTGTATAACTTTCTTCATTTCATCATTGATCCTTGGTTGTTCCTGATTTGTCAACATATTTATCAATGGATGGACAAAGTGATCTGTAAACTCTGCAAAACTAAACTCTGTGGACTCTTTTATGATCAAATATGTCCAAAAGATGACTGAAAGTGGTTTTTCTTCTATGTCAAGCTTCTGGAGGGTTATAGGAAACTTGTCTGCTTGAAAATAAAAGAACATATGGAAGAGAAAGGATGTATATCTAAACACTCCTTCAGTTAGAAACTTGACAAGTTGGTCATGGATATTATCAGCAATGTATTCAACATAATTGAAAATGATAGAAGGAGGTTGTCCTGGTGCAAAAGTAGATAGGAAACCTAGGATTGATTCATATGTAAAGTATCCTAGGATGAATGACAACATGGAAATGACATGCCTAGACCCTTCTAGAAATTCTGAAGTGGAATAAGGAGGGTTGATTTATGGAATTTCAACATGTAAAGGCATGAACACTTGAAAAATCTGAAACCTTTTGGGAAAATCAAGACCAATGTACAACTTTGTAAGTGCTTCTATTGACAAAGGAACTACCTTAGGATCAGGTTCAAGCTGTAACGTCCGGTTTATGGACTCAATAGTAATTGTAAACAATAATTCTTTGTTTGCATTTACTATTGCTCTTTGTTCAGGTACATAATAGTTCTGACACAACCTAATAACTTCTGGGCATGGATGAGTGATTGGAACAACATATTTAGGTAGGCTTGATTCCCAAATTTGGATTTATTCAACTTGGTCTAAGGATTTTTCAAAGCTCCAGCTATGGAGGTCTAACAGATTGAATTATACTATTGGATATGCTATTTTATAGTCCACATCCGCTAAGGGGGTGTGTTCAATGCCTACAACATGAGGTTGTATAGGATTTACAATGATTGCAATCCTAAAGGACATAGCTGGATTGGATTTTTGCATTTTTAGTCTTTTTGGATTACTAAAATTCTATTTTTAGGCTTTCTTGATTCTTTTGTAAGATTAAATGGTTTACAAAAGTGCTTCTTGATTTTGACAGAGGTTATTGGATGAAAATGGGTACAATTTGGTTCTTTCCTTGGGTTTCAACCTTCAAATTTTTAACTTCAACCTATACTTCAGACTCTCACAGGTTTATAAAATAAGAAACAAGGGTTCCTTATGATTTTCTTAGTGAATATTGAGCTAAAAATCGTTTTGAAATCGGGCGCAGAGGGTTGGGTTACCTACAGAGGATTTCTAGGCAACTTAGGAAGTCTTATAAGTCTGCAAAAACTTAAAATAAACTCGATTTTCTCCTTTAAAACTGAATGCAGTATTAAAACAGGGGTTTTTAATCAGATTTTGACATGAATTTGACTCTTTTCGGGCAAATAAAAACTTTCTTTGGGTAAATAAGCTTTTACTGGGTTCAATTCTTTTAGAATGATAACATGCTTGTTTTCGTTGGAAAATACCTATTTGCATAGGTATAGATATTTGTAACAATTTCTGAGTTGTTTTGACAGGTCCCTGGTATATTTTGAAGGTTTCTGGAAGCGTTTTTGAAGTCTTTTGGCAGCAGACGGGTTTTTGCAGGTTCTGGGCTTGAAAACAAAGCACAGGCTTAGTTCTTCTGAGTTGGGAGGATGGACATAATGAAATAGTGCAGAAAAATGACTTAATGGAACAATTAAAAAGTTTATTAGGCTTCTTTAGGTCTAAAATAACCTACAATAAATGGCGGTCACATTGGGAAGATAGTGGTTTTGGGTCTTCGAAGGTGAAAAACGCAAGTGCTTATAGTGTAGGAAGTAAGTGGTATGTGGTATTATTTGGATCAAATGCGATCCAATAGGGCTTGGCCGCATGGAGGAGAGAGAAGAATGTGAAACCACCTATTTCGCGTGGTTAGGGAAGTGTTATGATCGCGCAACTTAATTTGCGATATGACATTTCGATCATTGGATTGAAGGGTTGGGATGCGAATGGCTGGGATTGTATCTTGGTGTTGCTCGATGATAATAGGTGGGGTCTAGGGTTTGATATATGGCAGGATAGGTTTGAACCTTATAAATATATATTTATAATGTAAAAACCTTATATTATGTTGATAGGCAAGGGTTAATGTTATAATGTTTTAAATTAAAACATTTAACAAATGTTTTAACCAATGATGTGGGTATAGTATTTAACGTTACAAATGTATGTTTATAACGTAAAAAACATTGCTTTATTTTATTGGTAGTATATATATTATATGGTTAATAAAAAAAATTTACGTGTCTTAAAACCATAGGGCATGGGAATATAATATAGATATGTTTAAACCTACGGGGAAAAGGGTGGGGGTTTGTTGTTAACATGTGGGAGAAATAAACATAGGTTTTAACTTTTAAATAAGTGGGTTTGGGGGTATTAATATATAAAGAAATTAATATATATGGGAAGAGATATTTTATAAGGAATTTAGTACTTTATATTAGAAGTTAATATGAAACAGAAAAATAATCAGTGAAATGAATTAAAATACATAGATTTAAACTAAGTGAAGTGTAAATAGGAAATTAAGCATAATTTGTCCCATTTTGAGTTTTTACACATGAACTTAGGATAAAATGTATTTTATAGGTTTTTGAGTGTTTTTGAAATGAAAATGGAATTAATTAAGTAGGGTTTTTACTTTCACTAAGCAAAAAAGGTGTTTTACTTAGGAAAGGGATCATAGTTTTGGAAAAGGGTGAATATGTTGGTGAAATGGGTTTTATGTAGGGAATCCAATATTTTTAGCCAATCAGTTATCGAGCCTTGGGTCCGGTCCCAACAGAAGTCAGAGAAATGCTTTGAGCCTTTTTAACTGAAGATTTAGAATACTGGATCATTGTGTGGGAGGGAAATTAGTAATTTGCCCGATGATGCTTTATTACATGCCTTGCACAAATGATTTCTACCTACCCATCATTATTTCTAACATTTTTTACTTCATTTTCATGGGTGCATTTAAGCTTGCAACCCTAAATCCATTTTTCTTTCAAAGCATAAAAACTATCTAAGTCTAACCTTATTTCATCTGAGGGCTCATATTAAACTGTTGAGCTCCTCATTTATTCTCTGGCTATCTCCTCATTTGTTCTCTAACTATCTACTTATTTGTCAAGTTTACACTGTTTGAGATATCTTTATTCTCTATCTAAAATATGAAATTCAAAGCATGAAAATTTAAGATTAAATTGTTTAACTGTCATGGATTATGGCATTTGTTGACAATCTGCACATAATCATTATTTTTGCAATAAAATTAAATAGTTGTGGCATTTTGACTTGCTCACTTTCATGTCTTATTTCATCTTCTTCTTTTTTGGGTCTATTTTTATTCTTTTTTTATCTTTTTCTTTCTAAGTCCTTTGATACTTTTTTTTAGGACTTTTACCCTCTTTTAATTTTTTAATTATTTTCAAATATGGGAAAACAACTTGCAGAAAGCAAGGTATGTACATATTTACAAGACTATCAAAGTCAATTAAAAAATTATGAACCCTATTATTATAGGACCCTAACACTAGTATTATATTGTAACACACACACACACACACAAATATATATATATATATATATATATATATATATATATATATATATATATATATATATATATTCAACAGAAATTCATATTTTTATTTATTCAATAAGAATTAAAAAAATATAGTTCAAATTTATAAAGTATGAAATTCTAGACTTACAAAATAGTTGGTTTGTGAACAACAGTTTTATACTTTTTTCTATTTGGTAAATTCAAAAAATGTTGCTTTTACTGCGAGAAAAAAACACTCAGAAGAGTTATGAATTGTCCCATGATGTGAATATATATTGATTGAAATTGACTAGTAATGGATAAAATAGAAAACAATGATGTAACATTAGATCTCATATAGTTGAAAACTTTCTCCATTAGCTGGATTATGGGTGTAGAGAGATGAACTGCAAAATTGAATGATATATGAAAGTATATTTCCATAGGTATGAGGGAATTAAGTGAACATTTTATAATGTTGTTACATTGATCTCTTCATAATATATAAACCCATTATCCATTTTGAGAGATTTCTTAGATAAGCTATCAATAGTTGCATTGTATTCCCTATAGATATGTTGGAAACTGATTACCTTGAAATATTTTTTATTCTCTTTAATTTTCCTCTTTAATGTTGCAAGGTTGAGAAATTCTAATTGTGATTTTCTGGCTAACCACTCTATCACACACTTGGAATCCCCCAAAATTTTGATACTTTCCATGTTCTTTGATGAGGTAGCTAGGGACATAAGAAACCATGCTGCAATTAATTTTTCTTTAGCATTTTTACCTGTTCCTAAACCAACTTTGAAGTGTATGGCTTTATCTACTGCCATTTTGATCATGACTCCAACTCCAAAAAAATTTCCTTGTGTTGCACCATTGAAGAAACCAATTGGATATTCCTATAGCAAGCAGGGGAATTGAACATTCCTCAAATTTGTCCTGAAATATATCTGGGAGAATTCCTTGTAATGAGAAATATTCCTGGCGAAGAGATGTAGAATGTTCAAATTTTTATTTTTGAATATTATCTTGTTCCTTAGAAGCCAATTCCCTGGGCCACGAAGTTAGGAAGGGAAAGATGTTTTTAAAAATTTTCAACCCAGTATTGAAGTAAATCCACAAACAAGGTTTGAACAAGATGATCACTAATGTTCAGAATCTCCAGAACCAACTACCATATTTCCTTGGATAATTGATAGCCATTGAAAATGTGGTCAACCAATTCATCCTTATTTCTACAAAGAGAACATTTTATTTTTTTATTTTTTGAATATGTCTACTTCTATTATATCATACAAAAGAGTACATTGTTACAATCCATGTCCAGACCGGAATCGCTAAACTACCCAATTTCGGTGGGGAAATTCAAAAAAGAAAAAGAAGGGCTGCCCCACGAGGGGAAAGCAACCCAAGAACTAGTTCATGTAGCATGAAAATTGCTGCTCTTAGAAGGGAAACAAGCATTAGATAGAGAGACACCATAACTAGATGACCAATGGAAAAAGTAAAAAAGCTTAAAAAATATGATATGGTGTAAAAACCGAGAGAGAAGAGCATCATAGTTCTATGCAAGCTTGTCCTTGTCATCTAGAGTAGGCTGGGGATGCTTCTCTTCCTCAATAAAGCACTCGTAGTCATCCTCTGGCCCAGGCTGCTCCGACATTGAAGTCGAATGGATACCTGAAGCGATATCTTTTCCACCATCAGAAGAGATGCTACTTCCCCCATTGACCAAGGAATCCTCCTTTGTCTTGACCGACAAGGCTACCATCTTATGGGGATGATTCTAAACAAAGGGGGACAGAGTGGATTTGTGACAATGCTTCTTGGACCCTGAACCAAGCTAAGTTTCAAGAATATGCAGAGAAATGTGAGCAGTGAGGAGCTGGGGGTCAATGGCCTCTGGTGCTTCCAATTCTAGGGAGAAATCCCTAGAGCAACCCGTCAAGACATGAATGTGTGATTGAGAAGGTGTGCCATGACCTCCTCCTCTTAGACAACACATGAGGTGTCGTCGAGGCATGTAGGAGAAATTGCAGGACTACGAAAGGATGGAATGAGGCGGGCTATCAGGGTGACAGAGCTGAGCAAGGAGTGAAAGGGTAGGGGCAGACGGAGGGACTTCAGGCTGAGCAGAGCCGTGACACAAGATGACAGAGTGAGAGGGCATAGATGAATGGGCAAAGCCGCAAAAGAATGTGACAGAGCCGAATTCAAAATGGGTAGAGAAACTAGGAGTGGAATGCTGTGAAGGGGTAGTGCCATGGCCCATAAATGGCATGGGCTGCCTGAAATGAGGACGAGTAGTAATGAAGTCACAACGAGTGAAATGAATGGAAGTAATGCCAAAGCGCTGCGAGTTGGTGTATTTAATGACTCCCTAACCTGGGCCATGCGCCTCCACGTGGAATGGATGTTTGCCCGATGTAAGTGAGGCTAGGTGGCATATTGAGCTAGCAGGCACCCGCATCCGGGACTACAAAGACAACATTGATTAGGAAGAAAAAATCCTCTTTTCTGCAATTTTTTCTAGGTTGGAATTTTTTTATGAATCACTAGGCAGGTAAAACATTTAAGTTTGTTTGGTATGTTCCATTTCCAAATATTTTTGGTCCACCAATTTATATCCTGATCCACCACAGAGAAGGCTATTTCTTTATATGCCAAGTTTTCTTTTACCTTACCCATATAATTGTCCCAACTCCATACAAGCTTGTCCTCTTAATCATTCAGGAATATCCCATTGAAATTCATCTCTTTAATGGAATGATTCCACTCTTCACCCAAAGTTTCGTCCGGATCTAAATATGAAGTTTTTTATCCATTTTCCTTTAGAATATACATCATTTAGAGAGGTAAATCCTTTAAAATTCACAGTATAAAGTAAGTCTGCTGAGAACTGGTAGACAAAGTTCCCTCCTATAAAAGGGTCCTTTCCTAAAATCACTTGTTTACCATATCCAACCTTCCAAGCCAGCCAATTGTGGAGGAAAGGAAAGGAATCTATAAGTGTCTTCAAGATAATGGAACCATTGTTATCATTCTCTTTTGCATTTTCTCTAAGCCAATCCTCCACCAGTTGTTTCTTTAGATACGTCTCTTTAATCACTTGATTCCTCTCCAAAATTTTTTTAGGGCTAATTATTTTCCAAACCAAATAAGTTTCTTGAAACCCCATCCTCCAAAATATTTTGGTTTGGCAAGGGAGGCCCAACTAGAAATATGTATCCATTCTTTACTCCTTTTCTAGTCCATAAAAATATGTAAGTTCTTTCTCAGATGTTATTTAAAATTTATTTTGGAATTTTGGTAATTGCAAGCTAGAAAACCAGGATGTTTTCCAACATTGATTTAAAAAGGATCATTATTCCTCCCAAACCAACTAATTTTAACACCACAAACTAATTTTTTGTTCAAATTTTCTGAGGAGCCACTTCTAGTCATTTTTAAGATAACGATTTGGCTTTAGGAAAAAGAGAAGATACTTAAAACCCATCTGATATGATTTATTATTCCTAAAACAAAATATTCTAGATAATTATATAATAGAATACTATAATATTATATTGTAAACTAAATTATTAGTGTATATATATACTCCACCATGTATAATTCAATGTGCCATAGCGCAAATGATATAATGGCAATTTGCGCACGAAGATACAATACACGTCATTACTAAAAAGATTCATTCCAAAGGATAAATTATTACATACATGAATTCAAGCCAATAGTTAGCTTACCATTTAAATTTAAGAACAAGATACATATGTAAAATGCAAACCTCCAAAAATATTCCAGTGAAAAATATACCTGCTCTCTCTTGGACCAAGGTGTGCCATCGTAGATTTGAATAATAATTTAATTTCATAATTGAACTGAACTCTTTGTTTAAGTCTTGATACCACAAGAATGGATGATGTCTCTACCTAACGGTTGAATCACTTAAGTAATTTAATATGGGAAGTTCCTCATCTTCCACTAGTTTTAGCCAATGCATGATGCCATCATTGTAGAATAGGTTCAACAAGAGTTAGGTAAATTCAAGACAATGTATGGGGACTACCTCTTGCAGTTGCTGGTTGATATGGTGGTGGTCATGGAAATGCATAAACTAATGGAGATTTTGATGATAGGCCGAGATGATTTATTTATGATATTCGTTCAAGCAGCTATGCAGATTGGCGAGGCTCTTGAGCAAAAGGTTGAGGTTCATAATTTCTTTGGGTCGTGCTCTACAGGCCAAGGTGGGAAGTAATTTTTTAAGAGCTACACTCAAGCTTCATACAATTTCATGTTGATTAGAGAATCTAAATAAAATCTGAGCATGCACGTTATGTTCTATTAATAAAAAAGGAATACGTATATACATCAAGTGTTGTCTCAAGATAGGGAAACTATCTTGGACACACAATAAGTTGGTTGAGAGAATATCTCAACCACACATCAAACTAGGAACATATAGATTTAGCTAACTCCTATGGAATAGGAACATACTCCTTATATAGAAAGTCACAACTGAGACAAGTAGGAATTACATGTTCCAACATACCCCCTTAATGACTAATTGTCTATATATCAATCTGAAAAATCTATTTGTGGTCAAACATAAAAAAAAGGATATGTCGACATCCATAGAAAGGAGCAACCATCCACCATAATGCATTGGTGCTAACATCTGCAACCACTAGTCTCAGTTGGAATATTTAATTCCTACTTGTCTCAGTTGTGAATTTTTATCTAAGGAGTATGTTCCTATTCCATAGGAGTTTAAGCTAAACCTACATGTTCCTAGTTTGGTGTGTGGTTGAGATATTCTCTCTACCAAATTATTGTGTGTCCAAGATAGTTTCCCTATCTTGAGACAACACCTCATGTATATATGTAATACTTTTTG
Organism: Pinus albicaulis; assembly: GCA_034641835.2. NCBI lineage: Eukaryota > Viridiplantae > Streptophyta > Pinopsida > Pinales > Pinaceae > Pinus > Pinus albicaulis. The sequence continues at coordinate 335,947,129 of CM076569.1, forward strand.
AATAGTAGAACATAGTGTGCATGATCAGATTTTATCTTAGTATCAAAGCCCATTTGGGCATGGCCTTGGCCCCTGCTAGGCCGAGGGAAATAAAGAGTTTGTTTTTTTATAGAGTGTTTTTTCTTTTCTTTTATTGTCCATAATATTATTAAAGTTATTATGGAGCTGATTGGTGGACGTGGTCTGAACGGATCGATTTGGCATAGCGGAAGCATGGTGTGGTGTGGCAGAAGTCATAGGGTCGATCGTCGTGAAACTTTACTATCCTCTGAGCACTTGGAGCCCCATTTTGAGCTTCTCATTCGCCGGATCTTTGAAGAAGATGGCAGACACCTTCCATTGTGCATCCTCTGTGACGCATTATTGGGGGTGGATGCTAGACATGCGGAAAAACCTATATTGTGGCTCCCATGATGTGATGCTTCGTTTCTCTCCTCAATGTGGGAGGCTATTAGGATTTGCAGTGGGTTTCCTTGAATAACCACACGAAAAATGCTCAGTATTTGATTGAGCATGGGGAGGATGTGAATGGCACCGATCACACTGGTTAGACTACTTTGCACTAGAATTCTTTGTGGGTTGCAATACAAGTTGGTGAGTCATTGCTCCAGGAAGGTGCTCGAGTGGATGCTGTCGATTTCCATGGATACCGGCCAACTCATGTTGTAGATCAATATGGGCAGACAACTCTTTTGTATCATATTGTAATAAAATGGGGTGTTGATGTTGATGCACCTGACAATGATGGGAGGAGTCCATTATAATCGTCTTCTTATAAGGGATTTATCGATTGTATTAGATTTATTTTGAATGGATTGAGAAATATCCTCTAAAAGACAGTGAAAGCCTTTAATTTCGGGGGTTGTGGTGTTTCTGATGGAAATTTGAGCTTGGTTCTACGTAGGATCATGAGAATATGACAACCAATTGTAAATTGAGTGTTGTAGTGTTGAAAGATCATGCTGAGTCGCCTTTGTGAAATCGCAATCGAAGCCACAGACCAGATATGATGCATAATGATGCATCTATCACACAGTACTTGATGAAGTCTGGTGAGAACGAACTGTTGTGTGTGTGGCCATGTGTGAGCCAATATTATTTTCATTCGTTCATTGAAGGATTCTCTGATTCATGATATCATTGGACTGTAGAAATTTATGCTACCGTCCCAATGAATTTAATCATCTGGTTTTGCAGCCATTCATTTTGCTATATGGTGTTGTTTTTTAAATTTTCAATGTATTGTTGTGTGTGGGTGGCATGTCAACTTAACCTGATTGTAGTTTAAGTGACATTGGTCTAACCAACTATTGTCACAATTATGAGTGTGTGTTGGATCTAGTCATTCCAACAATACACAAATTTGTAGGAAAATTATTAATTACTAGATATAATGACGACATGACATTGAAGATGGAAGCATCCGAGATTGGAAGATGATGGACAATCAAGTTTGTGTGTGTTAGTGTGAGTTTGAGGGATAGACTCACCAGCAAGTTGTATTATTCAAGTCACACATTTTAATTGTAAGCAATTCTAGGATGGCTTTGTAGTTGTCTTTGTATAGTATGTACTTGGTAACTCCAAGAGTTGGAGTGTGTAATTTAAGCCTAATGAGGCATATTTATCCCCATAAAGTTTGTGGTAATCTAAAAACCATTTTGTATTTGCAGTGCTAGTTTATGGTAAGCTAGAAACCACATGTGAAGTGAAGTGGACAGGGATTCTTGTTGGCATTGTTGAGGGTGAGCCGAGAAAACCCTAGGCCTAGTTGAGTTTGGTCTCTGAGTTGAGCCTTAGTGGCCACAAAGTCTTCGTGGCTATAGAGCCTTTGTGGCTACATAGCCTTCATGGATACAGTGCCCCAGTGCCAACATAGGAGCCTCAGTGCTCACAGTTTTAGAGTATAGGTGGTCTACAAAAGCACCTTACTCATAGGAGAAAATTGGTTTCTCACAAGTCTCGATTTACTGAGCACAAAGCGGTCAATGCTTATTTGGGTATCCGATAAAACCCATGATGATGATGGTGGAGGGGGATTTGTAGGTACAGGTACTTGTATGTAGTGATAATGGTTGACATAACCATGTATGTGAAGGGCATCGTATGAGACTAGTGGTTGTAGTGGTTGGAACCAAAGCATTACGGTGGATGGTTGCTCCTTTATATGGATGTCGAAATATCATTTTTGTTATGTTTAACCACAACTAAATTTTGCAGATTGATATCGATACACGCAGTCATTAAGGGGGTGTTTTGGAATATGTAATTCCTACTTGTCTCAGTTGTGACTTTCTATGTAAGGCCTTTGTCCTATTCCACAGGAGTTAGATAAATATATATGTTCCTAGTTTGGTGTGTGGTTGAGATATTCTCTCAACCAACTTATTGTGTGTCCAAGATATTTTCCCTATATTGAGACAACACTTCATGTATATATGTAATCCTTTTTTATTAATAGAACATAGTGTGCATGCTCAAAATTTATCTCATCTTTATGTCAATTGTGGATTCTTGGAATATTTCAAAATTGGATGGACATGGTCAAGGAACGGAAATGATATTACTACCAACATAGGGCCATGTTTCCCTGAAATTATGTCCATAACTAATTCATAGAATATTTGAGAACATGAAAGACAGGGTGGAATACATTAAATCACATAAGATGCCTAGTTTGTGAGAAAATCAAACATATCTCCTCAGTGTCAGGAATATTCTCCCTGCTAGAAATGTGATAGGAGTAAGACCATTAATTTGTGGTAATAGTAGGCTCAATTGACCTCATTATATCCATAACAATATAGGGATATATGGTCTATAATCGTGGGATACATATCAACCTGGAATTTGGTCTTCATGTTTTGCAGAAGAATGTAATGAAACTGGGAAATGAAAATTTATCACAATTTTATTGGAAAGGAATGGCCACTATGGGATGCATGAAAATAACACACTTTCATTTTGCAGCCCTCTTGTAAAAATCATGTTATGGGGTATGAGTTGCATAATCATCATTCCATGAAAATTAAAAAATGGGTATGATTAAGATTATATTTCTTTTTTTTTATCTTTGTTGATGGCCCAAATGAAGACTATTGTTGTGATGAAGCATCCAATGAAAAGTACATTCCATAGTCACAAAGCGATGGATTACCAATTTATAATTCAACAGTGATATTCAAGTTGATATTCTTCAACAAGGTTTTGGAATGTACACCAAGGGAAATATGGACACTAACAAATTTGTCAAAAGGATAGAGCTTTCAGGAATTCTAACAGTTTCTTATACAAAGGATTGTTAAAACAATGTCAATAACATGGAATATGGTAGGTAGGAATAGTATGAAAAAATAATGTTCAAGACTGCTGAAAAATTACATGCACCGATGGAAAAGCATTGTATAAATATGTAATCATTTGGTAATCGTGGCTCCATTTCTCTCTCTCTCTCTCTCTCTCTCTCTCTATATATATATATATATATATATATAGTGCTCACCATTATCTTTCAAACCTTGCAAAAAGGGTGAATGAAGTAAAGTATGATATTGGTTGGAAATTTTAGAGTGATAACATCTCTAATTTCCCTATAGATTAGTTGGTGTTTTGGCCCTATAATTTATAAGATTGGCAAGAATAAACGATAGAGGACAACATCAAACCACTTTGGAATCTAGGACCTAGCCTTCCTACACTCAGAGAGGGCTCTCTCTATTTATGATTTAATTTTACTTGAATATTATGAATGTTGATGTTAGGCTAGTTACAGTAATGGTGAAAATTAGTTGTTTTGATTGATTTTGTTGGTTGGATGAGCAGGTATGCATAAAATAATCCATTGGGATATGGAGTCAAAAGGGCTTGTTAGTGGCATCAACTTTTCAAGAGCATCACAGGGTATTCTAACTATACTAATTAGACATTTAAGGCAGTATGAATTATGCTATGGATAAAATAGTGATATTCAACAATGATTAAAGAGGAGTTAAGAATTATTTAACCATACTCCAAAAGAAAACATTCAGATGGTAAATACATACATAATTAAGGTGCTCCAACAACAAATCTTAAACTAAAATTTATGTTTTGAATCAGATAAATATGATGCATAGTGAGAAAAGACAATCGAAACATTTGATACAAAAAGGAAACACATCACCATTTAACACAACTCAAGTATCCTGTAAAAAAGTGTGTTATTATTGATGCCCAACTCCAAAAATTATGGTGCTCCAATACAAAATGGTCTTATAGTGCAGGGTCTAGCAGAGTCTAACCAATTCCAACCCTTGATACTGCTAATGCATGTAGTATTTAACTGAAAACTATGTCGGTTTACTTATCTACTTCAGAAACTTTTCATTAATTACAATTAAGCAAAAACTGGACAAGTGTGGCCATGCAAGGCCCAGACAAAATATCTATGAAAAACACTACTTTTGGAATTAACTTCGGCAACTCTTCATGAATCGAAAAACTTTGACATATCTTCATGAATCCAAAAGTAAGTGGAAGGTGGTTGAGTTGGTCACGAAGAGGCAACGATGGGTGGCTCTGACATCTCGCTCTACTTTTGGGCCTCCTTCTGCTGGATCATTAAAGATGATGCAGTGATGGCACTTTTTGTTGATTGGTGGTTGTGTTACTGTGTTCATCGTGCCTTTTCAATATTGATACATGCACAATTTGGCCCACTCCTTCTTAACAAGAATTCTCATCCCTATGACCTGTTGGTACACTTCACCCACCTCTGTGTATTTGCTGAAAGTGGGCCTGGTGAGGAAAACATGCCTCATCTCATGTTTGATGAAGATGTCGTTGCTCAAGAGGTCTATGACCACTTTCCTAGTGACGTTTCCTTTGATATTGGAAAATTTGGTGGTATCCTTAGTTGTTTCCATGAGCTTGGTCAGATAATATCCCTTTTGGACTAGCTTGTTATTAATTACATACAGTGAGGGAAACCCTTTTGCCCTCAGGTGCTCAATTCTATTTAAGAATTTGTTGATGGCCATGTCCAACTCATGACACTTATCTTCCAGTTGTCTCACCAAATTCCTCTTAGTGAGGACCCTTTTCACCTCTAATATGGTATTTTTTATGTCCTACAAATCTAGCTCTTCAAGCCCATAACTGGTTTTGGAGTTCAATAATTTTATGATTTTAGGGGCTGTGATTAGCATATTTCCCAATTATTGATTTTCTTTTTCAATAGCAACTGTGCACCTGTCAATAAACTATTTTTGTTCAAAGATGATGTGGATGGAGTGCCAGTTTTAATCCACTATCTCTATGATACTGCCCCAAATTATCGGCTTCATCTGGCCCAGAATGCTGCTGGCCGAAAAATCCTTCTCTTCTTTCTCCAACCTCTCAATATACCTTCTGGCTATCTCATGGGAAGTTTCAGAACTAGCCTTTTGATCCCTCAGGATGCCTATCTATGCCTCAAATTTCTTGATCTCTTATGACTGTAGGGTCATACTTTCCATGGCATTGGACAACTGAAATGTCCCACTGGATGCTCCAGCAATTGCTGGTACAGCTGATGGAATTAATGAAATGGGCACAACTTGTTGTGGGATGAGTGCCACTCGAGCTGCTTCTTCTTTTTCCTTTAGTATCTTCTCTATCTCGGTCTCCATTCACTTGATTTGGTCAGGCTATTCCATGATTAATTTAATAAATTCAGCCTTTTGTGACTCATCTTCCTGAATGCCTTTAGCCAAGGGGTCTTCTGTTGCTGACATCTCGAGTTGTTTCCTAAGGGTTGCTATGTTAGCATTATTTTTCTTCAAAATCTCCTCCACAGCTTGAAAAATGGTTGGGTAATACCCAAGCTTCACTATTATATCTTATAAAGACTTGATCCATGAGTCTTTAGCCATAGCATAGACTTTCTCCATCTTGATTTGTGATTGGGTATTGGATAAAGATACTTGAATTTTTGACAAGCTCACAACAACACTTGTCAAGGTGGAGGCCACCATCTATCTGGTTTTCTTGTGTAATTCCATTTGGTAAATAGGATGGATGTCCTTAGTGCTAAACTTGAATGATGCCTTCTTATAATCTCTTACTCCTTGAGGCTGTGGGACAAAGGCTTCTAGAAATGCCATCTCATCCTCCCTTTTTCAGTGTCAAAGGCAAACAGTAGCATGCTTTGTGAACTTGAGGTCTACTTCTAGAATTGATTGTAGGTGTTACTCTTCAACAAATCATTCCTCAAATTTATCTCCTTTAATGTGTCGTAAATTGACTTTTATTGGCCTTCTATGGCAGGCTTGTAAGTAGATGTCTACAAACTTGGTTGCTGCAGAGACACTGTGGCTGAGGATGTAGGGAAGGCCATTGTTTGACCACCCACTGGAGATGCCCTAGGGGTATCTATAATATGAATCATTATATTTTATTCTAAATCACCTCCTTGATCAAAATCCATGTAGATTATGGCCCTCTTCCTATATTTCAATTTTAATTCTTTGCTATAGGTATCATTCACCGAAGGTGACCGATCCTCTCTTGGTCTCTTCCTCCCTATCTCTTTCTATTGCTCTTTCCCCTTGTATTATTTATCTTCTGCACTCTTCCTTTCCTGTGAGGTTGGGGTTTGGATGCGTGAGGTGCAAACCACATGCTCTTCATCTTCTTGTAGGGTGTTGGTCACCCATTTTGCTTGATTTTCATACTGCTCAATTATAGTTTTATGTGTGTGGACATAGGGTGTGGATCTGTTTTCCACCCTTTTCTTGGAGATGATCCCTGCAGGGTCATAAGACCAAGTGCAATTGTGGCAAAAACCCATATCCTTTAGCATCTTATCAGCCTCCTCCTTTGTTTCTTTGATGTCACAGATGAAAGGCCCAATTTGTGCCTAGATCTCTAACTGAGACTATTGGACAAATAAATCATTCTTGCAGACAAGAAAGATCTCCCTAGTATCCTACGGATATCTAGCAACAAATAGATAGATGTAAACTACTTTCTCTAGATTATATTTGATCTAGAATTATTTGTAATGAAGGATTTAGGACTTACCTATAGTCCAGCACTGATCGTAGTCTTCTTTCCTGTCGCTTTGAATATGTCTCCTTTCGGGATCTGCAATTAAAAAAATGAAAGAATTAGAAGCACCTGCATTATATAGACTAATTCATAAACCATAAATCTATCTTTATGATCAAGGAATTCAAGAAATAAGCCATTTAAATAAGCAACTCATTGAGAAAACAAGATCCATTTGTATTATATTTGATGAAAGATGGAGCCTTACAATTGTGTTCGCCTTGATGTCGTACAAGTCCTTCCAGGGTCTGGAACAAGCGTTTCCTCTACTTTGACAAGCCTTTGCACTCTCTCGACTAACATACACATGAGTGTGTAATCATTCCCATATGGTTATCAGTTAAGAGAGTCTGAGTTTTTCCAACAATTCTCCTCAAAAAATCTCAAATCCTAAATCCCCTTGAGGCTGAACTATGGCCTCAATTTATAGCAAAAGAGAAGAGGTTGCAGCTCCAAATAAGAGGGGATAGAATCCTCTTTCAAGGGATTAAGTTCCACATACCAAGGGGTAGGCTCCTTTAATGGAGGGATGAATGTACATGAAAGGAGCGAACTTTACACCAAATAATTGCTTCCAGAAGCTTTCAGATTCAACCAGTTTGGCTTCCAAATTTTACTTCTGCCTTCACTTTACCTTTTACAGGAGTCCATACTTTGAATGAAGAAAAAATATAGTTGGTTCCACATGTTCTAGAGAAAACAGATGCAACACCGTAGGTAATACTAAGAGAAAGTGCGATACAAGTATTTTTATGACTTTTATAAGCTTTTCTCTCAATTTCAAGGCTTGGTTTTAGGAACTTGATGTTTGTAGACTTCTAAGGCAGTATTGTACAAGTAATGATGAACCCATACAGACAGTAAAACATCATGGTGACATTTTTAGTGTAACAGATTTCCCCCTAAAGTGCGAAGTATGAGACCATTCGAAGAGTGATGTGCTTTATCATTTCAAGGATTAGCTTGTGGACACCCCAGTCGGAATCCTGTAAAAACATTTAATGCAAAACATATATATATATATATATATATATATATCATCGTTGAGGTAGGCATTCCCATACTCAGATCAAACACTAACTAAACTTGTTTTGATATAGAAATGATTTTACTATCACATCAATATTGTAGACACAGTATGGACGTAGCCATTTTTTTTATGAATATTCCACTGTATAATGAATAATAAAACTCCTCGTAGCCTGGATGGTGGAAACTAGATCTAGGGTCTTGATTTCCGCTACCCGAACTAGTATGATTCTATCCATGTGATTGATTGTGTCGAAGTCGAACTTGGTAGAAACCACTTGATTACCAGTCAATGATGTGAAATGTTAACAAGTGTGAGAGAAACCACCAATAATGACAATGGCTCTCAAAGTACTTATTACAATCCATGGAATGTGAATGAATGAGCTGAAGTCGAACATTTCATGGAATCGTTCGATCGAAGGTCAATGATGCAACCTGTCGTCAATGGCGAGAAACCTGCCATTAAGGCATGCAGATTCCAAGGTACTGAAGGATTCTAGATCAACTTCCTAGATGATGAGTTGTCGTCGATAGAAAGTGATCCATCGTAAGAAAGCCCACAACACGAAACAATTATATCAAGTTTTGTAGAAATATTTTTCAAGGAATGACTCAGGGATGGTCAATGCAAATGGACACAAATGTTTGCAAATGAATGGTTTATTTGAACTGTCCTCTTGAGCACATAATGACACTGCAGATGGTTTGGTGACAATTGACCTAAGATAATACCTAGAAATTGGCTGAATACTTTCAATATGGTTTGATTAACTAATAGGCAAAGGATTTAGGTAGAAGTGTGATAAAAAGTGTTGTGTTCAAGAGCGATAAAATTCTTTTTAAACAAAGTGTGACAAACGGATTCGTTTTCTCTCTTTTCCCCCACCATTTTTGGAAAGTACCTCTTTATTTTTGACAAGCTTGAGGAGGATAAAATTTGCTTGTTTATAAGCTCATCCTTCGGATGAGTCCAACTTAGTTTAAAATCCAACCCTAAGAAGGAGTGGTTCGTTCCTGTTTGTAATCGACAGACCCTTTACTGTTAAATTTTAACGAGTCCAGCATAGGAGAAACTCGGTGTTTTTCGATTTTAGGGAGTCAGAAGAAAAACTTAAGGAAACTCCTTGGGTGTAATTTTTCATAAATTTAGTCTCTTAGGCCTGAAAAATGATAAAAAAATACAGGAGAGAACTCTATTGATCATGATTAGTCAACATATACCTTTTTTGTAAATAGTCCATTTCAGTTCGGAAAAGGGGTAATATTATACTGAAGGGACGACTGTTCATTTCCTTTAATGAGTTTGAATAGTCAAGTACTCGGTAATCTTTTCATATTTAGAGAGTTTGAAAAGGGATTAAAAGAGAACTCCAGGGTTTCACTTTTTCTTCATTTTTAAGAGTCCGAAAAAGTGATAAAAAAGTACTCAGTAGTTTCACTTTTTCTGTAAGTTTTAACGAGTTTGAAAAAGTGATAAAAATGTACTCATTCGCTTTTTCATAATTTTTACCGAGTTCGAAAAAGTGATAAAAAGTATACTCCTTCGTCAAAATGACCATTTCACCCAAAAAATCCTGTATTTTGCACAAAAACCCAAAAATTAAACATACCTGTTTATGATCAATAAAAATAATTTGGAAAACCACTTTTCAAAGTGAAAAATAAACAAAATATTTTTTTATTTATTCAAAAAATCTTATAAAAAGGATTTTTTTGTAAATATTTTTTACCATTTGACTTCAGAGTGAAAATTGAGAGATTTTGGTAAAAAATGTTCCAGAGGAGATTGCAGAAGATTCGTTTGTCAAAATTGAAAACCGTCAGTTCCAGGTAATCCACATCATCCTTACCTTCATTTTTGTCCATTTAATTTCTCATTTTAGGGATTAAATTGGTTTTTATGGAGGAAAATAGGTTCAAAAATTCGCTCACGGGGGTCCGCAGGTAAGACACATGAAATCTGCGGACCTCGACAATTTTACAAAGGGAAAATTGTCCTAGTCCCGCACCTTAAGAATAAGATACGTGCAAATCCACACATTGTTTTTATGTGAAAAATGCGGAGGCGCCGTAAGGAAAAATAAAATGAAAAAATCTCCCAATTTAAACCAAATTTTCCCATTCAAATTGTTTTTAACCTTTCAATTTGTCCATTGTAGGATATTTACAATGCTTGAGTGGCGATAACGTGGGCATGAAGAAGTTGATGATGTGGCCATGTTACATCTGTCTACATTACGCATTTTAAGATAATACGGTTTGTACAAATTTTGGGCCATTCAAGGTATGAGGGCTCAGGTAGATCTACTTACCTGGCAAGTCAACAAATGGGATGTATAGGAACAATGCTTTATCATTGGAGGTCACCGGCTCGAAATTGAGCTGGAAGATATATACTTCCTCATTGATTTATCAAAGAGGGGCGAGCCACTCTCTTTTTTTGGGGCTAGGGTAGGTGGTCATTCTATCACTAGCCTTCAGGAATAATTTTGCAATGAAGAAGCAGACCCCAAGGATAAACATATTGACATAAAAACCATTATTCATCCCGAGCTAAAAGTAGTTGCATTTACGGTAACCAGGTTGTGTGGGAGCACAGCTCCACATGTTGCTACAAGATCCCAAATGCAAAATTTTGTTGACTACTTTAGAGGCACCATTTTCAACTGGTGTGAGGCAGTGTTGGCCAATGTCAAAGGCCAACTGACTAGAGCAAAAAACACGAAGTTGAAAAACTTCGGATATGGAGCGATCGTGGTTACATTTTCTCTAGAGAGGATTCCTTTATTGGCCCCACAACTTATTGCAGTTGATCATGGTAGAGTCAAAGTGCCTCGAATGGTTCGATGGGTTGCATTGATGGCTCGTCACAGTGAAGGCAGAGAGGTTGTTCATTTTACTCCATCCTATTTCCATTGGCTAGAGAATCAAGTCTTCATGATAGAATATTTTCCTTATGTTGGGATAGATTTCTGTGGTGATCGAGAGATGTCTCTTCCTATAGGGACACAGTGGGATGAGTCAGGTAAAAATCATTTTGACATGTTCTAAATTATAATTTTTATTTTGTTTTTTGAATCGTCCAAAATTGATGACAAAAATTTCAAATGCAGATGTGGGTCCACGTCGACCAGCCACTCTCCATATTTTTTACAGGAAGCCAGTTGCAGCAGCACCACCACCACAAGATTAGACAACAGAGGTCCTTACCAACCTAGAAATTCATATGGAGCGGTTGACCTTAGATATTCTAGAGAATACCATAGATGACATTCTGCTATGCTTACAAAGATATGTTATCGGGATTTCGGGACCGTTCAGGAGATTTTTGAGCAAGGTGGCACGGACTATAGTGTTTTATCGTGATCATCACAACGGATAGTGGATGATTGATATTGTAAACTTATATCATTTTTTGTATCACTTTTTTCCGATCATAAGGTGTTTTGGACCTATGATCGAGGACAATGTAATATTTTTTGAAAACACTACACTTATGCTATGATATTACTACTATTTCCAGTTACCTGTCTTAACATGTTATCGAATGTTATTTTGATCTACTTATTTAATTATCGCAAATGTTTGTTTATAACACTAGAAGCTAATGCATTAGCTAATGTGTTTAAATTTCTCGGAATATGTTGATACTCAATATAATCAAATTCTCGTTCCAAGAGACAAACTTTCAAAAATAATCTTAACAACACTGGGTTTTTAATTGCATATACTCTATTAAATTGTAATACAACGAGTTTAGAATCTAACCTAACGATCAAACTTCGAATTCCAAATGAAATGGATTCATACAATAACTCAATAACTTCACTATACTCTACAATATTGTTCGTCATTTGACCGAGGCTTACCCCATGCATAGATACTAACTCATCAGTGGGTGAATAAATCACCCAAGCTACGGAAGAAATGTTCCATGTACTACGAAAAGCACCATCAACAAACCCAATGTATGTTTTAAGGGATGTCGACATCTGAAAAATCAAGAGTGATCCAGATAAGCAGGGATAGTAGTAAAAGCACACTTAAACTAGGCACACTCTCTAATATACAACACACCAAATTATAAAAATAACTAATATACAGGGAATATCTCCACATAAGAATCAAGCAAATATCTCTTCAGATAAAGCCCATTTATGGGTTTTCCTAAATAGACCACGTCAAATTCAACCAGTTCATAGGCCCCTTTTGCAAGCTGTTCAAATTTCCCAATCCCTATCTTATCGTTAGCTTGATCATAAACCAAGACAAGATCTCCTTTTGAGAAAATACGAGGTGTAAAACTTCTATCATACTGAGCTTTCATTCGTTTTGCATGAGTTTCGGTAGCTAATACAACGGTGTGTCGATTCTCATCTAATTGAGCTAAGTACAAAAAAAATTTCTCCTCTTCAGAAGTGGCTGGTAGTAACTCTGCGGCTAGTTGGAGTGATGGTATCTCGCATTCAATTGGTAATACCGCTTCTAAACCATAAACCAGTTGAAAAGGGGTAAAACCTGTCGATGATTTTGCTGAGGTTCGATATGCCCAAAGTGCTGAAAAAATCATTGTATGCCAATTCGATTTATGAATTCCAATGATTCGTTTGATCATGGTGACTAAAAATTTATTGATAGCTTCAACTAGACCATTAACCTACAAATAATATGGTGTAGAACTGTCATGGCGCAGGCCAAGTTGGTCAGTCAGTTCGGTCATCATGATGTTTCGAAAATGACTCCCATGGTCAGTAATTATCGCTTAGGTACACCAAAACGAGTAATCACATGATTGAACATGAAAGTAGCTGCAGTCTTTCCATATGCTAAAAATGTAGGCATCACCTCGGCCCATTTCATAAAATAATGTACTGTAAGAATAATATACCCATGCCCCCGGCTGAGTGAGGGTTACATGTAATGAAGTCAATGCCCCATTTTTCAAAAGGACCGACAACAATTATAGGGTGAAGAGGAGCGGGTGGCGCACGCATATTGCGATCAAATATTTGACAGTTAATGCATTTTCATATAGCAGAAATACAATATTTAAATAAGGACGGCCAAAAATAGCCAACACGCAATATCTTTTGGGTTGTGGCATACCTGGACATATGACTACCACATGCTTTGGATTGACAGTCATTTAAAACCTTTTCAGCTTCGTCAAGAGTTAGATAATGTTGAAAAACAGAGTCCACTCCACGACGGTATAGTGTGTCACCAACAATATGATATTGCTGAGCCTTTGGAAACAGATTTTTCGTCATTGTGATCGTGAAATTCTGAGCCAAAAGGAGATAAATGATGATATCTCCATACCAAGGATCTATGGTACTAATAAGAAACAAAGATTCATCCGCGATCGGATGTTCTGTCATAGTTTTTGTGTCATTATTTGGGAAGTCACACATAATTTCAGTGAAGACCAATGATTTCTTTGATTTGGATTTTTCAAATTCCAAATCAAACTCCTGCAGGATAACAATTCATTTGGAGTATTTCCCCCCTAGCAGTTGTTAGGTAAAAATATACATCATAGGGTTACAATAAGAAATCACTGTTGTTTTGCATAACAGTATGTAATGACGAAATCGTTGGACAACTTGAACTGCTGCCAAGGCCAATTTCTCCACATGTGAGTACTTGATTTCGGTTAGATGCAGATTGCGACTGAGATAATAAATCACATGTTCATTTTGGAATTCATCTTCCTAAACTAAGACCATACCAAGCGTAGAATTGGAGACTGCGAGGTATAAAAAGTAATCCTGGTTGTAATTGGGAGGATGAAATAACGGTGCATGGGTCAACGCATGTTTAAGAGCATCAAAATATTGATCAACAATGTTGTCCCAAAAGAAATAAATATTCTGTTTTAACAACCTGGTAAAACCTTTGGTTAACTCAGCATAGTCAGGAATGAATCGACGTAAAAAGTTCGCTTTTCCTTGCAAACTTTGGAGTTGGCGAAGAGTAGAAGGAGGAGGTAATTTGATGATAGCCTCAACCTTCGATGGGTCGACACGAATGCCTTCCTTTGAGACAAAAAATCCCAAAAATCGTTTAGATTCAACACAAAAGACACATTTGTGAGGATTCAGACGAATCCTATAATGCCTACATCTCATAAAGATAGCTCGTAGATGAGTAAGATGATCGGCTCTACGCGATGAATGAGTAGGTAAATCATCGAGATAGGGTTGCACAATGTGTTTAATGTCATGAAATGCATAAGACATTGCCCTCTGAAAAGTTGCACCAGCATTATTAAGTCCAAAATGTAATTTGCAGTAAGAAAAAGTCCGCCACGGACAAATGAACGTTGTTTTGGGTTGATCAGTAGGGAGTATGTTGATTTGATTGTAGCCCAAAAATCCATCCATAAAAGAAAACATTTCACTTCTGGCACAATAGTCAATAATTTGATCGATATAAGGGTTTGGATAATTGTCTTTGGGACAAGCTCGATTTATATACCTATAATCAATACATACTCGTATTGTCCCTTTTTTTATTGACGGGAACAATATTAGATACCCAATCCGTTAAAGGAATTGGATAAATAAAACATGTACGAAGTAATTTCTCAACTTCCTCTTTAATAGCGGTAGCTTTTCGTAGATGTATTTGATGTAATCTCTGTCGGATAGGTTTAGCATCTGGGTGTGTTTTGATTTCATGAACAACAATTGATGGATCAATTCTTGGCATTTCTTTATATGACCAGGCAAAAATGTCACAGAATTCCTAAAATAAGGCTTTATATGCTTGGATTTCATTTGGCGTACAAGAAGCACCTATATGAATGTTTTCAACAATTCCTGGTTTCATTAAGATGTCAATGGGAACTGTCGTAGAAATTTTTGCTAAGTTTAATTCAGAGTTGGAATTCGTGAGAGGATTCTGGGTTCTTTGACATAATCAGCGGTAAAAATTGAGGAAAAATCAGGTTCAAAATGATTAAGGTCAGGTAAAAATGAAGATCGATGATGTAGATCTTCCCATGGTAATTATTCAATAGAAAAAAATTCACGAATATGCTCATCAGTATTGAATACTTGTAGGACAGGATCTGGAATTGATGGCAAAGTTGAGCTTGATCTTGAAAGTGATTCTTCATTGACCACATTCACTAGATTAGGTTTAGTTGAAGGAGTATCAGAAAATGACTGTACTGCCTAATATGCTAATTAAAAAGGACTCAAAGGCATCACACCATTGTAAGAATCCAGTTCTGAGTCTGAAGGTACTATCCACGGATCATCAAAGGAAATAGTACTTGATGTAATCATATTGATATTAGAAATAGGAGATGGTATGTTGGGATCAGGCAGGGAGAAAGTTCCCAGTAAAGTAGAATCTTTAAGTAAACCTACTCCAACATATTTATAAGGGATAGTCGATTTTCCAATATGTTGGATGCTATCAGTAGTGGCTGGGTCGGATAAACAATATGAGGGCTGATCTATTTTGACGATCTTTCTTTGATGAGGAAACATGATGAGATGAAAGACCGATGATACAACAACAGTCATAGCATAAGATCAACTGCGACCCAAGAGAAGGTTGTAATCTAGAGGGGCATAAACCAATTCCACATCTAGATTAAGGGTTTTTCCTTTGACCTCTATAGGTAGATCCTGCAAAATACCATACAGATGGAATCCTCTTCCATCAAAAGCTTTGAGGATAGTCGGAAGTTGGTTAAGTGTCGGAGAACCAATTGATTTCCAAAATTTTAATGACATGATACACATATAATCCCCTTCATCAACAACAATATGAAAGCAACGTTTGTCTTTACTATTACCAGAATTTGAAAAGCCATTTGATGGGTGTTGAGCGGATTAATCGATCTTGCAGACAAGACCGATCTCCCTAGTGTCAAAAGATAATCTAGCAAAAAACAGACAAATAAACTAATCTTTGTCTAAGCATATATGATTTACAAAAAGCACTATAGAGGTGTAAAAGACTTACCGTAGGTCCAGTGCTTGTTTAAAGTTGTTGTTGTCCCTCGTGCACTTGAAGGAGTTATCTTCATAACCTGCAGTCACAAGCAAGAAAAATATTAAATAGCACCTGTATAGAAATCATCATAAATCATGCTTATCATAGTGATCAAGGAATCTATGAAATAAAAAATTAACTAACAGCTTATTGAGAAAAATGAATATATTTGTATTATTCTCTAAAAAGAAGGAAACCTTACAACCTTAGCCTCGATGTCGAATGTGCCTTCCTCAGGTCCGAAGCAGAATCTCCTCTACTCGATAGCTCGCACACCCCTCCAACCGAGACAGATAGAGGTATGTGATATCTCCTCACAAAAATCTCGCTTAAATGAGTCCGGATTCCTACCGCTTAACCTCAAATATTTCTGAAGTTGAACCCTTGCAGTTACCTACGTTCTTTTTATAGTGGAAAAAGAGGAGGTTTCAGCTCCAACTTTGAAGGGATAGAATCCTCCTTCAAAGGGATAAGCTCCTCACATCAAGGGGTTAGCTCCATAAGGTAAGGGATACATGAACCTATATACGGCCCACTACAAGATCTTTCTAGAAGCTTCCTAATTTATCGAAAGTGAGCTTTTTTTATTTTACTTGCACCTTTTTAATATTTACAAAAAATTCGCACCCATAACAATGCAGAAAGTGCATCTGTGTACGTGTATACATGAACATTAGGTGTGGGACCACAGCAAGATATAGAGAAAGTGCGACACCAAAGTTAAGGAGATTTTTAGGAACTTTTCTCTGATTTTCAAGGCTTGACATGAGAAACTGATATGTTAGACTTGCAAAGGAGGAAGTATGAGTGATAATGAGCTCATACACATAGCAGAATGTCAGGATGACAATTTTCCGTGTAATAGATTTCCCCCTAAAGTGAAAATTTTGGAATAGATGAAGCTGAAGTTTGTCATATATGAAGAGTGCAATACTTTATCATTTCAAGGATCATCCAGTGGACACCCCAGTAGGAACCTGTAAAAACATTCAATGCAATATATATATAAATATCACCGCTGAGGTAGGCATTCCCATACTCAGATCAAAACTAACTAGAAACTTATTCAAACTGTTCTAGTATAGGAATTATTTTGAATACATCACAGTATAGACATGTGTAGACACAGTATGGACGCAACCATCTGTTTATAAATATTCCACTGTATAAATGATAACAAAATTCCTCGTAGCCTAGATGGTAGAAACTAGATCCAGGGTCTTGATTTCCGCTTCTCGAACCAGTACGATTCTATCCATGTGAATGAATATGTCGAAGTCGAACATGGTAGAAACCACTTGATTACCAGTCAATGATGTAAACTGTTAACAAGTGTGAGAGTAACCACCAGTAATGTCAATGGCCCTCAAAGTACTCAGTACAATCCATGAAATGTGAATGAATAAGCTGAAGTCGAACATGTCACGGAATCATTCGATCAAAGGTCAATGATGCAACCTGTCGTCGAAGGCGAGAAATATGCCATTGAGGCATGCAGATTTCAAGGTACTGACGATTTCTAGATCAACTTCCTAGATAATGAGTCGTCGATAGAAAGTGATCCGTTGTAGGCAAGCCCACAACACGAAATTATAGATCAAGTTTTGAAAATATGTTGGCAAGGACTGACTCAGGGATGGTCAAAATGGATGACAGATATTTTGCAGATGAATGGTTTATTTGAACTGTCCTCTTGAACACATAATGACACTGCAGATGGTTTGGTAACAATTAACCCAAAGATAATACCCAGAAACCGGCTAAAAACTTTCAATGTGGTTTGATTAACTGTTAGGTAAAGGATTTCCCAACCCAGGTGGACAAAAAGTGTCGTGTTCAAGAGTGGTTAACTGGATTTTCAAAAAATCAAAATACAACAAACAAGTCCATTTTTCTCTCTTTTCCCCCACCATTTCTGGCAAGTACCTCTTTATTTTTGACAAGCTTAAGGAGGATAACATTTGCTTGTTTATAAGCTCATCCTTCGGATGAGTCCAACTTAGTTTAAGATTCGAACCCTCAGAAGGAGTGGTTCATTCCTGTTTAGAATTGAACAGGTCCTTTACTGTTAAATTTTAATGAGTCTAGTATAGGAGAAACTCGGTGTTTTTCAATTTTAGGGAGTCAGAAGAAAAACTTAAGAAAACTCCGTGGGTGTAATTTTTTGTAAATTTTTAGTCTCTCGAGCCCAAAAAAGGATAAAATAATGTGGGAGAGAACTCTATTGACCGTAATTAGTCAAAATATACCTTTTTCGTAAATAGTCCATTTCAGTCCATAAAAGGGGTAAACTTATACTGAAAGGACGATCATTCATTTACTTTAACGAGTTCGAATAATCAAGTGCTCGGCAATCTTTTCATGTTTAGAGAGTCTGAAAAGGGCTTAAAAGAGGACTCCAGATTTTCGCTTTTTCATAATTTTTTGAAAGAGTCCGAAAAAGTGATAAAAGTATGCTCTTTGTTGAAAAACGATCAATTCTCCTGAAAAATCCAATTTCTGCACAAAAACTTGAAACATTACACATACCTGTTTAAGATAAATAAAAATGCTTTCAAAAATAACCTTTTTTAAAGTGAAAAATAAACAAATTAGAAATTCTTTTATTCAAAAAAACTTATAAAAAGGGCTTTTCCAATTTCAGTTTTATCGTTTCAGTTCAGAGTGAAAAGTAAAAGCTTTTGGGTAAAAAATTTCCTGTGAAGATACTGGAAAATCCGTCCGACGAATCGAGAACCGTCAACTCCAGGTAATCCACGACCTCCTAATCTTGTATTTCATCTGTTTTCATTTCATTTTTAGGCTCTAGTTTTCATTTTTAAGAGAAACATATGTTTAGAAAATCCCCCGCGGGGGTCCGCAGGCACAACACACGAGACTTGCGAACCCCAACCTTTTTCTATGTAGAAAAAGGCCTTGGGTCCGCACTTGTCACATAGCACGTGTGCGTTCCTATGCACTGTGTATGAAGACAAAGTGCGGACCCCGTGCAATTAGA
This sequence comes from Pinus albicaulis, assembly GCA_034641835.2. Taxonomy (NCBI): domain Eukaryota; kingdom Viridiplantae; phylum Streptophyta; class Pinopsida; order Pinales; family Pinaceae; genus Pinus; species Pinus albicaulis. The sequence goes on from CM076569.1 coordinate 335,966,240, forward strand.
TTTCAAAATTAAATTTCTCAATTGCTGCCTAAAATTTTTCAAATTAGATTGTTCTAATATATCTTTTTATGCATTGTAGGATAATCAAGATGCTAATTTGGAGAGAACGTGAGCATGAAGACATGGATGAAGCCGCAATGCTCCATATGCCCACAATGAAAGCATTAAGAGCATGTGGTTTGTATAAATTCTAGGCTATTCAGGGCATGAGGGCACAAGTAGACCTCCTAACATGGCTGGTGAACAGGTGAAACGTATAGGACCAGTGTTTCATTATTGGTGGCCACCGACTCGAAATCGAGCTAGAGGATATTTATTTTCTGATTGGTTTGTCCAAAAGGGGTGAACAAATTTCCTTGTTTGGGACTAGGCCAGGTGGCCAGACTGTCGCTAGTCTTCGACAAGAGTTCTGTAATGATCAGGCAGACCCTAGGGACAAACGGATTGACATAAAAAATATCATCCATCCCGAGCTAAAAGTTATTGCATTTACTGTTACCAGGCTGTGTGGGAGTGTAGCACTGCATGTGGCTACCGGTTCCCAGATGCGCATTGCTGTAGACTGTTTTTGAGGCACCATTTTCAACTGGTGCAAAGCTGTGTTGGCCAATGTAAAAGGCCAACTAACTAGAGTGAAAAATGGAAAACTAAATAGCTTTGGATATGGATCCATTGTAGTCACCTTTTCTCTAGAGAGGATCCCCATGTTAGCTCCGCAGAGAATTCCTATTGATGCCGACCGACCTCGAGAACCTAGGATGGTTCGTTGGGTTGCATCGATGGCCCGTCATGGTATTGAGGGCGTTGAGATTGTTCGATTTCCTCCTCCATATTTTCGTTGGCTAGAATGCCAAATTTTCGTTATAGAGGATTTTCCATACGCCGAGATAGATTTCCGTCGCGACCGAAAGATGACTCTCCCAGTAGGGGAACAGTGGGATGAATAAGGTAAAATCATTTTCAACAATTTCTAGTTCTAATAAATTTTTTGTTTTTTAATCGTCTTGAAAATAATAACCAAAAGTTTTGAATGTAGATGTGGGCCCACGGCAACCAGCCCATCTCTAGCCTTATGAAAGAAGACAACTAGTTGCAGCCGCACTAGCCCCAGCAGGCCAATCAGTAGAGATCCTGTCTAATTTAGAGCATCACCTAGAGCGTCTGACTCTAGACATTCTAGAGACGGACATAGATGAGATTCCTCTCAGATTACAGAGATACGTGATTGGTGTTCCAGGAGCTTTTAGGAGTTTCCTGTGTAGGGTGGCTCGGGCAGTCGTCTCTTATCGTGATCACCATCATTGATGGGATGATCATGTCGTAGACTCATACTTTTGACATTTTGTATTACCATTTTTTCTGATCATAAGGTGTTTCCAACCTATGATCGAAGAAAATGTATATTTTTTGAAAACACTTCTATACTATGATATATATCACTATTTACCGGCTATCTGTGTACATGTTATGAATGTTTTTTAATTTACTGTTTTGATTATTGCAAATGTCTATTTATCATACTAGAAGCAACTGCATCTGCTAACGTATTTAAATGTCTTGGAATATGTTGATATTCAATGTAATCAAATTCACGTTCCAAGAGATGAACTCTTAAAAATAACTGTAATAACACTGGATTTCTAATGGCATAAACCCTGTTGAGCTGTAATACAACAAGTTTAGAATCCAACCTAACAATCAAACTCCGAATTCCAAAATATATGGATTCAGATAGTAACTCAATCACTGCACTATACTCTGCAATGTTATTCGTTGTTTGACCAAGGATTACCCCATGCATAGATACTAACTCATCAGAGGGTGAATAAATAACCCAAGCTGCGGAAGAAATGCCCCGTGTACTACGACAACCACCATCAGCAAAACTAACGTAGGTTTTAAGAGACGTCGACATCTGCAATATCAAGAGTAAAACTCAGATAAGCAGGAATAGTGACAAAACACACTTCTAAACTAGGCACGCTTTAATCTAAGACACACCAACAGTAAAGAAATCTAATCTAAATAAATCTCCACACCACATTTAAGCATAATATCTCTTTAGATAAAGCCCATTTCTAGGTTTATCTAAAGGGACACCGTTAAAATCTATCAGCGCATAGGCCCCTTTTGCCAGCTTTCGCTTAACAATGAAAGGACCATGCCACATAGGCACGAATTTTCCAACTCCTAGCTTATCGTTGGCTTGATCATAAACTAAGACTAGGTCTCCTTCTAAAAAATTTTGAGGGGTAACACTTCTATCATACTAAGCTTTTATTCGTTTGACATGAGCCTCGTTTGCTATTGTAGCATTTCGTCGATTCTCATCTAGTTGAGCCAAGTACAAAAAACGTTTCTCCTCTTCAGACGTAGCTGGAAGTAATTCTATGGCTAATTTCAAAGACATAATTTCACATTTAATCGGCAACACAGCTTCCAAACCGTAAACCAGTTGAAAGGGAGTGAAACCAGTTGATGTTTTTACTGAGGTTCGATATGCCCAAAGTGCTGAAAATAACATGGAATGCCAATTTGACTTATGAATACCGATAATTTGTCTGATCATAGTGACTAAAACTTTATTTATGGCTTCAACCAGACCATTGGCTTGCGGATAATACGGAGTGGAACTATCGTGGCATAGGCCAAGTTGACCTGTTAGTTCAGTCATCATGATATTTCGAAAATGACTTCCATGATCTGTAATAATGGCTTGAGGAACACCGAACCTAACAATTATGTGATTGAATACAAAATTTGCAGCAGTCTTGCCGTCAGCCAAGAATGTAGGCATCACCTTGGCCCACTTAGTAAAATAATCTACCGCTAAGATAATATATGCATCCCCCCGGCCGAGTGAGGGTTACATGTAATAAAGTCAATACCCCATTTTGCGAAAGGATCGATAGCAATTATAGGGTGAAGAGGAGCGGGTGGCGCACGCATCTTACGATCAAAAAGTTGGCAATTGTGGAATTTTTGGACTGCATAAATACAATATTTGAATAACGACGGCCATACATAACCAGCGCGCAATATATTTCGGGCTATGGCACACCCAGACATATGAACGCCACATGCCCCAGAATGGCAGTCATTTAAAACCTTCTTAGCTTCTTCATGAGTAAGACAACGTCGGAAAACAGAATCTGCTTCGCGATGATAATATTGTATTGTTGGGATTGGAAACGTATTTTCCATCACTGAGATCGTGAGATTTCAGGCCGAAATGATTGGGTTTGGAGATAAACGATAATATCCTCGTACCATGGATCAAGAGTACTGATAAGAAACAAAGATTCGTCCGCAATGGGCTCTTCTGCCACAGTTTCAGTATCAGTAGAGGGAAAATCGCACATCAGTTCCGCGAAAACCAAAGATTTCTTTGCCTTGGATTTTTCAAATTCCAAGTCAAATTCCTGCAGGATGACTATCCATTTGGAATACTTGCCCCCTAGCAATTGTTTGGTCAAAATGTACATCATAGGGTTACAGTCAGAAATTACTGTGGTTTTGCGTAATAAGATGTAGTGTCTAAATTTTTGAACATCTTGAACAGCTGCCAAGGCCAATTTATCCACATGTGTATATTTGATCTCAGTCATATGTAGATTTCGACTAAGATAGTAAATCACATGTTCAGTTTTAGATTCGTCTTCCTGAACTAAAACCATCCCAATTCTGGAATGAGAGGCGGTGAGGTACAAAACGTAGTCCTAGTTGTAGTTGGGAGGATGCAATAACGGTGCATGGGTCAACGCATGTTTAAGTGCATCAAAATATCGATCAACAATCTCATCCCAAAAGAATGGAAAGTTTTGTTTCAGCGATCGGGTAAAACCCTTTGTTAGCTCGACGTAGTTAGGAATGAAATGATGTAAAAAGTTTGCTTTCCCTTGCAAACTTTGGAGTTGGCACAGAGTCAAAGGAGGAGGTAAATTGATAATAGATTCGACCTTCGACGGATCAATGTGAATGCTCGCTTTAGAAACAACAAATCCCAGTAAGCGACCCAATTCTACATAGAAAACACATTTGTGTGGATTCAACCTAATTCAATATGCCTACATCTCATAAAGATAGCTCGTAAATGACTGAGATGGTCGGCTCTATGTGATGAATGAGCAGGTAAATCATCGAGATAAGGTTGCACAATGTTCTTAATGTCATGAAATGCGTAAGACATAGCCCTTTGAAAAGTTGCTCCAGCGTTCTTTAATCCAAAAGGTAGTTTGCAATAAACAGGGAGTATGTTTATTTGATTGTAACCGGAAAAACCATCCATAAAGGAAAACATTTCACTACCGGCATAATCATCAATTATTTGATCGATATAGGGGGTTGGATAATTGTCTTTAGGACAAGTTCGATTAATATCCCTATAGTCGATACATACTCGTATCGTTCTGTTTTTTTATTAACAGGAACAATATTCGATACCCATTCCGTTAAAGGAATTGGATAAATAAAACCCGCGCGAAGTAATTTTTCAACTTTGGCTTTGATAGCAACAACTTTTCTAGAATGTATTTGACATAGACGTTGATGAACAGGTTTGGCATCCGGGTAAGTCTTGATTTCATGTACAACAATTGACGGATCGATTCCTAGAATTTCTTCATAGGACCAGGCAAACACATCATGGAATTTTGAAATAGGGCTTTATAAGTTTGAATTTCATCTTTTGTACAATAAGCACCTATATGAATGTTTTCAATTATTCCTGGTTTTACTGAAATGTCAATTGGAATCGTTCGAGAGATCTTTTCCAAATTTAACTCAGAATCAGGATTTTACAATGGATTCTACGATTCTTTGACATATTCAGCAGTAAAAATAGAAGCGAAATCATCTTCAAAATGATCCAGCTCAGGTAAAAATGAAGATCGATGATGTAGATCTTCCCATGGTAAATCTTCAATAGACAAAAGTTCATGAATCTACTCATTAGTATGAACAAGATCAGGAAACGTCATTGTGGTTGTATAAAAATAGAAAGTGATTCATGATGGATCCCATTCATTGGATCAGTTTCGGTTGAAGAGGGGTCGGAAAGTGACTGTACAGCCTGATACGCAATTTCAAATGGACTCAAAGGCATCATGCCTTCAAATGAATCTAACTCGGAGTCGGAAGGTACGATCCAAGGATCATCAAACATAACAATGTCTGACAAAATCATATGAATAGTTGCGGTAGAAGGCAATACATTGGGAGGAGGAAAGGAAAAAGTTCCTAGTAAACCATAATATTTAATCAAACCTACTCCAACATCCTTGTAAGGGATAGATGCTTTACCAACGTGCTGGATTGTTTTTGTAGAGGCTAGATCGGAAGAAAAATAAGTTAACTGATCTATTGTAACAATCCTTCCTTGATGTGGAAATTTTATGAGTCGAAAGACCGAAGAAACAACATCAGTCATAGCATAAGACCAACTACGACCCAGAAGAAGGTTGTAATATAGAGGGGCATCAACTACTTCCACATCTAGATTTACAGTTTTACCTTCAACTGCTATGGGTAAATCCTGCAAAATACCAAAAGAGTGGAAACCTTGGCCATCAAAAGCCTTTAGAATTGTCGGAGACTGATTAAGTGTAGGAGAACCAAGTGATTTCCAACACTGGATCGACATAATACACATTGAAGCTCCCTCATCAATCACAGTCCGAAAGATTGATCTGTTTTTGACTAACACTAGAATTTGGAAAGCCATTTGATGAGGTAGACGAGGTGTACTATTTTCTAAATCGAAGATTATAAGGTTCGAATCCTGAACATCAACAGCTCCTATGGCATACAAAATTAATTTACGCTGTGCTGGGCATGACTGCAGCACTTCCAAAGCCGACATTGCTGAAGGGGAAATAGCTAAGTCCTCAACAATGTTGTAAGTCTGAGCACCTCTCGCATGTGGATTGAAAGCTGATTTACGAAGAACACCTTTAGCAGGCGGTTTGATTATTAATTCTGGATTTGGTTTCTCGATCTGTAGTGGACCAGAAACAGGAGGAGGTGTAGTTTATGTGTTTGCATTAGAAGATTCCGCTTCTTTGCCATCAACAGGATTCTTACTACCATAATCTTGCGATCGCGTCACAATCCGTACATGAGACATCATTAGAATAGGTACTTCTGAGGCATTCAAGGTAGAACCAACCATATTACTATCTTGAGTTGGAAAAGGATCCTTCAAGATAGCAGGTTGTTCTAAACCTTTAATGAATTTTTCAACCTCTGCTCGATGTGGGCATTCCTTAGTAAAATGATCCTCGTCACAGATGTAACAAGGATAGCGAGGTTTGCATTTTTTTTCATTGGATTCATTTTTATCAGTTTTCTCTTTTGAATTCTTTTTGTTTTTGTTCTTCCCTTTCTTTTTACCACCAGATTTAGATTTGGTCGTAGATGTCTCTACGACATGAATGTCGGCAGAAATTTTGGGGGAAGATTCTCCTTTCGGGGAATTAGGTAAAGTTATAATAGGAGAATAATTCTTTGAAGATTTCTTCTTACTTTTAGTATTCACTGTACCAATCATACCATCAGCGGCATGAGACCTTGAAGGAGCTGCAACTACTTGACCTTGTTTTCGAAGATCGGGGATTTTTTCATGTAAAGTACCTGACCGCGTATAAACGAGGTCAAGGTACTGAGCCTGAGAAATTACTTGCTCCTCAGTAACAACGCTAGCCTTAGCTATGTCTTCAGTGATTTTGGGTAACAATGATTTAACAAACCATTCTGCCAAAATTTGATTTGGAATGTAAACTTTCACCAAATGCCTTCTACGTTGCCATTCATGAATATGATCAGAAATATATGTGGACGTGGATTGCTTTAGTGAAGTTAATAGTTTTGTGCCATTGTTGTATCTGACAGGAAACTAAAAATGAGTCAAGAAGGTAGTTGCTAACTAACTGAAATTATTAAAAGAGCCTCGTGGTAACTCAATGTACCATTTGGCGGCAAGACTAATAAGAGTTCTTTGGAAAAGACGTAAGCGAATTGAATCATCAATTATTGAATTAGATGCACACCAGAGGTGATAAGTCATCACGTGATTTGATGGATCCTATCCTAACTTACCTTCGAATTTTGGTATATCACTGGGCAACTTATGTGGCATTGCCGACCAGTACGGATAATAGAAAATTGGATCATTCGTAAGGCGCATCAAATTAGGTAAATCCAAAGTTGCAATAAATGGTAATTGACGGTTAGGGTCATGAAAATCTTGAGTAGCCAAAGCAGTCCCAGGAGGAAGATACCCAGGATAACTGGGAATCAAATTTGCATTAGGAATTGTGTAACCTCTTGGGTAACCAGGATTAACCAGACCAAACTAGGGTTGTTGAGGCTGTTGATAAGTATAACCAGGGTACGGTTGATACTGATAATTTGGATTTTTTGAAACGGGACTGAATTGAGGCTGTCCTTGGTACGGTTGATACGTGAATTGTGGTTGACTTTTGACCACCATACTTGTACCATATTGTCCCGCAGGCATCTGGACCGAAGTCTGAACTGAAGGTCATGACTGGGGTACATAGACTTGAGGGATTTTCACAGATGCAGGGATAGAAGAACTCGGAGCTATAGATACTATAGAAACAGGTGTTATAGGTTGAAAAGACATTGCAACAGTTGCAGCAGTTTGAGGTGGAGTCTGAGGTGTACTAGGCCCAAATTGCTAAATAGAACTAGGTGCAGGAGTTTGAATAGCAGGCTGGACAGGTTGCTGGGTTGGACCAGAAACCAAAGGCTGACCAAGTTGAGAAGGTAACTGTACATTAGGCTACATAGGCTGTTGATATTGGGATGGATCCCACACCATATTCATTCCGGGGTATTGTCCTGTAGAAGGTTGAACGTAGGGTTGATAAGTAAGTGGTAAATTTCCACTCCTTGAACAAATGATTGAGCAAAAGGCTGTTGGAAACCTTGAATTGGGTACTGACCTTGAGGTTGATAACCCTGAGGTGCGTACTGAAGCTGGGGTTGATAAGGACCCTGAGGAGCATATTGAGTTTGGGGTTGACCTTGGGGTATGTAATGTACTTGAGGTTGATAACCTTGAGGTATGTACTGTCCTTGAGGTTGTCCTCCAAAATAATATGATTCCACAGTTTGTCCTAGGAAAAAGCTACCTTGAGGTTGCCCCCCAGGTGGTAACTGACTACCTGAAGGTTTCCCCCCAGGCGGTAATTGAGTACCTTGAGGTTTTCCCCAGGTGGTAACTGATTTCCCTGAAATTGTCCTCCAGGCGGTAACTAACTGCCTTGAGGTTGAGGATTCGGAATATTACCAGACATCATAAAGATTTGCTCTGCATTTGACATTTCAGTTTTAATTCCACTTAAACCAAATGATAAAACTTGTTCAATTGGTTGAGGAGCTGCTCCAAAGAAAGTAACATAAAAAGCCTGATATCTCGCAGGAACAGAAGGACCACCGTGTAAAAATGCTTCCAGTGTCTGGGAAAACATGGATGACTCTCTGGCCATAATGGATGACAGATAGTAAAGTCTAGGTGTAGGATGAAATGGAATTCGAGGTGGAGAGAAAGCAAGACCCAGATTCTCTAAAATTTTTGTTAAAGATAGATACTAAGCGTCAGTTCGAATAGGGTTGTAGAAAATAGATTCACGCTCCCTAAGATTTAAAGATTGAGGGGATTCGGGAAGAGATATCTCTTCGTCTAGACTAGTAAATTATTTAATAGAAATAAGGCCAGATGGAAGATCTTCAGTGATAATATTTCTTACCCTAGGTGAACCAGGATCACTAGAAGTTGGTGTAATAAATCCTGAGGATGTTTCCAAAACAGAAGGTTCAGTTTCAGGCTCATAATTTTAGGTTCATCAGCAAGTTCACTGGAAGGAGAAATACTACCAGTAACTTCAAAAACTGAAATTGGTTCAGAAATATGTTCTGTTATGGGTGTTTGATGATCAAGATGAAAAACTATAGATGAAGTTCCAACTTCTGTTGATTTAATTCTACTGGTACTAGATGATACTAGAGCACGCATCCCTTCAAGCTGACCTGGTGTATATTCAGGGGGTTTCCCTTGAAGTCTTCGGGATTGTCTCGGCAATTCCGCCACGATTAAATATTAACTAATCACATGCAAACAAAGAAAATTTCAATAAAAGCACCTAAAGTATCTAAAGGAACAAACAGCTGAATCACACGCTTAAAAATCTAAGAGTTCAAACCACACACAAATAGTAAACTTCCCATACTAAAAACACTAGTTGGTGATGAAATCCAACTTAGTAGAAATTTAATACAGAAAGGGTGGTTGGAACAGTTACCCCGACAACCTGCTTAATGAAACAGACTGGCACAAGTTTCTTCACAAAACCATCTCGTGTGAAGAGAACCCCCCAGAGAGTCCAAGTGAGTCTAGTCGATGTCTGCTCCAGGTACAGTGAGATCTTTCCTTCACCATCACCTTAGGAAATAATCTTAAGCTTATGGACACTAAGGTTACCAACAGTAACAAATACAACTGGGGGAATAGTCTACGATCCGATTCCACGCGCAAGGGCAGAGTAACAAAGCTCAATCCCCTTGAAGGCTCCTCGACATGGTCAATCTGAGGTTTACCGAAAAGTGACCCCAGGCTCCTCGACAATGGTTAATCCGAGGTTTACCATTTGTAATGCGCGCAAAATCTTCTATCTTCCCCAATGAAACAAAATTGATTGTCTCAAAGGTTCAGACATGATCTTGTGATTGACTTCTTTAAGAGAAGCTTCCCAGATTGTACCAATTATAATTGGATTTATTTCCTACCACAAGATTTATCTACTTGTTTGTTTTTACTATCTTGGAGAGTTAATTACTCCCTACTCCAAGATACTAGCCTAAGCTATGTTGGTGATAAGAGCCCTCGAAAATAAAAAGATTGCTAGATGAATTTTAATTAAGCATTACTTTTATGAGTTGTTTATTAATTCAATAGGTACGAAAATGAAACTTTGATGGTGTGAAGACTAAACTTCCAAAAACACTAAAAATGCACCTAAAAATGATAATCAATTCGTTTTCTTTCAATGAAATTCTAGCTAAAGAAAGAGTTTGAGAATGCAATTCTTTTAAAAAACAATTCTTTCTTCAAACATAAAGAATAACCAAAAGAAAATATTTTTGTCTTTTCAACAATAACTCAAAATGAGACAGATTATCAAAGCTCACAACAAAATCCTTTCACTTTCAAAGACTTAAAACTACAAAAACAATTTTCCTTCAAAAGAAATCTACAAATTTTAAAAGCACTCAAAACTATATAAAATTAATTTCGAGATCTACAAACTTTAAAAATCTAATTGAATAAAAACTTTAATATTTTTTAAGAATGTTTTACTTAGTTGTTCAGAAAACTAAGGATCTATTTGTCCATAATAACAAACAGATAAAAAACACTCAGATATGTTTTTTATAAAAAATGAAATTCAAAATCCTATAACAAAGTTTTTTTCGAATATTTGCAAAGAAACAAGTAGATCTATTTCTCAATAAAGGATAGATTTCACAATCAGGTCAGACTCAGCAAGAAGGAAAAAATACCAATGTAATCTGAGGTATTTCAAATTGCCAATGCTTCGAATCACTACAAAGACAAAGTGAAAAGCAATCCAAAACGCAAAACTTCTAGAAAATCATCAAAACACCAATACTGCTGGAATTCATTCACAAAAAGATTTTGACAGAAACAATCATCAATCTGGGTAGAAACCAAAAAATCTAAATCAAAATAAAGATAAACTGAAGAAAAAAAATCTGGAGTTTTCCCAAATTTTATTTTAACAGGGTCCGCAGGCTTTCAGAAGTAACAGGTGCGGTCCCACACTGTTTACTCAAGAAAAGTGCGAAACATCCCGCACTGTGCAAAACAGCAAAGTGCGGTCCCTAGAAAAACTAAAGAAAAACATAAAAGATTTCAAAATTTTCAAAAACAGAGAAAACCTAAGCTACCCAGGCAGATATCTATCAATCAAAAACTAGGAAAAACTTTTCCTCAAATCAAAATAAAAGAGAACCAAAAACAACAAGTTTTTCCCCAGTGGAGTCGCCAATTTGTTGAGCGGATTAATCGATCTTGCGAACAAGACCGATCTCCCTAGTGTCAAAAGACAATCTAGAAACAAACAGCCAAATAAACTAATCTTTCTCTAAGCATATATGATTTACAAAAAGCACTATAGAGGTGTAAAAGACTTACCATAGGTCCAGCGCTTGTTTGAAGTCGTTTTTGTCCCTCGTGCACTTGAAGGAGTTATCTTCGTAACTTGCAGTCACAAACAAGAAAAATATTAAATAGCACCTGTATAGAAATCATCATAAATCATGCTTATCATAGTGATCAAGGAATCTATGAAATAAACCATTAACTAACAGCTTATTGAGAAAAATGAGTATATTTGTATTAATTTGAAAAGAAAGAAAACCTTAAAATCTTAGCCTTGATGTTGAACAGGCCTTCCCGGGGTCCGAAGCAGGAGTCTCCTCTACTTTGATAAGCTCTGCACTCCTCCAACCAAGACAAATAGAGGTATGTGATCTCTCCTCACAAAAATCTTAGTTAAATGAGTCTGAATCCCAACAGCACTTAACCTCAAATATTTCTAAAGCTTGAACTCCCTTTGAGGCTACCCAATGCCTCTTTTTATAGTGGAAAAGAGGAGGTTTCAGTTCCAAATTTGAAGGGATAGAATCCTCCTTCAAAGGGATAAGAGCCTCACATCAAGGGGTTAGCTCCATAAGGTAAGGGATACATGAACCTCATAAGAGCGGTTCTGCCACCGCAAGATCTTTTCTAGAAGCTTCCAGAATTTACTGAAAGTGAGATTTTCTGAGTTTACTTGAGCCTTTTTAATCTTTATAGGGGTCTACACCCATAACACAGAAAGTGCGTTCAGGCACGCAGAAGACATGAAAATTAGGTGCGGGACTGCAGGAAAGATATAGAGAAAGTGCGACACCAAAGTTAAGGAGATTTTTAGGAACTTTTCTCTGATTTTCGAGGCTTGACATGAGAAAATGATATGTTAGACTTGAAAAGGAGGAAGTATGAGTGATAATGAGCTCATACACATAGCAGAATGTCAGGATGACAATTTTTCGTGTAACAATGGGGTAGGCGGGGTGTAAAATTATCTAAATCGAAGATCATTAGGTTTGAATCCTGAAGGTCTATGGCTCCTATGGCTGACAATAGTAATTTTCTTTGGGCTGGACATGTTTGCAACACTTACAAAGTCGACATTGCTGAAGGGGAAATCACCAAGTATTCAACAATATTGTAGTTCTGAGCAGCTCTCACATGTGGATTGAAAACTGATTTACGAAGTACACCTTTAGCAGGCAGTTTGATTACTAAGTCAGGATTCAGTTTCTCAATCTGTAGTGGATCAGAAACTGAGGGAGATGTAGTTGATGTTGAATTAGAATTTTCTGCTTCTTTACCACCAACATGATTTTTACTACCATAATCTTGCGATCGCGTTGCAACCATCAAGATATTTTCTAGCGTATTCGAGGAAGATCCAATCATGTTACTATCTTGAGCAGGAAATGGATCCTTCAAGATAATAGGTATAGGCAAACCCTTAACGAATTTTGATACCTCAGCTCTATGCAGGAACTCTTTAGTAAAATTATCCTCATCACATATTAGACAAGGATAACGAGGTTTTCGTTTTTCGTCAATTGGTTCAGTTTTATCGTTTTTATCATTTGAAGATGATTTTTTGTTTTTATTCTTACCTTTATTCTTACCACCAGTTTTATGTTTGGCTATAGATGATTCTACAACATGAATATCGGCGGAAGTTTCAGCGGAAGAATCTCCTTTAGGTGAATCGGGTAAAGTTATAATAGGGGAAGTCATCTTGGAATATTTCTTATTACTCTTGCTAGTGCTAACAGAACCAATTACACCATCAGCAGCATGAGAGCCTGAAGGAGTTGTATTTAACTGACCATGTCTTGGTCAATCAGGGATTTTGTCATACAGAGTACCTGAATGTGTATATACAAGGCCAAGGTACTGAGCTTAAGAAATGACTTGCTCTTCTGTAACACCGCCTCCTTTGGCCACATCTTCAGTGATTTTGGGAAATAATGATTTGATAAACCATTCAGCCAAAATTTGATCTGGAATAAATACTTTCACTAAATTTCTCCTACGTCTCCATTCATGAATGTGATCAGATATGTATGTAGACGTATATTATTTTAATGAGGTCAATAATTATGTACCATTGTCGTATCTGACAAGTAACTGAAAATGGGTTAAGAAAGCAGTAGCTAGTGCATTAAAATTATTAAATGAGCCTCGTGGTAACTCAATGTACCATTTGGTAGCTAGACCAATGGGAGTTATCTGAAAAAGACATAATCGAATCGAATCATCGATTAGTGAATTGGATGTACACCAGAGGTGATAAGTCATAACATGATTAGATGGATCTTCTCCTGACTTACCTTCAAACTTTGGAATATCACTGGGCAACTTATTAGGCATCGCCGGCCAATACAGAAGATAAAAGATCGGATCATTTGTAAGGCATGATAAATCAGGTAAATCTAAAGTTGCTATAAATGGTAACCGATGGCTAGGGTCTTAATAACCTTGTGTGATCAAACCAGTTCTAGGAGGAGGATATCCAGGATATCTTGGAATTGGATGCGCATTGGGAATTGTGAAACCAGTATTAACCAGAAAAAATTACGGTGGTTGAGGTAATTGATAAGTATACCTAGGATACGCCTGATACTGATATGTTGGATTTTGTGTAGTATTTCCAAATTGATATTGTCCCTGGTATGGTTGATAAGTAAATTGTGGTTGAATAGTGAGAATCGTACTTGTGCCAGATTGTCCTGTAGGCATCTGGACCGTAGTCTGAATTGTAGGTCCTGACTGTGGCACAGATACTTGAGGAATTTGCACTGATACAGGGGTAGTAGAAATAGGAACTACAGATACTCTAGAAATAGGTGTAGTAGGTTGAATAGAAGTTGCAACAGCAGCAGAAGTTTGAGGCAGAGTTATAGGTGTACTAGGCTCAGGCTGCTGAACAGAACTAGGTGCAGAGACTTGAATGGTAGACTAGACAGGTTGTTGTGTTGGACCAAAACCTATGGGCTATCCAGGTTGATTAAGTAACTGCACATTGGGTTGAAAAGTCTGTTGAAATTGAGATGGATCCCACACCATATTACTTCCAGTATATTGACCCATAGAAGGTTGTGCATATGAAGGACCATAACCAGGTTAAATGTAAGTTTGATAATTAACTGGCAATTTCCAACTCCTTGTAATAATGGTTGACCTGAAAGAGGTTGAAAACCTTGAGCCAGGTACTGACCCTGAGGTTGATATTGACTCAGAGGCATGTACAGAATCTGGGGTTGATATTGACCTTGAGGTATGTACTATCCTTGGGGTTGATATTGACCTTGAGGTATGTACTATCCTTGAGGTTGCTCCCCAGGCAGGAAATATTGTCCTATAGTTTGACCTCCAGGTGGTAAAAAAGTACCCTGAGGTTTCCCTCTGGGCGGTAATTGACTACCTTGAGGTTGCCCCCCAGGCGGTAACTAAATTCCTTGAGGTTGAGGATGTGGAATATTGCTAGACATCATAAAACTTTGTTCTGTGTTCAACGTGCCAGTGTTTGTTCCATTTGTACCAGATGATAACACTTGTTAAATTGGTTGAGGATCCGCTCCTGAGAAGGTACCAGAGAGTGACTAGTATCCCGGAGGAACACACGAACCACCGTATAAAAATATTTCTGGAGATTCAAAAAACATAGATGACTCACTTGACATAGCCAATGAAGGTTGATAACCTCTCGGTGTAGGGTAAAAAGGAATTCGGGGTGGTGAATAAGTAAGACCTGTGTTTTGTAAAAAATATGTCAATGATAAATACCAAGCGTTAGTTCTAAAAGGACTGTAGAATATTGATTCACGCTCTCTAAGATTTAAAGTTTCTTGGGTTTCAGGAAGAAATACGTCTTCGTTTGGACCAACAAGTTCTTCAATACATATGAGATCAGAAGGAAGATTTTTGGTAATGCGATGTATTACTCTAGGTGAATCAGGATCACTAGAAGTTGGAGTAACAAATCCTGAAAATGATTCTAACACAGCAGGTTCATTTTCTGGCTCAGAAATTTTAGCTTCTTCAGCTAATTCACTGGTTGGAGAAGCAATGTCAGTGATTTCGGAAATTTAAATTGGTTCTTGAATATATTATGCTGTTTGTGATTCATTTACTTCATGATAATCAGGATGAGTAATTATGGATGATTCTCCTAGTTCTGTTGATCTAATTTTGTTGATACTATGCGGTACCAGAGCTTTGAGTCCTTCAAGTTGTCTTGGTGTATACTCAGGGGGTTTCCCCTGAAGTCTATGTGATTGTCTTGGTAATTCAGCCACGATTAAAAATTATTAATCACACGCAATCAAAGAAAATTTCAATCAAAAATCCTAAAGTCACTAAGGAAACAATCAAATGATCAAACGCTTATAAAATCTGGGATATCAAACCACACACAAACAGTAGATTCCCACACTAAAAACACTAGTTGGTGATGAAATCCAACATCGTAGTATTTAATGTAGAAATGGCAGTTGGAACAGTTACCCCGACAACCTTCTTAATGAAACATACCGGTGCAAGTTTCTCCATTTAAACCATCTCAAGTGAAGAGAACCCTCCGGAGAGTCCAAGTGAGTCTAGTCGACGTCTGCTCCAGGTACAGTGAGATCTTTCCTCCACCGTCACCTTAGGAAAAAATCTTAAAGTTTATAGCCACTAAGGTCACCAATAGGAACAAATATACCTGGGGGAACAGTCTATGATCCGATATACGCGCAAGGGAAGAGTAACAAAGCTGAATCCCCTTGAAGGCTCCTTGACATAATCCAAGGTATACCGACAAGTGACCCCAGGCTCCTCGACAATGGTCAATCCGAAGTTTACCGTTGCTAATACGTGCACATCTTCTATCGTTCCCAATGAGATGGAATTGATCACCTCACTGGTTCGGATATGATCTCATGCTTGACTCCTTTAGGAGGAGCTTCCCAGAGCATACAAGCTATTATTGGATTTTTCCTACTGCAAGATCGACTACTTGTTTGTTTTAACTGTCTTGGAGAGTTAATTACTCCCTACTCCAAGACACTAGCCTAAGCTATGTTGGTGAAAAGAATCCTAGAAATATAAAAATTACTAGATTGATTTTAATTTAAGCGTTGCTTTTAATAGGCTGTTTCTTAGGACAATAGGTGCGAAAGTGAAACTTTGATGATATGTAGTGACCCACCTCAAAACACACTAAAAATGCATTTGTTATGAGAAACAATTCATTTCCTTTCGATGAATTCTATCTAAAAGAAAGAGTTGAGAAATGAAATATTTTAAAACAATTCTTTCCTTCAAAACAAGAACATATGAAAAAAATCTTTATGAGAACTCAGAATGATCAATTGCTCAAAAAACAAAATCCCTTTATTCAAAATTGAAACTACAATCAAACATTCTCCAAAAGAAAACTACAATTTCTAGAAATAACACTCAAAACTAAAAACACTAATTTCGAGATAAAAAATTCTAAGAATTTAATCTGAAATCAAAACTTTAAATATTTTGAGGATGTTTTGCTTAGTTTTTAATCTAACTAAGAAATTCTTTGTTGAAAACAACAAAAACTCAAAAACATCCAATTATTGTTTTTTAAGTGAAATTCAAAACTTAATGAAAAAGTTTTTTAAATATTTGCAAAATGAGAAAATAGGATCTAATTCTCATAAATCAATTTTTTCTATAAATTCAAAGACACAGCAAGAAAACAATGAAATACCAATGATCTAAGGTATACAGAGCTTTATAATGTTTGAGTGACACAAAGACAAAGCAAAAATCACTTATAACATGCAGATCTTGTAGAAAATCATTCAAAACTAAAAAAGTTGAAAGAAACTCTCACACAAAGCTTTTTGATAGAAATACAACTCTAGGTATATACTGAGAATCTTGCAAGCCAATCCTAGAAAAGAGAATTTTAATTTTTTTCAAAAAATTTCTCAGGGTCCGCAGGTTTTAGTGTAAACAGGTGCAGTGCCGCACTATGGATACAGAAAAACAATGGAGATGACCACACTGTACCTAAGGACAAAGTGTGGAGACTAGAAAACTTAAAGAAAAATAAAAAATTCTAAAGCACTTTTCAGGGATTCTACAGGAATAAATTACCCAAGCCAGTATCAATAAATCAAAATCAGAAAAATAATTGCACAAGTCAAAAAATAAAAGAAAACAAAGTTCAAGATCCATTCCCCAGTGGAGTCGCCATTTTTTTGGACGGATAAATAATTCTTGCGGACAAGACAGATCTCCCTAGTATCCTATGGATAGCTAGCAACAAACAGATAGATGTAAACTACTTTCTCTAGATTACATTTGATCTAGAATTATCTATAATGAAGGATTTAGGACTTACCTGTAGTCCAGCGCTGATCGTAGTCTTCTTTCATGTCGCTTTGAATACGTCTCCTTTCGGGATTTGCAATAAAAAACATGAAAGAATTAGAAGCACTTGCATAATATAGACTAATTCATGAATCAGAAGCACTTGAATAATATAGACTAATTCATAAACCATAAATCTATCTTGATGATCAAGGAATTCAAGAAATAAGCCATTTAAATAAACAACTCATTGAGAAAACAGGATCCATTTGTATTATCTTTGATGAAAGAAGGAGCCTTACAACCGTGTTCGCCTTGATGTCGTACAGGTCCTTCTGGGGTCCGGAACAAGCGTTTCCTCTACTTTGACAAGCCTTTTCACTCTCTCAACTAACATACACATGAGTGTGTAATCATTCCCATATGGTTATCAGTTAAGAGAGTCCAATTTTTTCTAGCAATTCTCCTAAAAAAATCTCAAACCCTAACTCCCCTTGAGGCTGAACTATGGCCTCAATTTATAGCAAAACAGAAGAGGTTGCAGCTCCAAATAAGAGGTGATAGAATCCTCTTTCAAGGGATTAAGTTCCACATACCAAGGGGTAGGCTCCTTTAATGGAGGGATTAATGTACATGAAAGGAGCGAACTTTCCATCGAATAATTGCTTCTAGAAGCTTCCAGATTCAACCAACTGGGCTTCCAAATTTTACTTCTACCTTCACTTTACCTTTTACAGGAGTCTGCACTTTGAATGAAGAAAAAGTGCAGCTGGTTCCACATGTTCTAGATCAAACAGATGCAGCACCACAGGCAATACTAAGAGAAAGTGCGGTACAAGTATTTTTATGACTTTTATAAGCTTTTCTCTCAATTTCAAGGCTTGGTTTTAGGAACTTGATGTTTGTAGACTTCTAAGGGAGTATTGTATGAGTAATGATGAACCCATATAGATAGTAAAACGTCATGGTGAAAATTTTAGTGTAATAGAGACTTCTTCTTTATAGAAACAAAGTGGATCTCATCTGCATGTATCATTTGCCTTATATACTCTAGTTCAAATACCCTCATGGAGAGGAATTTTGGAAATTTGTAGGGGGCTAGTTCACACCCATAGACTCGGATATTTGTGTAATTTTGGTACAAGTACCAATCTTTTGTCTTTACTTGCTCTGTTAGCTACATGGTTTTCCTGATTTCTTCACTTATCCTTGGCTCTACTGCACTGCTGAGTGTGCTGATGGCTGGGTGCACAAAAAAATCCAAAAAATCCTTGTATGTATTATTCTTATGATCCTTTAATCACAGAGTGGTCAAGAAGATGAAAAATTGAGGCTCAACATATTCATTTACCTTGGTCATATAAAATTGAAACCTGTTGGACTGAAAATAAATGAACATATACACCAATATAAAGGTGTATTTGAAAACCTCTTCTGTCTGAAAATTTAAGAATTGGTCATGAATAGTATCAGTAAGGAATTAGGCATAGTTAAACATGATTTTGGGTTTAGAATCTGAGGAAAGGATGGAAAAAAATCCTATCATGGCTTCATCTAGCCATTGATCATTGTGATACCCCAATAAATAAGATAAAATGGTGACAATGTGTTGGGTCCTGTCAGGATAGATAGATGAAGGATAGGGTAGATTCTTGGTAGGAACTGGGGCATCAGTTTCCATGAAAATTTGCAAAGTTTTGGCATTGTTGGAAAATTCAAGCTTCTGATAAAATTATCTAAGGGCTTCATAAGAGAAAGGAACTGTTTTTTCAGGAGTGGGGGCCTGCAACATTTTTTGGATGGATTGGACATTCATGCTGAACATGATTTCTCCTGTTGGGGTGACTATGGTTCTCTAATTAATGTCATAGCAGGATTGGAATTTTTGAATGAACTCTAGGTAGCTATGGGTCTTGGGGAAGATGCATTAAGGTAATTTAGTGTCCCATAGGCCAATGTCATCAGCTTCATCGAGAAATTTGTACTCGAGCCAGCAGTAAACATGCAATAAATTGAAGTCTGACTCCATCTTGTGGATTTTGTAATCTCAGTCTGCCATGGCTGTATGATCTAAGTCCACCTAAGGGTAGACAATAGGGTTGAAAGTCTTCTAGCCCTTCTTAGGAGGCGTGATTTGTCTTCTGCAATTTATTTATCTCCATTTGATGAAGAATTGGATGACAGAATAAGGGAGTAGAGAAGGGATTTGTTATAGAACGGGATTGGGGAAGGGACAAATTAAAAGGGGTTGTGAGCAGAGTTGAAAGAGAACCCTGCTATTGAACTGTAGATAACTGATAATTTCTCTTTGGTGAATACATTCTCTTCTTTAACTATGTTTCTCTGTAATTTTCCTACGAATTCGAAACCTAAAACAAATTGACAGTAATAACAAAGTAAACACTGCTATTATTCCGTATTTTAGCTTTAAACTGTGATTTGGTGGTCGTTTGATTAGGTGCGGGCCCATTGGATAACAATCTATCCATTTATGGCACAACGACTTCTTGGCAGGAGGTGATGTGATTGGGTGAAGTGGATAGGCGGGAGTGGATGTGGTGCCAACAGTGTAGATAACGATCAAAAGGCGTGACAGTTTAGTGAATAGTCGAAACTGCTTTTTGGAGGGGGTGAGAGTGATGAGTGATATCGAAAGGGTGGGGGGGGGGGGGGGGGGTGCAAAGTATTGTGTGCACGACACATAGCAGAATTTGCGATAATAGGTACCTCCCATTTCAAAGGCCCCCCTCCCCCCCTCGTTGTTAAAGTTCGGATATTGATGGGGAGGGGGGAGGGGCGGGGGGGCGAAAAATGTTACAGGGCTGTCGGATGTGGGGAGATGTGCGAAGATGAGGGATAAAGTGAGGGAAAGTTAGCGCGGATGGGACGTGCAACGTCATGGTGGGGTTGGGTAATGAATGAGTGTCGTGGGTAGTATAGGACTTAGGATAAAATGGAAATGAGTGTTTCGAGATTTTTAGGAATAAAGGGAATTAATATTTTTGGGACTTAGGATAAAAGCTAAGGCATAGAGTATGCCTTAATAATTTTGAATACAATTTTAATCATAAAACTTTGGAACATAACCCTGCTCTAACACTTAGAGAACAAACACTCTTTTATTTAGATTTTCTTCTTCGACCATAGGAAACAAAATGTAATTTTTAGGTTGTACATTGTAGAATAAACTTTACATTTTCATTTCATTCTTTCTCCTTATCCTCTCTACCTACCCAAACTACAAATCTAGCATTTTTTCTTCTTTTGTAGGGTGCATTTTGTCTTGCATACCCTTAAGTCTCTTTTCATTTGAACTTCTAACCTAAACTTCTATCCCTTATTTCTCCCACTGGTCCAGATTAAGTTTTTGAACCAATTTCATTTCTACCTAACCTACTGATAGGCCAAGATTAAATAGTTTGGAAAATCCTCATTTTCTAACCTATCAACAAAAAATTCAAAATTTTACAATCATGCTTAAGTTGTATGATTGAACAAACCTTTCTAAAGAGTAGTTTCATTTTGATTTGCAGCACATTCAGAACTATTCATTTTTTGTGGGGTTTTCTTTTTCTGTTTTTACACCCTCTTTTTCTTCTTCTTTTTTGTTTCTTTTCATATTCTTTGGAAATTCTTTGAATACTGAAATATATATACAATATGAAAAACTGCAAGGAATAAATATTCACTTACCTTCCGAAACTGTAAATTATAGGACTCTAATAGTGGCTCCAGCTGGGGATGGCACTTCTTCTTAGGGAAGTGTCAAGAACACCCAGACCAGTAGCCTTGTGAACTCCTTTTCTGCAATATTTTCCCTGAATTTTTTCTTGTTGTTTTTCATGAATTTCTCTTGCTATTTTTCATGAATTTATCTTGTTGTTTTTTCAACACAAAAAGGTAGCCTTCAAAAAGATATGAACCAAATATTGTGGTATTTAAAATGGAGTGGGAATTTATATATACTTAGGAGAATTAAATCTTCAACATCCTGCCATTAGCAGGACCGCCAGGTAGCTCTGTTCCATCCATTTCTTGTAGAAAAAATGCATTATCCCCCCTGAAAGAATGAAAAATATATAGGCCCTTCCACAGGTTGTCAAACTTGCCATGTTTACCTTTATCTTCTCTTCTGGAATCCCATCTCAGTACTTTATCTCCAATATTGAAATTATTTTCCTTTGTTCTTTTGTAAAATATCTTCTTCATATTTTCTTGTACAACCAAAGTTTTGTTGTAAACTTCTTCTCTGGACTGTTGTAGCTAAATGGTCTAGTTTATCCTTCTTTGTACATCAATTTCTTCAGCCTGTATCTCTTGAATGATTTTCATGGTTGGTACTCCTAATGATGTTGGGAAAACTACATCCATCCCATAGACCAACTGGTATGGGGACATGCCCATTAATTTCTTAGTTGTCAATCTTTCAGCCCACAATGCTGCATGCACCAATTTGTTATGCCAAGACTTCTTGTTGTCTTCTAGCAGCTTCTTGATGATATTAACCAAACTCTTGTTGGAGGATTCAGCCAATCCATCTCCTAGAGTGTAATAGTTTTTGAATGCCCCAAAGAGATGTGATATTTGTGACAAAAATCCACCATTTTCTTGGAATTAAAAGCAACATCATTATCTGTGATGATTTTTCTAGGACAGCCAAATCTAGACAGGATATTGGCTTCAAGGAATTTGATAATCACTGAGTTAGTAGCAGTTCTGAAAGGGATGGATTTTATCCATTTGGTAAAGTATTTTTTAGCAGTAAGGATCCATCTATGCTCTACAGAGGATGAGGGATAAATTTTTCCAATGAAGTATAAACCCCATTGTTGAAAAGGATCCTCAACATAAATTGGCTATAAGGGAAAGGACAACAACTTTCTCTTACCTTCAAAAATTTGACATTTGTGACAGGTGGATACCATTTTGTGGATATCTAAGAAGATATTAGGCCAGTAGAAACCAACTCTAAGGATATTGTTAGCAGTGTTTTTCCAGTAGAGATGGCCTCCACAATCCCCTTCTTGGAATTCATTCATAACCCTACTTGAATCTTCCTTAAGCAAACATTTAAGCAATATGACCCCAAAATATTTCCAGTACAAGACATTTTCTAGGATGCAAAATTTGACAGCTTTCAATTTCAAGAACCTAGCTTTGGTTTTGGACAAACAAGAAGGAGCTTTTAAATTAAATAGAACATACAATATATCTACATACCAAGGAGAATTCATGAATGTTTCCTCAATAGGTGGAGTCACCAACTCCTCTTGTTCATCCAATGAATGGATAATGTTGATATCTAGTGTTTGAAAATTTGTTGTAGCCATCAATTTGGCTAATCTCTCTCCCTTTATCAGTTTGGTGGGCCTAATCTCTAAATCATGTTCCAGGGGATGCTTTTTTCCTTCGCTAATTTTATACAATAATACATCAGCAATAATGTGCACTGATGCAAAGGAAAAAATGATGAAATCCTTGGTGAAATCAGGGCTGATCAGAACTATTGCTTTAGTGAGTGCCTGCTTTACTAAGTCAAAGGACTGTTTAGCCTCCATGCTCCATTTAACTCATGAATATCTCTTGAGCATGTTGGTGATATTTCTCAATAGTTCTGCAAGGTTTGGTATAAACCTTCTCAAAAAATCGATCTTACCTATGAAAGATTAGAGCTCTTTGATGTTCTTGGGATGACTGATTTGAAGTATGCCCTCAATCCTTCTAGGATCAATTTTGACTCCCTCTTAAGATAAAATGTGGCCTAGAAGCTTCCCTTGTTCAAGAACAAATAAATATTTCTTGGGGTTCAGAGATGGTCCAAACCTTCTGCATTTTTCAAAAACTCTTCTTAAATGGGCCAGATGTTCTTCATCAGTTTTTGAATATAATGTAATATCATCAAGGTAGATCACAGTGAAAAGGCCGATCTCTTATAAAAAATCAATTTCCATTTCTCTCTGAAAATTGGCACCAGCATTGATTAATCTAAAAAGCATTTTCTCTTTGGGAACCAAAGTTATTTTTATCACCACATCATCCTGATCAAATAACTCTTCCAATGGTATGAGAACTTTCAGAATGTTATTGTCTTTGAGCTGAAGAATGTCAATCTGCTCCGTTTCAATAACCTGGTCATCTTTTTCATATACTTCATCCATAGAATAATTTTCAAATTCTCCTTCACTCTACACGAAGTTGTTTACTTGTTTATCATCCTAGAAAACATGTCAAAATTTCAGGTTATCTAGAATGGTGGGCCTATGATTTATGTGAATCTCAAACTATTTATTATAAAACATGGTAGATTTAAAATTACTCGCAGCATTAGCTAATGAATCAGCCATCAAGTTTTGCAATCTAGGCACTACCTTAAGTGTGTATTCAGGAAACATTTTTTAAATTTCAAGTGCTACATTCCTATACTTCCTTATTCTTGGGTGATTAGCATGTTATTCAATTTTAATTTATTTTATCACTAGCTCTGAATCTCCATAGACTGCAATTCTCTTAGCTCTCAATTTCTTCAGAATTTTCAAACCAATAATGAGCGCTTCATATTCAGCCTCATTATTTGTGCAATGGAATGCTAGTTTATACGAACAAAACCTTACATTATTTGGGACCTTGTTTTTCTGTTTCCATGGGCTAAAGATCCATAAACCAATGCCAACTAGCTCTGTCTTTTCCAATGGAACCAAAAGGCCATCTTCTTCTTCTTTAAGGTGCTGAAACACTTGATTCTGATTTGACACTATTTGGTGGTCTGATTCTTCATGTTGCTCTTAATTTTTATATCCTTTCTCTAATGGCTATTGGGTTATAGTAGGCAGATTTTCTTTCTCTTCCTCTAGCAATATTCTAATACAATCAGAAATTTCGAGAGCATCCTCTAATTCTACTATTTGAAAATTTGTAACATTTAATCCAGAATCATTGTAGAATATAAAAGACTCTAAATTGGTATGTACAACATTGATTGGATGATTGTTAGGCCTTTCATTATTAGTGATCATGTACTTCATTTTGGTCTCACACTATATATTTCTCATTTGACCAAAGATAGGGATAGTGGCATAGGAAAATTCTAGCTGCAGTGCACCTCTTAATTTGGCCCCTCAGGATCTTGACAATAACATACCGAAATGTGGTGGAATATCAAAAACTACCACGTCGATGAGGACATTTTTTGGCTAGTATTTGCTCCAGGGAGACAACTAGATCTTTAATTAGACCTAAACAGCAGACGCAGCCAAAATCAAAAGAATAGAGATCATGATATGGGTGGGTAATATCAAGGCCAAGCTTCTCCATGATGACTTTGGGCATGAGGTTGTGAGAAGCCCCAGAGTCTAACATAGTATTATGAAGAATGCACTGATGAACTTTAAGACTCAGATAAAATGGTGGGACTTCACTATCTTTGAACTGGTCATCAATGGTGGGACCAAATATTAACTTGGGCTAATCATCCTCAACATTAACCATGTTGGATAAAGGGTCAAATTTCAAGGTTTTGGCTACATGGGATTTGTACTTATCAATTTTAACCAATTTAGTAAGAGGAATAGACACTTTTAATTTAGAAATTTCAAACTCAAAATTAAAAGGTGTAGTTTTTCCTACCTCTTTTATGATGGCATCCCTTCTCTCAGGTTTCTTTGAACGTCTCTTTATTTGACTGATGTACTTGTAGTGGGATGATTATTTCTATTCTAATTCAGAGCTACTATCTCTTTACCCTTACTCTGAACTTGTTTCGGTGTTGCTTCTTTCTACTAAACTATTTTCTTTAGGAGTGGAGTTATTGGAACATCCTCACCTCTCAAAGTATACTGTGTTTTCTAGGAACTCAATGTATTTAGATACCCTCTCTAATAGTCATCAGACTCTACTTCTAATTCATGGTCATTCACCATTATGAAATTTTTTTCATTAGGCGAACTTGTTTTCTCCACATATTCTTCATCCTCGGTGAGAAAAATGGGATGACTGTCACCGTTAAAAAGAAGGTTCTCCTCTACCTGGTGATCTTCCTCTTCATCACTCTGAGTATAGTTTTGTTGAAGTGGTGTTCTGATTTGCTAATATTGTGTTTTTGGAGCTCTTTGTTCTCTCTAGTTTATTTGGAATTGAGGTTTCTACTGTTGGCCTCGGAAGTTTGGATTTATGATTTGAGGCTCAGGTTTTCTATCTGAAATAGAAATCTTATCAACCATTCTCTCCATGGTTTTCAATAGGGCATCAAACTTGGCATCTGATGAAGTGGAAGGTTCCTCTTTGACAGTCACTTTAAGATCAGTTTTAAGCTTGGAATTTTTAATAAGTAGGTTGGCCTCAACACTCACTGAGTTTTTGATCATATCTTCAAGGGTGGCGGGATTTATTTCTCCTAATGAATAGGCCATTTCTAGATCAAAGGCATCAGGAGAACACAAAAGGGCTAAACCAGGAGGTGGTTTCATTTAATTAGGAATGGAATTATAGGTTCTGAGATTTTGGGAATTGTAATCAGATATTGATTAATTGGGATTGTGTTTTAAGGAATCATATTCAACAAGGATTTGCAAAGGGGAATTTTTTCATCCCACCTATCTAAAAAATCATCTGTCAGTTCAACAGGTGTCCTAATTGAATTTGTTGCTAAAGAAAGAAACCAAACTTTGACTTCACCTGAAAAAATTTGTGCGATGATCCACATATTTGCATCATTTTCATCTAACTCCTCCAAATATATAAAGGTTGTAATTTTGACAGTGTGTTGATGGGATGTGATTTCAGAGTTTTCATCAAAAAGCGGAAGCCTTTGACCATACCCTTGAGGTAGGTCAGCAATATTACCAGGGAGAACTAAAGGTCCAAAATGAGCCATAATTCTGGTTGGATGGAATACTGGGTTAGCAACTGGAGGGATGGGCTAAATGGGTAGAGGAATTGAAGTTATTGGTAATGAAGTAGCAGACATGTATGATGAGGTCGAAGGTGCAGATGAATATACTAAAATTTACTGAGTTTGAGGTTTATGTGTAAATAAAACTTCTTCGGGATGATCAAATTTGATCCACTCTTTAATGTATAGGTCAGATTTAGGATTGATTTATTGTAAAACCAATTTTTCAAAGAACTTAAATCTAATTATGACAAATATTTTACTTCGGATAATCTTAGAGGATCAAAAACTATATCAGATAAGGAAGTTTCAGATTTGGACTTGAATAACTATAATTCAAACTTTATGTCACAGGGTGTATCCTCTAGAGAAAGTAATTTTGTAGGTAGAGATATTGATCTTACCAATGGAGCTGGTCCTGATTGAATTTGCGGAGTTTGATATCAGTGTCTTCGAAAGAATTTCTCTGGATTATCAACGGGATCAACTGGATCAGGGTTTGGATTTGATCTAGTGTATCTTGTAGAAGCCAAATATGCTTTGAGGCACTGCACTTATGAAATCAACCTTCTGAAACTTGATCCTATCATCCAATGGATCAATTTCCAATTGATTACTTTTCATATACCCAGGGAAAATTTCATCTCTTCGTTCCCAGAAACGTCACTAGTATGTTATCACTCCATCATATTCCCAAGGCTGAGGAAGGAATCCCAACAGAGGTAACCAAAAACCAAGCTTTTGACCTGATATCTAGCCCTATCAAGCCGGAGAGGGCTCTCTCCAAAAGGGTCATAGCCAGGAGGGCTGGAGAAAATAGGGTTTTAGGATAGATATAAAGTGCAAGGGGTTGTTTTGATTTGGTTGGTTGGGTAAATCAGAAGATAATGAAATAGGTCAAGGAGAACTAGGTCAAGGCTAAAGAGTGAGGGTTGCAAGGATGAATGGGGCAAGGTAGGTATAATGTCACATACTTGAGGAAAATGCTTATGGAATGGTTTAGAAAATGTAAGGAGGCTGAGGAAAGCATAAGAGATGTATTTCTCTCAAATAGAATAAATGAGACAAAGTATGATCAGTTACCCAAAACAAAGCATATGTAGCATGTATTCTGAATTTCAAACTTATAAAATATCATAACATAGAAAATGGAAGTGAATATGAAAAATAAAATCACACATATGTCACTGAAGAATAAAAAATGAAAGACATTTAATACCATAGGTATCCCATAAATATAGTTGCAACTCCTCTTGTATTAATGGCCAAAACTAAATGCAAAGTATCCTTGATCAAATAAACAAAATGAAACTGATTCCAACTTCCAACCTCTATTACATTGAATCTATGCAATTTATAGACCAATTTACAAAATCTGAGGCAAAATCTCAGATCTAGAATTATTTCAAACGGTAAAGCTAATTCCTAACCTCTAGGAACATAAAAATGTTTAAAAGTAAATGAACTGCTTGCTTAAGTCTTCGAATTCATTATTTGGAGGAATTTGGAGAGACCTCCCTTGCGGATTTGCACCTTGAGAATAGGGAAAATATATTTTATTATGCTCAATGTTGAGCTGAATCGACCCTTTTTTCCTGTCCTACAGTGTTGCTAATGTGCTGATGTAGTGGGGAAGTTTAGGACGTGGAACTCAATTCGTTGATATGTTGGTAGATGAGATGAGAGCTATGCGAGAATATCTGCTTATGAACTGAATGGTTTTTGCTGCCTGACTCAACCTTTCTATTTTTTTTTTGCTCGAAATCATTTTTCCATGTTAAAACCCTTTTTGTGACTAAAATAGCATGAAAACCAATATACCCGGACTTGAAACCTTTTAAACTTTATTTCTGAAGTGGCATTGTATCCTTGTACTTCGCAAAATTTACATTTTAGTTTATAAAGAATACAACCGGCAATTTGATGCGAAGGGGAGGTGACGTGGATGGTAGGTGACATGGAGGGTTGGTGGGACCAGACCGCAACACATATCACAATTTTTAGCTTTTATTTATAAGTGTGGAGGATGTAAATACGAAAAACTACAAAGTGTGGTGCGCAGAGGAGGAGGTGAATGATGTTGCAGGGAGGAAGTGGGACCGGATCGCAGGGGCACATCGCAAATTTTATTTTTTTGTTATAAGCTACGGAGTTAACATCTAAACTTTGCAATGTGTGGGGAGAGGAACCCACTGCTATGTCGCGGATTTTTATGAATCGTCGAAGGTTTAAGCAGTAAGTGTTACAAATTTTATATGGTATATCAATGTATTGTGATGACTGTGCAATGGGTGCAGAGATGCTGAGGTGGGGCTGACCTACTGCATCACAATTAAAATAAATAAGTTGTGGGTGCTCACAACGGTAAAACCAATGCGATGCGATGCATTCACAATCACAAACTGACAATTTCGTTTTCTAAATTTTATTCCAATGCACAAAACATAAAATCTACGAAATGCGATGAGGGCCCCACTTTGATCATGATCAGGGAATGAAAAGAAATGATACGGTAAAGGTGGAAGGGTAAAGCGAAAAGGCAGAAAAAGGGCAAGTTTAATGATTTTCAATGGAAAATGAAGTGAAAAGGGAAGTGTGGCGGGTAAAATGGGTCCCACTTCATCATATTTTTTCCTTTGAAAGGTTTGTAGGAGATGGTAATGTAAATGATTTTGGGTTTTGGTCTATGGGAAAAGTGATTTTGAATGTATGGGATTATATGAATGGGGAAGGAAATGAAAAGGGAAATGAATGAAATGAAAGTAGGGGGGAATATGTTATGGTTTAAAACTTTAGGATAAAAATTAATAATTAGAATTTAAACCATACAAATAACTTTTCCATAGGTGCATTTAGACTAGCAACCAATCAAAACCTTTAAAATAGAATGAAGCTTTCCTTTTTCTTTCTTGCTTCCCTAACATTTTGTTTTTCCTCCTTTGTTTAGAGCATCTAACACCTAACATTTTATTTCATTTTCCTCTTTTGTTTAGAGCATCTAACACGTAAAATTTTATTTCATTGCCTCATTTTTTAGAGAATCTATAGCCTAACATTTTATTGACATGGATGCCGAAAAAAATAATAATCTTCCTAACATTTTAACTTTTTCACTCTTCCGCATCCACATCCTACCTTATCATTTTGAAATTATTTCAACTACTTGTGCTAACTAGTCTTATCAAAATAAATGATGTTACAACACTTCCCTTGGTTTAGATTAAACTATTGAACCAATTTTGTTTTCCACCTAACTAATTAATCTGTCCAGTTTAAAAATTTTGAAAAATTATTTTTCACTACCTATGGACAAGAAATTTAAACCTAATTCAACCATGCTTAAACTATATTATTGAATTTTATTGAACTTTTGTGGCATTTTAAACAAGCTGCACACAATGTATTTTCAGAGGCAAGCTAAACTAAGAGTAGTGGCATTTGAATGTGCAACATTTTCAAAATTTATTGTTTTTATTCTTTTTGATGGGGTTCACATCTTATATTTTTTATTTATAACATATACCCTATTTTGATTTTTTATGTTATCTCTTTTTTCATTTGTTTTTATTTTAATATCAAAATGACATTTTGATATTAAAATGTTATAAATTAAAATTACAACTTGAAAAATATAATAGTTACATAGTGATGATCTTTTATAGAGGAAGATAAAATATCTTTGAGTGACTCTCATATGTTTTTTGACTTTATTTGGATGGAGTAATTCATTTTGGATCTTGAAAGACAAAACCCTAATGACCTAGTGAGACTTCAAGACCTGATCTCCATGATTGACTTTAATTGAGACACGACATAGTGAAATGAGCATTTTCATAGGTGTTATTGTGCTCAAGAAGACATGGGAGTGAGTCATTAAATATGTTTCTCTGAAGGAGAGTGAAGTTTTATTGAGGAAAGCTACCATCAATGAAAGAATTTTTAGCATGACCTAATGGAATGATATAAAAATTTCAAACTGAGACACCTAAAATGAGCGATGAAAGAATGATATCGATCACTGATGGCATAATGCATAGCATGAATCTAACATTGGCCTTATTGGGGATGGCAAGTTCGACAGAGGTGTCAAGAACCGCAAATCTTTGAGTTAAGGAGATTAGTGTTTTCTTCCATTGGGCCAAATATGGTAAAAAATAACTGAAGCTGAAAGGTAGGACTGATTTTCTAATAGTTTAATAACACAAACTAAATAAAACTGACTCAATTTTACTTAACTGAAACAAAGGCTCAAAAACTGAACTTACCCTAATGCAAACTTAACTTTGAAAAAGTAGAAAATTCAATGAAGCTCCATGGACTTCAATTCGGGCTCCGAAATCCAATGCTTGTTCCACTTCACACTTGCAAAAATATTAAACTGATATATACAATGAGGATGAAAAATTATCATAAGTTTCAGATCAAAAGAGATAGTGCTTCAGAAGCCTACCATTTACTGGCTCTCCTAAGAAACTTTTCCCCTCCATTTCTAAAATATATGCATTCTATCCACGAGAAGCTACAAATCTGAAAGGACCTTTCCATAGGTTTCAAAATTCCCATGCTTACCTTTGTCTTCATTCCTGGCATCCCAGTGGAGTGCCACATCATCTCTTGAAATCATTCTGCTTATTTTTCTTGTCATAAATCTGCTTGATCTTATCATGAAGTTTAGTAGTGTTGTGGAACACTTACTCCCTTGTTTTGTGTAAGTGGATCATTTGGTTTATTCTTCGTTGAATATCATTTTCTTTGGTTTTGGCCTCTTGCAGAAGTTTCATGACTGCGAAAACTAATGAAGTAGGGAAAACTGTATCTACCCCGTAAACTACCTAAAATGGGGACATTTTGATGGATGTTTTAATGCTTACTCTATCTGCCCATTGTGCATTTATAAACTTCTTGTGCCAATTCTTTTTGTTAGCTTCCAAAATCGTTTTGATGATATTGGCTAAATATTTGTTGGAATACTCCACCAATGCATTGCCCTGTGGATAATATGTTGTAGAATGACCCAATTTGATGTTATATTTATCGTAGAATTCTATCATTTTCTTTGATTTGAAAGCAACAACATTGTCCATGATTGTCTTTCTAGGACAACCAAACTGAGACAAAATGTTAGTTTCAAGAAACTGAATAATGATTGTGTCAGTAGCTTTCTTGGTATGGATCACTTCGATCCACTTTGTGAAATAACCTATAGTGGTAAGTATCCATTTAGCTTAGCTGATGAAGGTGGGTGTATTTCTCCAATAAAACCTAAGCCCCACTATTGGAAGGGAGCTTCAACTGAAATGAGCTGTAATGGTAAAGGAAGGAGCTTACATTTACATTGGAAAAGTTGGCACTCATGACAGCTCATGACCGTCTTGTACAAATATGCAAACAAAGTAGGCCAATAGCAACCTGATCTGAGTACTTTGTTGCCGAGGTCTTCTAGTACATATGACCTCCACAATATCCCTTTTGGAAATCTTTCATCACCTCCTTAGATTCATCTTCCACCAAACAATTGAGCAGTACTCCTCCTGGATCCTTCCAGTAGAGTGCACTATCAAGAATGTATTATTTCGAAGCCTTAGGTTTGAAGGACCTTGAATTACTCTTTGTCATATCTAGAGGAGGTTTCAAATGTTGTAAAACATAAATAATATCAGCATACCGAGGGGACAATGAAAAGAGATCTGATACATGAACTAAACTTACATTTTCTTCATCATTGGACAATGATGGTATGAGATTGATATCAAGTGCATGCAAACTAGACTTATCCATGATCTTGGCTAAGCCTTGGCCTTTGATTAGCTTGGTCGGTTTGATCTCAAGGTCATACTCTAAAAGTGTTGCTATCCACCCACCTCTTCTTCCCTCTAGATATGTTTGCATAAGTACTTCTTTAACCACCACATTTGGAACATATGCTAAAATATGAGAGTGAAAAATGTAAACACGGAAGTCTTTGAGTGTTTTGACTAAGGCCAATGCATGTTTCTCAATTATGTTATATATAAGAGCTGCATCTCTTATGGTGCAACTGAAAAATGCTATAGGAAGCTTTGTCCCATCCCTTTTCTACATAAGCACTGGTGCCAAGGTATGCTCAGAAGAAAAAGAAAATAAGATGAAATCTAAATAATAATCAGGGCTTGTCAACACAAGAGCAGTAGTTAAAGAAAATTTTACCAAGCTGAATGATTTACGGGCATTCTCTGACCATCTAACATCATTTTATTTTTTTAGCATATTGGTCAATTCTCTGAGATGTTCTGCTAGGTTGGGAATAAACCTACGTAGGAAATCCATCTTACCATTGAAGGATTGAATTTCCTTTTTGTTTATAGGGAAATCTATTTTCTGAATTTCTTCAAATATAACGGGATTTATTCGAATTCCATCTTTTGAGATGATGTGTCTGTTACACAACATTTTGTCACTGTCCTTGCAATCCCCATCTCGCACATTGGAGGGTAATTTCTGTGACTTTTGAAAAGTGTCATGCCTTGAAAAGACCTTCATTTCCTCCCTCTACATGAAGGTAACATTCCTCTTGGTGAAATTTTCTTGAACAGAGCATAAAAAATCCTTGTTTTTGCCTTGGCATGAGTAGCCAATTCTACTCTCGTGCTGATGTTGAAGATTAACACTAGGGCTCACGCCACCTGGCACTCTATCCCAGTGTAATGCCTGCGCTAAGATGTTTTGGGAATTTTTTTTAAAATAGAGGCGGAGGTTCCATTCCAACCACCTCCGAGATGAGTCATTAGGAGTGGTTGAATTGAAACAACCACAAACTCCTTCCTTTAGTTAGTATTTTCCACCTCCCTTGGAACACTCCTAAATGATAAGCCTCCCTTCCACCTTTGTGGGGATCCCAACCTCCTCCTTTCCCTCTATATAAATAAGCCTTCTCCCTTTATGATAACTAGCTGAACAAAGATAATTATACGGCTGAAATGCTAAACTTGGAGAAATAAGCTATAGCTGAATAACTAAGTTATTGAGAAGGTAGATCAAGAAGGAAATCCATCGAAAGGTCCCTTATCCCATCCAAATTCCCCGACGAGCTTTGATACGTGCTTCGCCTGAGCCCTGTTGGAGGAGATTGCAACGTCAGAGCATGGTTGTATCTCTTCTTTCTACCTATTAATATAAGTGACTATTGTCTAGTTCCCATCTTGTATTTTGTCTTTATTGAATGCAATATGCTAGTCCTCTCTAACTGACTAGTAGTATTTGGATGAAATTAGTATGTGGTATGTGGTTATCGTTTTCTGATCTCTTTGCAGGTTTCCAAATGCGATAGGCAGAGGGGTTGTGACTTGCCTTTGATCAGGAGCGAGAGGTTCTCATCATCACTGTGAGTGTTGATGACAGCTTTAGACCACAGGTAGGCCATCTTATCACATCCTCTTTCATTCAAATATCAAGGAACCTACACTCTAGCATGATTACTTGTTACTAGACCCACCCTAGGGCTAGAGGGATTATCTCTTTCCATAGAGAGGATTTACCTACATAACAATTTGGCGACTCCATTGGGGATCAATGTGAGTTTGTCTTTGATTTTTTTGGGTCATTTTTTGGGTTTTTGGTCTTGTTGTTTACCTTTCTGGTTGTTTAACTATGTTTCAAACCCTTGTTCAACCCTAGAGTGTCAAGATTGACCTTTGCTCTGTAGATTTTTTCCCTTTTCCTTGTTTAACTGGCTTGGCGCAGTTTTTCCCTGAAAAATCATGCCGATTGGCACAGGTTGCTTTTGTAGTGCTCGTGCCAATGCCTGTTTGGCATTGAATACTGCCTCACAGTCGCGCCGACTACTATAGGTTTTTGGGTGTGAGCTTTAGGTCAGTGGTACTTGTTTCTAGGTTATTTTAAGAGTAATTAAAGTGTTTTGGACTATCTTTGATTGCTAGAGGCTTATTATCCTCAATTGTTTGTCCATTTCTTATCAGTGTGGCTTGAGGTCTTAGGGTTTCTGAGTGCCTTGGTGCACTAAGCCTTCTGTTTGGAGATCGAGTTTCTTGATAGCAGTCGATTCCGTTCCCTGTTTAATTGCTCTTGGTCTCTTTGATCCTATTGAGTATGTTCATTGGTTGAATGATCATTGCTTTTCTCGTCTCGATTTTTCTTCCTCTTACTCCAAGCACCGTTTACATTGCTTGTATGGGTCATTTTGGAGATTTCTCTTTGATTTGAAAAGTTTGTAGCATTAGTTTGGGTATTGTTGTGTTTGTTTCATATTGCTGGAGTCATTCTGCTTCAAATTTTACATTTTCTCTCTCAAACTAGTGTTTGGTTTTGTTTTTCATGTTATTTAGTGCATTGTTTGCTTTATTGCATTGAAAAAAAACAAAATATTGCATTCTTTTTTCTTTGAGAATGAAACATTCCCTTGCTTAGTTTGCATTGTATAGGCTAGGAAAGAGTTTTTATTTTTTGTAGATTGCATTAGATGCATTAATGGATGTTTTCCCATGATTTCATTATTTGCTACTGCTTGAAATTTTTCTTTCCTTCTCGAACATAGCTTTCATTGAACAAAAATGGTATCCTTCTGCATGTAGTTTTTAATTTAGGAATATTTTAGATCTGACATGCATTAAGGCCTGGAAATTGAAGCCTAATCCAAGATCAACGTTAAAATTTATTTCAATTAACCTAAGGCAACATTGAAACCTAACGAAATATTCTAGTGGTCTAAGTTAGAGACATGTTCCGGCGTCTTAAAACCTAGTAGATGTCGTTCGCCATCTGGCTCCAGACAACGCTAGTACGAACTTGTGCTCCTCGTATCATCGAGTATATAAAGGGATTCCCTTATAGGTTGCAATCCTTTTATCCATAGGAAGCCGAGTCTGCCACCATGTAACCGTGATACACCGAACACAACATTCAGGGAGACTACCTACACGTATGTCAAGTCCTTGGTCATTTCTCTTTCATTTGATCACCAAGGTGTATATGGAAGTTCACGGAAACCTGGCATACCCTCTTGCTTAGAAACCTAAGCAGTCATTTTTCGATATTTACTGACTCTTTAAATTTGAAAAGATCATTGAGAAATTTTCCTTTCGCGCTCGTTCAAAATTGAAAGTGACTAGAGTCATCTTTTGCCTGTTTCTTGACTCTTGAAACATGAAACAACGAAGTTTGGTTTCAGTGTCGTAAAATAAACTACCCATGATCACACACCCATTACAAAAGTTTTAGTACTTGGCTTGTTTTTGTTTGCCTTGGTTTATTGAGTCTTTGCTCGGATCTCTCCTTTTCCTTCTTGTTGTGAAGCAGTCATGGTGGCGGAACCACCGGTTTCGTCGTCCTCACTCCCTTCTAGAGCAGTTCCTTTACTGGACAGTTCATTTGAAACTCCTTAATCCTCTAGGTCTCCCGAGCTTCAGTAGCCCATTCTCTTATTGATCTTACCTCTTGCTACCCGATCTCCCGCTGATGAGCCAGTTGAGTTCAATTGGCCTCCCTCGGGTGCTTGGTCTGGTTTTGGGGACAAGGAAGAATTCCCTCCTCTTACGTCGGGATCACCATTTTTAGCTGTTATTATACCTCCTAGTCCCCGTAGTCTTTTTGAAGATATTATGGAGGAGTCAAACATGGACACATCAGGTTCTATTGGCAGTGATGAAATTCCTGTTTCTAATGAAGAATATTAACTTTTCCCTGAAAACACCCCTCATGTGTCTACTCAATCTTCACCATCAATGTCACTTCCACCCGGATATAGGTCCCTAGGTCAGATTATTGTTGGTGTTGCATCCATGGTAGCATCTACTCCATCCAGGAGTCTATTCCTTCCATCATTAGGATTGTCACCGACGACACCTACTTCGTCATTTTCAGTTACATCTATCCCAGTTCAACCTATTGTCTGTACAACTGCATCTGCACTAATCACTCAGTCACCAACGGCCTTGACTGAGATACCTGGTGGCCTCACTTTTGAAGAGTATCTATTATCTATTCATCAACATAACTCTTAGGTTTCTTAGCAGCCTCATGCTCATGTTAATCTACCACACCATTATGATTAATATGGTAATCCTGTCTATTTGACCTATCTTACTCCTCATCACTATGATGCTGTCGGTACCCCCATCTATGCGTTTCCTACTCCCCATCATTATGATGAGCATGGAATTCATGTTTATGACCCCTATGAAATAATTCTTGAATTTTGGATGACTTATCAGGTGCAACCTCTTGGCCCACAAGGACAACCCTTTTAGGGACAACCTTCGATTTAGCTAGGGATTGCATTAGGTCCTCAGGGACAACCTTTCGGTCTGCAAGGCCAACCTTTACAAGGTTAGCCTATGGTCCAACAAGGGAAACCCCAGGGGCCTTCTGGTCAACCTTTATATCAACCAGGACCTTGTTATGGTATTGGGGGGGAAATCTATTCGTCGCAGGGACAACCTTTTGTACAAAAACCGGGTTGATATACTCAAACTGGTCCGAACGTTGGGCAACAAGGACAACCCTCTGGTCCTCCTCTAGGACAACCTAGTCCATCACAACCATCAGGCCAACCTACTCAGCAAGGGCAACCTGGTGGCTCTCAGCATCCAGGCCAACCTACTCTGCAAGGGAAACCTGCTCAACTAGCCCAACAGCCTGCTCAATCTGCTTAACAACAATTTTACTCTTCTTCACAGCAGGGTCCTACTTTTTAGCAACATGTTCAGTCTGCTCAACAGTCGGTTTACCTTGTTTATTAAACTCAACATGGCCCCACTTATCAACAGCCATTTCAACCCCAAGGTGTTTATTATCCTCGTGGTCAATATCGACCAACATATAGTGTGCCTCAAGGTTTTACTTATCACCCTTAATCTCAGTTGCAATATAATAAACCACAAGGCCATGCTTACATTCTGCCATGAAATCCTTTTGTTGCTCAGCAAGGACCTCGATGGTATACTCAAAATCAGTATCCCGGTCCTCAGTATCAACAGAATTATTCGGCTTATCCCCCATATCGTCATAATCCTTCGGGACAAAACCAATGGGGGAAGATTTTTTCTCAAACAGGGTGGAATGTGAATTCGGGTTCTTATCAAGAACCTGTTATGCCTTTTAACCCTCAATTTCCATTTCTAGCTACTTTGGAGTTACCAGATATGTCCAATTTAATGAATGATCCTATTCTTCATAACCCATATTGGCCTCTGGTTCTGACTAATATTCTTGGTGATTGTCCCAAATTTAAGGGCAAGTCCGGAGAAGACCCCCAAGCACATGTTATGACTTACCACTTGTGGTGTTCCTCTAACTCTTGGGTTGACGATTCTATTCAACTACGTCTTTTCCAACGGACTCTTACTGGTGCTACTTCTAAGTCGTATATCGAGCTTTCTCATGGTATATTTTAAGATTTCAACTCTCTCGCCATGGCATTCCTTACTCATTTTCAGTTACCGGTTTGTTATGACGTCAGGACGCATCTCATCACCTCCTTCAAACAGGACCGGGCTACTCATATCTCGAACCATATTCATGAATGGAGACGTCGTCGTCACTTGATCAAATTTGAAATTCCTGATTAGCTTCTTACTCATTGGTTCACTACCTCTTTTTTCAATCAGATTGTGAAAGACATAGGCATGGGGGCATGTGTAACCGAGGAACAGGCCATTTCTCGTGCCCAGTACCTTGATCTACTGTACTCTCAATCGGGCATATTGTATGATATTTTGACTAATGCCCCTTGACCTGGAACTTCTAAAGCATTGGCGACCCCATCCGTCGATGGTATTATTGGTTATGTATCTCAGAAATTGCGTAAGTCTTCTTCTTCCAACCCTGGGAAGAAAAAGTCTAATTCTTCCAATAATATTGCTCCTCAGTTTAGTCTGAATCCTGGTAAAACCTCGGAGGTCAATGCCATTCAGGCCAATCCTATAGATAAGACTTATAAAGGAAAAAATAAGGGTAAAGGAAAACCCAAGGCTGATGCCTCGAAACCAGATTCGTCCAAATCTTGTGCTAATGATGGTTCGCAGTGTAAGCTGAAGTATTCCTATCTTATTTGTGATGAAGAGCACTACACCAAGGACTGTCCTCGACGAGTCGAAGTGAGTATATTTCTCAAGGGCACTCAGGGTACTCCTATTTTTATTAAAGAACCTTTTCCTTCTCAAAAAACCTAGATGGTTGAGCAGCCTCAGTAATCTGCTCCATTTGGCTCTCAGGTGTTCATGATGAACGCTTCTGCATCCGTTTCTATTGCTACTTAGTCGAAATATAATATTGGATCGTGTCAGGCAACAGGGAAGGAGATCGCTAATGATCCTCCTCCCCCACCTATTTCTGGCCCTCTTAAGATTGAAAGACCCAGTGTTGAACCCATTGTGCAACCACCTTCCAAAGGTGTTCTCCGGAAGTCTTCTTATAATCCCAATGCTCGTGCTACTTAACATTACAGTATTGTTGAAGATTTGGCATAGGCGTTGTCCACAATGTTTGCATTAGAATTACTTCAGAGCTATCCATCTCAGCGGAAAGCTTTATTATCTATGATAGGCAGTGTTGATCCTGTTGATACTAGCCTTCTCGCTTTTGATCTAGAAAATTTTGTCCCATGACTTCCACACCAGATTGCGCTCATCATACAAGTCGTTATTAATGGTCTCGACATCCATCGAGCCATTGTGGATGAAGGTGGACCAACTTGCATCATGTCAGCTTCATGCTGGAAGGCCATTGGCTCTTTGACCCTGAATTCCTCACCAAATTCCCTTGAAGCATTTGATGGAAGGGAATCAAAACCTTTGGGTGTTCTCGCAAGTTTTCCGATTACCTTGAAAGGGAAGACAATTAATGTTGAAGTATAATTAGTTGATGCTAAACTCAATTACAATATTATACTCGGTCTCAGTTGGATTCACGCTATGCTTTGCATTCCATCCACCCTCTTCCGTGTTTTTAAATTTCCACACTAGGGCAAGATCGTTACTATCGATCAATTTTCATTCTTCACCTCTTCCTCCGAGAACAACATTCCGTATGTTGATAATATCCCTACTCCCTTCGAGAGAGTTGGGCTGAGTCTCTTCAAGGATCTAGCTCTCATGGGTATTTTCCCCCTTCCACCACCGAAGACTATTCAAGTTAATATGATCTCTCATTCCAATGACCCATGGATAATTCCTTCGCCTGAACAAGTCAATTCATTTGGGTGATTCAATGCCTTTGAGTCTGATTGAAATCGATTATTTTGAACTCATTGCTGCATTAGATTATCCACCATCTGATAGTGCTCCTTTGAGCTTGTCTCTTGACGTGTATTCTCAATCCCCCTGGCTCGGCGATTCAGACTCGCTTGATCCTTTGAAAGAAGTGTTTCCTTCCGATGAAGACATCGTGGAAACCATGTCTCTCAAAGACTTGCCATGGGAAGATGGTCATCATCGTTCTTCGTTTATGCCTGGCCTCGGGGCTATGTCTACCTGTCTTGAGTGTTTTGCATCTCAAGCTCCTTCTCCTCTGCTTCAAATGATAATCTTGACACATGAAGTCTTTACAGAAGGAAACTTGAGCAATATCACAAAAACGATGCCTATTGACATTTCCGTGAAGCCGGGAATCGTCGAGAACATCCATTTGGGGGTCACTTGTTCTTCAGATGAAATCCAAGTTTATACTAGCCTTTTCTGCGAATTCCGTGATGTCTTTGCCTGGTCCTACGAAGAAATGCCCAACATTGATCTTAGTATAGTGGTGCATGAAATCCATACCTATCCTAGTTCGAAGCCTTTTCGTCAGCGTCTTTATCCGGTGCACCCTAGAAAGGTTGCGGCCATTAAAGGTGAAGTTGAAAAAATTCTCAAAGTTGGTTTCATTTATCCAATTCCCTTGACAGATTGGGTTTCGAACATCGTTCCTGTCGACAAGAAACAGGGAACTATCTGTGTCTGTGTTGATTACCGTGACATCAATCAGACCTGTCCTAAGGATAATTATCCTACTCCCTTCATCGATCAGATCATTGACGACTGTGCCGGGAGTGAGATTTTTTTCCTTATGGACGGATTTTCTAGATATAATCAGATTAACATTCTCCCGGCTGATCAGCACAAGACGGCTTTTATCTGTCCTTGGGGTAACTTCGCATACAAGAAACTCCCTTTTGTCTTGAAGAATGTCGCGGCCACATTCCAACTAGCGATGTCCTACGCTTTCCATGACATTCATCATATCATTCAACCTTACCTGGATGATCTTCTAGCTCATTCAGCTAAGCATAGGGACCATCTGGATTATGTTTGTCAGATTTTTCTTCATTGTCGACACTATAACATTCGGCTTAATCTGCATAAATGTGTCTTCTGCATTGATTGCGGTATATTTTTAGGGTTTATCGTGTCTACAGATGGAATTCACCTCGATCCACTCAAGGTTGAAGCTATTGTCAATCTCCCCTCTCCATCCTCATTACATCAGTTGCAGAGTCTGCAAGGAAAGGTGAATTTTCTACGCCGTTTTATACCGAACTATGCCGAAGTAGCTAAAGGATACACACGACTTCTGAAACAAGACGTCACTTTATATTGGGATGAGATTTCTCAACAATCTTTTGAGACACTCAAAACATTATTGGTCAACTCTCCTTTATTACGTCCTCCGAATTATCATCGTAATCTTTCCCTCTATTTGGTTGCTGCTTTTAGTAAAATTTCCATGGTTTTGGTACAAGACAATGATGACGCTCATGAACATGTTATTTATTACTTGTATCGTAAACTTCTTGATCCTAAAATGCGTTATGCTCATGTTGAGAAGTTAGCACTAGCTGCGGTCCAGGCCATTCAGCGCTTTCGTCATTATATCCTTTTGTGTAAGGTGACTATGATTTATAATTGCAACCCCATGACCTATATTTTATCTCAACAATTGCTCGGGGGAAAATACTCGAAGTGGATTTTTATCTTTCAAGAGTTCGATTTGGAATTTACTGCTGCCAAATCAAAGAAATCACTATTTTTTGTTGATTTAATTTGTTCCCTCCCTTCTGACTCTGCTCCGTCTAATTCTGAGGACCGTATTCTTGACGATACACTTTTCTTGATTAGCACCTTTGACTCATGGTATGGTGATATCATCGTATATCTCCAGACTTCCACATTCCGATCTGAGTTGACAAAGGATGCCCGTCACCGTATCCGTCATCACTCGTAACCTTATCGTATAGTCAGAGATACGCTCTATTGCGTTGGAGTTGATTCCATACTCTGCTGATATTTGACCCTCGAGGAAGCTGAGAAAGTATTGAATGATTTTCACAGTGGCACCTGTGGTGGTCACATGTCCGGTTATGCTACAACACAAAAGATACTTCGTGCCGGTTATTTTTGGCCTTCCATTTTCAAAGACTGTATTGTTGCAGTTCGTAAATGCCATGATTGCCAAATTTATCAATGCAATATGCGTGCACCACCCATTCCTCTTCACCCTGTCATTACCATTGGTCCCTTTGCGAAATGGGGCATCAATATTATGACGTGTAACCCTCACTCAGCTGGGGGGCATGCTTATATCATCGTAGCAGTGGACTACTTCACCAAATGGGCCAAAGCAATGCCTACACTTGCTACTAACGGTAAGACAATTGCTCAGTTCATATTCAATCATATTATTGCTAGGTTTGGTGTCCCTCAAGCCATTGTTACCGAACATGGTTCCAATTTTTTGCATTATATGGTGGTGGAGTTTACTTCTAAGTTGGGTCTGCGTCACGACAGCTCAATGCTATACTACCCTCAAGCCAATGGCTAGGTTGAAGCTATGAAAAAAGTTCTTGTCACAATGCTTCAACGTATGATTGGGATCCACAAATCAAACTGGCATCTCATGTTATTTTCAGCTCTATGGGCATACCGAAATTTGACTAAGAGTGCGACTTGATTCACCCCTTTTCAGTTGGTTTACGGTCTAGAAGCTACTCTCCTGATTGAGTGTGAAATACCTTCGCTCAAGTTAGCTGTGGAATTACTTCCAAACACTTCGTCAGAAGAAGAGCATCTCCTTTACTTAGAAAGGTTGGATGAAACTTGTTGTTTAGTTGCTTTGGTCATCGAAGCACAAAAGAAGCGAGTCAAAGCTCATTTTGACCAATCTGTTTCCCCTTGTTCCTTCGTTGAAGGAGATCTCGTCCTCCTGTATGACCAAGCTCATGATAAGCTGGGGGCAGGAAAATTTCAACCTATCTAGCATGGGCCATACATTGTTAAACGTATGTTGCAAAATGGGGCCTATGAGCTAATTGGCTACGAAGGTCATCCTCTTGAATAGCCCAGAAATGGGTTGTATCTCAAAAAATATTATGCATGAATCATTCATGCATAACAGGTGTACATAGGTGTTATTTTCATTTTTGTACATGTTTTTGGGTTTGGTGTGCTTTGTGAGAATTTTCTTGCTTATTGGGTCTTGCTTATTGTGCAGATGTCTATTACCCCTTATGTTGGTTTCGCAGATGGTGCTTCCTGCAGTACCAGGAATTTTTCTTCGGTAGCCTAGGTAATTTATGATCCTGTTGGTGCATTGATAGATCTGCAAGGTATTTGTCTAGGACGAACTAAAAGCAATGTCATTGAATATAGCACTGTCATTGAATTATTAACTGAGGAAATCAACCTCAGAATACACGCATTTCTTGTAAATCTAGATTCACAGCTTTCTGTTCTACAACTCAATAATCATTATTCGGTTAGAAATCTGCACATTATGAGATTGTATTTACGTATTCATTTGTTGGAAAGATATTTTTATTTTATTACTTATCAACATATTCCTAGACGAATGAACACATTGACTGATACAGTGGCTAACATTGTATTAGATATACATTTGCATTATTTTTAAAAGCATCATCATATGTAAGAGATCCATGTAAGGGAATAGATGTATATATATATATATATATATCGCATGTTTTCAACTGTGTGCATCATAACGTCAAAAAATATATGTATGTTTCTGTTACATCCTGAGACATCATGTCTCGCAAAATATGCAGATAAAATAAACCTAGGTGTCTAATCAGCATGGTGCTCGTGATAACATGTCACAACTTGTACTAGCCACCTCAACAAGCGATGAATTTGGCTGGGCACCCCTACGGTATGCCTGTGGTAAGCGCGAGGAACATCATCAAAACGTGCATAATCTGGGACTCCTCGGGTGATCCCCTCCAGGTTGCGCACTATCTCGTCTTCCTCGCTGCCCTCGCCTTGAGGGTCGAAATCATGAGGGATTCACCTCGCTATCGGTGACATACTGGCAGGTCTCTCTGGGCCAACATCTGCATCACATGGATTTAATGTTAGAACATACATAAATAAACAAAAAAATCATAATACTCAAAAAACTTAAAAAAAATTTAGTCTCACCCAAATCTTCATCCCAAGCTTCTCCCTCCGGGAGTGGGAGGTTTGGATCATTAGTGAAATATATGCTAGAGTAGGGCCAATCCTCCACGAAAATTAGGGAAAATTTCAAGGATGGAAAATTATTTTGAAGTTTAAAAAATTGGCGAATCTCACTAGTCCCTAATATGAAAAATAT
Source organism: Pinus albicaulis (assembly GCA_034641835.2). Lineage (NCBI taxonomy): Eukaryota > Viridiplantae > Streptophyta > Pinopsida > Pinales > Pinaceae > Pinus > Pinus albicaulis. The sequence goes on from CM076569.1 coordinate 336,010,216, forward strand.
AAAATTTTTATTGATGTATTTGTAAAATTATTTAAATTTATAATGATATTATATATATTTCCTATATAATGTTGGAAATTTTTAAGGTAAAATAATTTATATTGTAAAATTTGGGCGAATCACTTTTATAAAAAAATGGAAATTGGCGAATCATTTTTTTGGAAAAACCATTGAAAATTAGCCCACCTGAAAATATTAGCCCCTAAAATTTTCCATGACGACAATCAGTTATCAATGAAGCCAATCAAAAAATTATGGCCTCCAAGACATCTGTTGCCCCCCCCCACCCTTGGCATCAATGCTGCCCATCGGGCCATCTGTGGTTCTCTCACTGGTGGTGTCGAAACTATGACCTCCTGTTGCTGAAAAATTGGTAATCATTCCAAGAAGAATGATACCAGGATGGATCTTGTTATTGCCTAAATCTACCTCAAGCTGAAAGAAGGAAGAGTTCAGGGTAACATCAAACCATGCTCAGTCTGGTAGCTAGCCCTACCAGAACAGGAGAGGGCTCTCTCCGGGTCAATCTCAACAAAAATAATCGAAGGGGCTTGAGATGACTTGAAATAAAGGCTAATTTTAGGCTAGGTATATAAGTAAAGGAGTTTGATTTTGATTTTGGTGGTTTTTTTATGGAATCAAAGGGAAAGGCAGTTTTGGATCCAGGGATAAGGCCTAGTTTTTGCAGAGTTGTGATTGGGGCAAGGAAGGAAATTGTTTTGATGCTTTAGATTGAATGAATGGATGGTTCAGACCAGTGAGGAGCTGAAGAGGGCAAGAGGCTTTCAAGAATCCTCTTCAAACAGATGAAAACATGGAAAATAAAAAAAAACTGAAGGCAGAGCAAATCAAGCTAATGAATTCTACCCTTATAACTTGTTTGTTCAATTTAAGAAGAAGGATAAGGAAGATGATACACATAAACATCAGTGAAATTACAATTACATAGAGGAAAACACCATCAAAACATAGAGCCACATGGATCCCAAAGAGTGCTGCAAACCCTGGTCTATTCCTTTACCAAAAGTGCAGAGATGAAATGTACAATGAAGTGCCAAGCAATCCCAAGTGTCCAACCCTAAAAATGACTGAGAAAATACATCATATAGACAAGCCTAACCCATTCCTATGCCTCTAGGGGTCGAGCTCATCATTATAGGAGCTGTTTCAACCATATCTAAACTAGGCACTAGAAAATAGGCCAAGAAACAACTTGCCTCTATATGCTAGGAAACTGATCCATTCACTAACATTTCACCTTTTGGTGAATGAATCTTCTAGAATGAGTAAAAAAGTGCCAAAATTACATCATGATCATGAAATTACATCAAGGTACATCAAGAGTTACATGAAAAAGTGAAACTGGCCAAAACTAGGCGAAATTCTAAGCTGCTGAGTGAAAAATGGGCCAAAATTCTCTATGCGTCACGCCCAAAATCTCTTTGCATAGCACAAGTTTGGAGCTGATTTTGAGGCCCTTCCTGAATTCTAAATTGAGCTCATGATAGATCGTTGGAAATCCCTACCTATCTACTTTCCAACCCAAGTGGAATTTCTATATTTGATTGTCATTTTCCCCTCCAAAAGTTCAATCTCCCAACACTGCTTCCTGTGTGTGCAAAAAGTGGCAGAAAGGCCATTTTTAGGGTGTTTTTGACCCTTTAGGCAACCCAGAAATTGATGAAATCCTTAGGTAATCCATGAGCATGAATAAATTTTGACAAAAAATCTAAAAATGCAAAGTCTTCCCCCTGAAGACCTGCCAATTGTAAGCGCGCGCCAAGTGGCGCTACGCGTCGGGCAGGAAAACCTATTTTGTGACCAAAAATTTCAAAATTGACAAAATGTTTCCCAAATTTCTTGAAATTTGGGCTGAAGGTCCCTCGTCAAGTACTATGCTTAGCCAAAGAAGCTTCAGCCAAGATTTGGAGCCTATCATGCCTTTGCGATGCTTCAGTGCCCTCCTTAGCCTTGCGTTCAGGATTTTGATCCTTGCTTTACAAACATGATGTCGCGCCCAATAATGATTATTCATGTGTCTGAGCATTTTTTTCTCCTTGTTTGTCTTCTCCAATAGCTTCTCAAGATGAATGTTGACCCTCTCAAGCCAAGTCTCTCTATCGGCCTCAATCTCTCGCTCAATAGGTGTCATCTTGGTTGGGCTTCTTCGGGCAGCTTGCTGGTTCTCACGGATGTTTTGCAACTCCATGATCATCTGCTGATCCTCCAACTACTTGTTCCACTGATCCAAGTATTTTATGATCCATTGAGCTCTCTGCAACTTGTCGGTCAATGTGCCAATCTCAGCTTTCTGCTCTTGAATGATCTCTCTCAGCTTTGAGCTTGGAGAGCTCAAATCCTCATCAATCAGTATGAAATCAGTATCATGGCCTCCTGAAGGGCCCTCATCCTGCATGGGCCTCTTTTCTCTATCCTGTACCTGTACCTGTGCTGCTCATGACGGCAATGAGACCCCTTCCACCCCGGGTGGAGATAGTACTCGTCAGGCTGCTGCAAACAATACTCTCGTGCCTCTCTGATAAGTGACATACACTGGCACACCGATAGGCTCTGTCTCGGGACCTTCAAACTGATGTGAAGGTTCACCTACATCGTGAAAAATCTCCGGAGGAGGCTGAGGGGCTGTGAAGAAGTCACGGGAAATGAAATCTTCCCATGCAATGCCCTGCAATCCAAGCTGATGTACCACAATGATCTTGATGAGCGCATAATGATAAATGTTGTTGTGCTGTTGCTCAGGAGTCTTCTTCTACACAAGAGTGGTTATTCTCTCGATGTTTTGGCACATGAAATATGGAATTTTCATCATTTTCACTCTCGTGAAATGCATCAATAATCTCATGTGGTAGGCATAGAGGCATGAGAACCGACCCTCACAACTGAAGTATCTGATAATGAGTCTCATCAAAGGCGCATAGGATTCCTTTAGGAACCGGAATGGGAATACCCTGTTGAGCTGTCTCACATAGCTAGGCCTGATGTATGCTTCATAATGCACTCTGTCTACCTGCTGTCTTTTGTTCCAATCCTCACCTACATTCGGTATTCTTGTTGCCTGAGAAATGGTTTCTGGCGTCACAATGAAGTTTACACTAGCAAGAGTTACCTGACCATCATGCAAATGTAAAACAAAAAACCGAGCTAACTCCTGATGATGCTAAATCCAAGCAATCATCTCACAATATTGATAGCATGACTGCTCTCGAAAACATGCCATGGCAAGTGGGCAGGCCTGCAACTGAGTCAATGAGGTGGGCTCTTCTCTCACATGTTTGCCACCTTCACGAGGCCTTCTCGGTGCATGTAGCTCAGTGGTAGAATCACTATATTTTTCATATGATGAATCTGTTTCCATCTCCATGGTTCTGCAAGGTGTATGTCAAGTGTATGTTTGGTTTGTTGAAAATGAGAAATTGGTGCCTTTGTTTCAATTGCCAAAATATTGCCAGGTAGGAAGGGACTGTGGTAAATAAGACAGTGGGAACAATGGACTGTAATCAAGTGAGATTTAAAATACAAGGATAGTCACTTGATTATTTGGGGACTTGGGGTTTGGGGATTTTTTAAATAAGATAGGGAAATAGGAAAAAAGATAGGAAATGAAGTAGTTTAGGGATAGGAGATGGACTTAGGAACAAGTGATTTTGGGGATGTAAGTGAATAGGGGAATATACTGTAGTAATGCAATAACAGTGAGGAAAGGGAACATGAGGTAAAAAGTGAAAAAGGGTTTGGCACCAAAATCAAATTTTAACCCTCAAACTCAAACCCTAAGGAGCAATTTTCCAATAAAAATTATAGGGTTTACTTTGACATTCAACTTCTCATATGTAATCACAAACTACACCAAACATTGGCAAATAGCAATGAAAAAATCTCATAAACTTACTCGGTGCATGGAGCAACCAATCAAAATTCGATTTTGGAGAAGACTAGCAGAAAATTTAAGTTTCGGGCCTGTGCCCCGTGTGCATAACCCAATGCGCTGCGCCTGGTGTATGCACCGCGCGCGCTCAAAACAACACGGTGATGTGTGGCCCAATGCGTCGTGACAACCATGTGCGCCGCGACCTTCCTCCTATGCGCCGTGACTGAATCTCACCCACAGTTCCGGCCTTCAAACACTGTTTTCGTTCTTCCACAATTCAACTCGGCTTCACTGATGTTTCTTGGTGCAAATGAACTGTTTGAATGGTGAAAATATCTTGTATAGTCATGGAATTTGATTTTTAATTTTTAAAACCCACTTTCTAATGTTTCAACTTTGGCACTTTTCACTTTTTAATACAAACTCTGTTTTGCTTGTTTCCTTTGAGTTTTTTGAGCTGAATGACGAAACTTTTGTCTATTTTTTTCAGGGATAGCTGACATGGAATTTGGCAAAGGCGACCAAGGTTGCGCCTGAAGATCTTTAAAACTGAGAAAACTTTTAAAAATTACATGGCATTTATTACAAAAGACAAAATTGACGATTTTTATTCAAAACAGAGTTTTGAAGAATAAGCATGATCTAACATTATGACGATGAAATTTTTGAAATGAAAACTTATTTTGAACTTCCCTCATGTGCGTGTTGGTATTATTGGACACTTTGAAGACTAAATTTGTGAAACCCTAAACCTAATGAGACTAAAAACCCTAAACAGACTCTTTTCCCACCAAAAGACCAAACATTGACTGTCATTGACTGTAAAATGATTTTGATGGACTTTGATGAACAGACCTGAGCCTGCAGGTACAAGACATGATAAAAATGAGTGAAAATACCCTTCCATCAGAAGATCGATGCTCCTAATGGAATGCAGATGACTGAACTAAATGAGACACTTAAAATGAAATGCAACAAAAGAGATTTTGATCTCTGACGGAGGGATGAATAGACCGACTCTAACATTGGCTCCAATGGGGATGGTAGCTCCTTGGAGGTGCCAAGAACTACAGATTTCTAGGAGAGTAGGCAGTGCCTTCGTCCATTGGGCTATGGAATCCATAACTTCGAAAAATCAACAGAAGACTCTTGACTGATTTATTGACTGAAAATTTAACTCAAACTGACTCAATTTCAAAACTAAAATGACTAAAAAAAACTAACTCGACAAACTCAAACCAAAGCTAAAATCCATCTTCAAAATTATAGCCTTCACTTTGGGCCCCAAACTGAAGAAAAGATCACAGCACACACTTGCAATGAAACTGAAATAAATGGTATGTATGGTGACAATGTAAATAGCAGAAAACATCTCAGAAATGATACTGCTTGAGCAGTCGACCATTAACCGGCCCTCCTGGACAATCTTCCCCATTCATCTCCTTCAAAAGAAAAGAATTCTGACCTTGATATGCAGCAATTTTAAAGGGTCCTTTCCAAATATTTTCTAACTTACCGTGCTTACCCTTTTCCTCGTTTCTTGCATCCCATTTCAGCACCACTTCTTCCAATTGAAATTTGTCCGCCTTTACTTTTTTGTCATAGATTTTTTTAATTCTCTCCTGTAGCTTGAATGTGTTTTGAAAAAATTCTTCCCTCATCTACTGCAAATGGATCATTTGATTTACTCTTCTTTGCATATGGTCATCTTCACTGCCAGCTTCCTGTAGAAGTTTGACCACCAGAACTGCGAGAGAGGTAGGAAACATTGTATCGACTCCATAAAATAACTCAAAAGGGGACATACCAATGGATTTCTTCTGACTCACTCGATCTGCCCAAAGTGCATTGACTAACTTCTTATGCCAACTTTTCTTGTTTATTTCCAGCAACTTTTTAATGATGTTGACCAAAGATTTGTTGGAAGACTCTACCAATTCGTTGCCTTGCGGATGATAAGCAGTTGAGTGTCCCAAAATGATATGATACTTGTCACAAAACTCAATCATCTTTTTCGATTTGAAAGCTGCTGCGTTATCAGTGATTAGCTTATTCGGGCAACCAAAATGAGACAAAATGTTATTCTCAAGGAAATAAATTATTATCGAATCCGTAGCTTGCCTGGTGGGAACTGCTTCAATCCATTTCGTGAAATAATCTGTAGCTGTTAGGATCCATCTATGCTGACCTGAAGAAGCAGGATGAATTTCGCCAATGAAATCCAAACCCCACTGCTGAAAAGGAGCACTTACTTCAATGGGCTTAAGTGGAAAAGGCTGTAATTTCTGCCTCCCTTCAAAAATCTGTCATTTGTGACAGCTTTTGACAGTCTTATACACATCAGCGAAAAGTGTCAGTCAATAATATCCTGCTCTCAAAATCTTATTGGCCGTTGTTTTCCAGAAAAGGTGACCGCCACAATCTCCTTTGTGAAAATCCTCCATAACCCGCTTTTCTTCTTCTTCCATCAAACAGTTCAACAAAACACCACGGGGATCTTTCCAATAGAGTGAATTATTCAAAACACAAAACTTAGCAGCCTTTAATTTTAGAGTTCTACTCTTATTTCTAGCCATGTCGGGCGATGGTGACAAATTTTGAAGCACATATACAATATCTGAATACCAAGGAGAAAGCACAAATATTTTTGATACCTGAACTGATGAACTTTCCTCATTCTCCTCAGACATAGCAGCAATGATATTGATGTCTAAGGCATGAAAATTCGATTCAGCCATTAGCTTTGTCTGCCCTTGTCCTTTGATAAGCTTTGTAGGCTTTATCTCCACATAATACTCCAACAAGGCTGCAATCCATCTGCCCCGTCTCCCTTCTGGATCTGTTTGCACTAAAACATCCTTAACAGCAGCATTAGGAACATAAGCAATAATATGAGAATGCAGAATATATACTCGGAAATATTTCAAGGCCTTCACAAGAGCAAGAGCTTGCTTTTCAATGATGTTATATTTCAAGGCTGCATCTCTTATACTATGGCTGAAAAAAGAAATTGGTTTTTCATGCCCATCTCTTTTCTGCATTAATACTGCTGCCATGGTATGCTTCGAAGCAAATGAAAACAAAATAAAATCCTGAGTGGAATCTGGGCTGATCAAAACAGGAGCTGAAGAAAGAACCAACTTTACTAAATTGAAATACTTTACCGCCTCCTCACTCCACTTACTGCATTGTCTTTCTTAAGCATGTATGTAATCTCTCTTAGATGTTCAGCAAGGTTAGGCACAGAGCGACGTAAAAAATTCATCTTACCATTAAAAGACTGAATCTCCTTCTTATTCCGGGGAAGATCAATTTTCTGAATAGCTTCAACTCGTGTTGGGTCAATATAGATGCCATATTTTGAGATAATATGACCAAGAAGTTTTCCCTCATCCATGGCAAACAAACTCTTCTTCAGATTGAGTGACACACCATACTTTCTGCATCGCTGAAAAACAATCTTCAAATGGTAAAGGTGCTCTTCATCACAATTGGAAAAGACTGTCAAATCATCAAGATACACAACTAGGAAAACATCTTTCTCATTCGCAAATGCCATGTCTATTGCACGCTGAAATGTCACACCAGCATTCTTCAAACTGAAAGGCATTTTAGCGTAATGGAAAGTTCCCCACGGAGTGGTGAATGCTGTTTTGTCTCTATCATCCTCATGGACCAGAATTTGGTTATACCCAGAATAACCATCAAGTAGTGACATATGAGATGCTCCAACTAATCGCTGCAATATGTGATCCATTTTGGGCAATGGATAATTGTCTTTCAAAGAAACCATGTTCAAATTCCTAAAATCAATGCACAAACGAATCTCACCTGTCTTCTTGGTTATGGGCACCAAATTGGAAATCCAATCTGAAAATCTTATATGAACAATGATACCAGCCTTGTATAATCGATTCACCTCCTTCTCAATTGAGGGAAACAACTTCGGATTTATCCTTCTCAACTTCTGCCTGAAGGGCTTCTGATTTGGCTTAATAGGAATGGTGTGCTGAATTATATTTTTATCATACGTCTTTAAATTTGAATAGTCCCAAGCAAATACATCAGCAAAAGAAGACAACAAACTAACATATTTTTCTTTTACCTCTGGTGGCAATGTTTTGGACAATTTCACCATCTTTGGATTCTCAGCTGATCCAATGTTCACGTCTTCAACTCCCTTTTTGGTTGGCCACAAGGTTGGTTTTCTAGCTACGTCATCTTGATCAAAAAGTTCTTATAAAGGTATCAAACCCTTAGGAATGAAATTATCTTTCATCTGTAATACTTCCATCTGATTTATTTGCACATCAGCCTCACCATCATCAGGCTCCATGTCAATTGAAGTCTCTTTTAATTTTCCTTTGTTTTGCAGAAATTCATCAATCTCATCATCATCTTGGAATACTTGCTAATACCTTCGATTGTCTGGGACAGTTGGATGATGTTTTACATGAATTTTTAACTTATTACTTGAGTTCATTGGGATCTTCAAATTACTTGCTACCTTAGCAAGAGCATCTGCAATACCATTCTGAATACGAGGGATACAAGTCAAAGTATAGTCTGAAAACAACTTCAAGATATCAAGAACAACATTTCGATAAGCCCGCATTCGAGGATGCTTAGCTTGAAATTCACCCTTCACTTGCTTAATTACTAACTCGGAGTCGCCATATACCACAATCCTCTTAGTATTCAACTTTCTAAGAATTTTCAGACCAGAAATCAAAGCTTCGTATTCTGCCTTTATTTTCGGACAATCAAATGCTAATTTGTAAGAACAAACCCTCACATTACTTGGTACCTTGTTTGGGGCGGAAAAAGGGCTGCGTACCCAAGTGCCAATTCCAGCACCATCACTCCCTACTACACCATCGAAATCCATAGTCCATAAACCATCTTCATCTTCTTCTAAGTGTTGAAATTGTGTTTGCTCTGTTATTTCTTCTTGCTGTCCGTCAACTTTCTGCTGCTGTTGGAAGGCTGATTGCTCAGTGGTCGTCTCAGTTTCTTGCCTTTCTTTCATCAAAACTTCTTTGAAATTTTCTGTGATCTCTGGAATGTCCTCTGCTTCAACTAACTAAATATCTACATCATTGAAACTATCTGAATACAAAACGAAAGACTCTAAATCTGTATGTACATAATTAATCGGATGATTTATCGGTTTCTCCTTACTGGTGATCATATAATTCATTTTTTGCTCCCGATATAATCTTCTCATCTGACTGAACACAGGAATGGTAGCATAGGAGAAATCAAGCTGTAATTTTCCCTTCAACTTCGCTCCCCAAGATCTGGAAAGAAGCATGCCAAATCTAGGAGATATGTCCGCCACAACGACATCCATCAAAACATTCTTAGTAGGAATCTGATCTAAACTAACCACCAAATCTTTGATTAGCCCGATGCATCTTACTCTGCTGGAATCAAAAGAATAAAGATCATGATATTTCCTAGTGATGTCCAATCCCAATTTCTCCATGATCTCCCTCGGCATGAGATTATGGGAAGCTCCAGAATCAAACATGGCATTATGAAACACAAAATCATGCAATTTGAGACTGATATAAAAAGGGGGCACATTGCTATCGGGAGACTCACCATCCAATGCTGGACCAAATATCAACTCAGGTTGATCATCTTCCACATTCACCATATCAGACATTGGATTGAAATTCAAAATTTTAAATACTTGACCCTTGTAGCTGCTATTTCTCATCAACTCAGTCAAAGGAATGGAAACTTTTAACTTAGCAATCTCACCTTCTAAGCTAAAAGTTGAAGTTTTTTCTACCTATTTGACTGGAGCATCCTTCTTTTCAACTTTCTCTTTGGATACAATTGGTTGATTAGATCTTTCATTTGCTGCTAGAGACTTGCTAGTAGTAGGATCAGCTACATCTTTTCCATTCTTCTGTGCAATGGGTGCATCATTCTTTGGTGCTGAAACTTATTTTCTTTTTTGGATTGGGTTGATAGGCACATCTCTGTTTATAAGTGAATATTTTTGTTGTTGGGCGGAAAAAGCATTCATATAACCTCTCTGATACTCATCCGACTCTTCTTCAAGAGTCGTGTCATTTGCCAAGATAAAATCCTCATCCTTTTGTTCAGCTGAATTTTCTGCATACTCCTCATCCTCAGTGATAAAGGTTGGCATATCATCAGGGGTAAAAAAGTGATTTTATTCTTTGATTACATTTTCTTCATCATTTGATTTCGGGCCAAAAAAATTATGTTGTAAAGGAGTCTTTACCTGCTGTTGTGCCAACGGTTCTTGTGCTCGCTGCTCTCGTTGTTTGATCCGGAATTGTGGTTGTTGCTATCCACGAAAATTAGGATTTATAATCTACGGTTTAGGCTTATCAAGTGTCAGTCTTTCAATCATCATTTCCACCTTGCGAAGTACTTGATCTGAAGTAGAAGCTTCTTCCTTTATTGCGACTTTCTTTCCTGCTCTCAATCTAGCTCTCTTGTCATTCAAATTAACTTCAACACTTACTGCAATTTTTTGCATCTCCTCCAAAGTGGGCAGATCTCTTTCTCGTAATGAATAGGCCATGTCCGGATCAAAACCATCCGGAAATTTTAATAAAGCTAACTTCCTAGATGGCCTTAAATAATCAGGAATTGCATTATAAACCGCATTGAATCTGATACAATAGTCTTGGACTGACTCACCTATATTGCACTTGATCTTGGTATATTCATAAGTGATTTGAAGAGGATATTTCTTTACTTCCCACCGATCCAAGAACTGTCTCTGAAGCTCGGCCAATGTAGCAATACTTCTAGGCTGCAAAGCTCTGAACCATTTTCTCACTTCACCTCCAAAAGTTTGCACAAACAATCTCATGGTCACATTTTCTTCATCAATTTCATGAAGATCAAGGAAGTCTGCCATTCTATCAATATGCTACTGAGCAGGAACACTTTGAGGAGTGCCATCAAACAATGGGATCTTACTTTGATAATCAGCGGGCATAGCATCCAAGTTTTGAGGCAAGACAAGGGGTGCGAATCTAGTAGCCATTTCTCTTGGTGGATTTATAATTTGTCTTCGAGAAACAGGTGGAGTAGGAGCAGTAGATGTATGAGGTGTATGTGGTGTGGATGGAGGCAATACTACTGCAGATTGTTGATCAGAAGTAGATGGTTGCACGGGGATGGTAGGAATGAAAGGGGGTTTGGTATGAACTTGCAAATTGGAAGTAACCGCTGATGGCCTAAGAGTTTGAGATGCAGACTCTATAAACTTAGGAATATTTGTTGCCACAATGGAGTTTTGAATGTTCAAAATGTAACTATAAATGGATCTATTAGCTTGTTCAATTTCAAGATACTTGATAAACTCGGGATTTATGACAGTGGAACCAATAGCACTTTCAGACTTAGTTTCGAACAACGAAAACTCAAATTGCTCGTCAAATTCAATATCTTCAAGGTATTCAAACACAGCGGGACACGAATGAGATTTGAAAAGAGGAATCACGGGACTTTCTCAATGATGGATTCTTGAAATCAGATTGGGATTCTCATATACTAGAGGTGGATCGGGATCCGGATTTGCTCTAGTATGTCTTCTGGAAGCCAGTGTGTTGGATTAATTTCAAAGTCAAAGGAACAAAACCAACTTGTTCAGCCTATCAAATTCTAGACTCATCACCCAAAAGTCTAGAACAATCTGATGTACTGGGGAAATTCACAAGTCAAGTGTCACGTTCACAAGCTAGACCGGAGATTCACTGAAGCAACGTTTATCTACTTTCTCTAATGCAAAGAAAGAGCGTTTCGAAGGCTACCTGGCATAACTTCAGGCTCCGTATGTAGCTTATAAAACAAATAACACTAACAAGAAAACCATTTTCTTCCCCAGTGGAGTCGCCACTATGTTATTTCCTAAATCTACCTCAGGCTGAAAGAAGGTAGAGTTCAGGGTAACATCAAAGCACGCTCAGTCTGGTAGCTACTCCTACCAGAACAAGAGAGGGCTCTCTCTGGGTCAATCTCAACAAAAATAATTGAAGGGGCTTGATATGACTTGAAATAAAGGCTAATTTTAGGCTAGGTATATAAGTAAAGGAGTTTGATTTTTATTTTGGGGGTTTTTGTTGGAATCAAAGGGAAAGGCAGTTTTGGATCCAGGGATAAGGCCTAGTTTCTGCAGAGTTCTGATTGGGGCAAGGAAGGCAATTTTTTTGATGCTTTAGATTGAATGAATGGATGGCTCAGACCGGTGAGGAGCTAAAGAGGGCAAGAGGCTTTCAAGAATCCTTTTCAAATAGATGAAAACATGGAAAATCAAACAAAACTGAAGGCAGAGCAAAGTAAGCTAATGAATTCTACCTTTATAACTTGTTTGTTCAATTTAAGAAGAAGGAGAAGGAAGATGATACACATAAACATCAATGAAATTAAAGTTAAATAGAGGAAAAAACCATCAAAACACAGACCCACATGGATCCCAAAGAGTGCTGCAAACCCTGGTCTATTCCTTTGCCAAAAGTGCAGAGATGAAATGTACAATGAAGTGCCAAGCAATCCCAAGTGTCCAACCCTGAAAATGACTGAGAAAATACATCATATAGACAATAATAACCCATTCCCATGCCTCTAGGGGTCGATCTCATCATTCCAAGAGCTGTTTCAACCATATCTAAACTAGGCACTAGAAAATAGGCCATGAAACAACTTGCTTCTATATGCTAGGAAATTGATCCATTCACTCACATTTCACCTTTTGGTGAATGAATATTCTAGAATGAGTAAAAATGTGCCAAAATTACATCATGATCATGAAATTACATCAAGGTACATCAATATTTACATGAAAAAGTGAAACTGGCCAAAACTAGGCGAAATTCTGAGTTGCTGAGTGAAAAATAGGCCAAAATTCTCTATGTGCCGCGCCCAAAATCTCTATGCATAGCACAAGTTTGGAGCTGATTTTGAGGCCCTTCCTGAAGTCCAAATTGAGCTCATGATAGCTCGTTGGAAATACCTACCTGTCTACTTTCCAATCCAAGTGGAATTTCTGGATTTGGCTATCATTTTCCCCTCCAAAAATCCAATCTCCCAACACTGCTTCCTGTGTGTGCAAAAAGTGGCAGAAATGCCATTTTTAGGGTGTTTTTGACCCTTTAGGAAACCCAGAACTTGATGAAATCCTTAGGTAATCCATGAGCATGCATAAATTTTGATAAAAAATCCAAAAATGAAAATTTTTCACCCTGAAGAGCTGCCAATCGTAAGCGTGCGCCAAGTGGCGCTACGCGTTGGGCAGGAAAACCTGTTTTGTGACCAAAAATTTCAAAATTGACAAAATGTTTCCAAAATTTCTTGAAATTTGGGCTGAAGGTCCCTCATCAAGTACTATGCTCAGAAAAAGAATCTTTGGCCAATATTTGGAGCCTATCATGCTTTTTGCGATGCTTCAGTGCCTTCCTTAGCCTTGCCTTCAGGATTTTGATCCTTGCTTTACAAACATGATGTCGCGCCCAATAATGATTATTCATGTGTCTGAGCATTTTTTTCTCCTTTTTTTCCTTCTCCAACAGCTTATCAAGATGAATTTTGACCCTCTCAAGCCAAGTCTCTCTATCGGCCTCAATCTCTCGCTCAATAGGTGTCATCTCGGTTGGGCTTCTTCGAGCAGCTTGTCGGTTCTCACGGATGTTTTACAACTCCATGATTGTCTGCTGATCCTCCAACTGCTTGTTCCATTGCTCCAAGTATTTTATGATCCATTGAGCTCTCTGCAACTTGTCGGTCAATGTGCCGATCTCAACTTTCTGCTCCTGAATGATCTCTCTCAGCTTTGAGCTTGGAGAGCTCAAATCCTCATCAATCAGTATGAAATTAGTATCATGGCATCCTGAAGGGCCCTCATCCTGCATGGGCCTCTTTCCTCTATCCTGTACCTGTACCTGTGCTTCTCATGACGGCAACGAGACCCCTTCCACCTCGGGTGGAGATAGTACTCGTCGGGCTCCTGCAAATAATACTCTCGTGCCTCTCTAATAAGTGACATACACTGGCACACCGATAGGCTCTGTCTCAGGACCTTCAAACTTATGTGAAGGTTCACCTACATCATGAAAAATCTCCGGAGGAGGCTGGGGGCTGTGAAGAAGTCACGGGAAATGAAATCTTCCCATGCAATGCCCTGCAATCCAAGCTGATGTACCACAATGATCTTGATGAGCGCATAATGATAAATGTTGTTGTATTGTTGCTCAGGAGTCTTCTTCTGCACAAGAGTGGTCATTCTCTCGACGTTTCGGCACATGAAATATGGAATGTTCATCATTTTCACTCTCGTGAAATGCATCAATAATCTGATGTGGTAGGCATAGAAGCGTGAGAACCGACCCTCACAATTGAAGTATCTGATAATGAGTCTCATCAAAGGCGCATAGGATTCCTTTAGGAACCAGAATGGGAATACCCTGCTGAGCTGTCTCACATAGCTAGGCCTGATGTATGCTTCATAATGCACTATGTCCACCTGCTGTCTTTTGTTCCACTCCTCGCCTACATTCGGTATTCCTGTTGCGTGAGAAATGGTTTCTGGCGTCACGGTGAAGTTTACACCAGCAAGAGTTACCTAACCATCATGAAAATGTAAAACAAACAACCGAGCTAACTCCTGATGATGCTGAATCTGAGCAATCATCTCACAATACTGATAGCATGACTGCTCTCGAAAACATGCCATGGCAAGTGGGCAGGCCTGCAACTAAGTCAATGAGGTGGGCTCTTCTCTCACATGTTTGCCACCTTCACGAGGCCTTCTTGGTGCATGTAGCTCAGTGGTAGAATCATTGTCTTGTTCATATGATGAATTTGTGTCCGTCTCCATGGTGCTACAAGGTGTATGTCAAGTGTATGTTTGGTTTGTTGAAAATGAGAAATTGGTGCCTTTGTTTCAATTGCCAAAATATTGCCAGGTAGGAAGGGACTGTGGTAAATAAGACAGTGGGAACAATGGACTGTAATCAAGTGAGATTTAAAATACAAGGACAATCACTTGATTATTTGGGGACTTGGGGTTTGGGGATTTTATAAATAAGATAGGGAAATAGGAAAAAAGATAGGAAATGAAGTAGTTTAGGGATAGGAGATGGACTTAGGAACAAGTGATTTTGGGGATGTAAGTGAATAGGGGAATAGATTGTCGTAATGCAATAATAGTGAGGAAAGGGAACATGAGGTAAAAAAATGAAAAAGGGTTTGGCACCAAAATCAAATTTTAACCCTCAAACTCAAACCCTAAGGAGCAATTTTCCAATCAAAATTATAGGGTTTACTTTGACATTCAACTTCTCATATGTAATCACAACCTACACCAAACATTGGCAAATATCAATGACAAAATCTCATAAACTTACTCGGTGCATGGAGCAACCAATCAAAATTTGATTTTGGAGAAGACTGGCAGAAAATTTAAGTTTTGGGCCTGTGCGCCGCGCGCATAACCCAATGCGTTGCGCCTGGTGTATGTGCCGCGCACGCTCAAAACAACACAGTGATGTGCGGCCCAATGTGTCGCGACAACCATGTGCGCCGCGACCTTCCTCCTATGTGTCGCGACTGAATCTCACCCACAGTTCCAGCCTTCAAACTCTGTTTTCGTTCTTCCATAATTCAACTCGGCTTCACTGATGTTTCTTGGTGCAAATGAACTGTTTGAATGGTGAAAATATCTTGTATAGTCATGGAATTTTATTTTTAATTTTTAAAACCCACTTTCTAATGTTTCAACTTTGGTACTTTTCACTTTTTAATACAAACTCTATTTTGCTTGTTTCCTTTGAGTTTTTTGAGCTGAATGACGAAAATTTTGTCTATTTTTTGTAGGGATAGCTGACATGGAATTTGGTAAAGGCGACCAGGGCTGCGCCTGAAGATCTTCACAACTAAGAAAAATTTTAAAAATTACATGGCATTTATTACAAAAGACAAAATTGACAATTTTTCTTCAAAACAGAGTTTTGAAGAATAATCATGATCTAACATTATGACGATGAAATTTTTGAAATGAAAACTTATTTTGAACCTCCCTCATGTGCCTGCTGGTATTATTGGACACTTTGAAGACTAAATTTGTGAAACCCTAAACCTAATGAGACTGAAAACCCTAAACAGACTCTTTGCCCACCAAAAGACGAAACATTGACTGTCACTGACTGTAAAATGATTTTGATGGACTTTGATGAACATACCTGAGCCAGCAGGTACAAGACATGAGAAACATGAGTGAAAATACCCTTCCATCAGAAGATCGATGCTCCTAATGGAATGCAGATGACTGAACTGAATGAGACACCTAAAATTAAATGCAACAAAATAGATTTTGATCTCTGATGGAGGGATGAAGAGACCGAGTCTAACAGATCCATAACCAAATTATTTCAATTTGGTCTTCTTGCATTTGGTTATTTGGCGCTTCATGTTGATGGTTACAGCCTCTGCCCAGTAGTAGATAGTCGGAGCCATGCAGTCCACAGCAAGAAGCAACTGTGTCTTTGTTGCTTCACATGGTGCTTGTGATTCCGCAGCTCGTGTGATGGTATGCAATACCACGCGTAGTGTCAAATTAGGGATAGTTTGTATATCAAATTTCCCACTACCTGAACCTTTCCACGCTCCTCAAAATACCCTATCGAGCACCATGGTCATGTTTTCCATGCAGGGCTGGGTACTGGTTAGGAGTGGTGTTGCACCCCTCCGCGATAATCCTGTGATGAAATATACATCAGAGACATCAATATCAAGTTCTTGATCCAGTAGGATGAACTTCTCTTGATTTTCGTCCCATATACTGATCAAATATTGTAGCAATTCTGGTTGGGCTCGGACGCATGGTGTTAGAAAGAATTTTAGCAAGCCACGGTTCTTGAGGGCTTCCATAATTCCTTCATTTTCCATGGCCAACTCATCTTCTTCACTATGTTCCTGTTCTTTCCATTCAGTGACCATTTTTCTCTTTTCTACCTACAAACACACACATATGAGTGGTATTAGTCAATATTCATTCTTTACTTTGTAAATAATTGGGAAATTTGGTGCATAATTTTGCTAGAAATTGGTTTGCGCCAACTGTTTCTAAAATAGTCGCACCAATGGGAGGGCCCTAGTGTAAAAAATCAGGCGGTTGGCGCAACTTTGTGCCCAAAACCCATGCCAACTGCGCAACCCTATTTTTCACAATTTCTCCCCCAGAATTCAAAATTGACAAATGCAGGAAACAAGAAATAGCTTAAAATGACAAGAGGAATCTCAGCTCTTAGTAGGAGTTGACGGATTTGCGGTTGATGTACTGGATTGGCCGCTATCGCCGCCGCAAGATTGCATAGTAAAATGAGTAAAAATTGCTCCACAAGAGGTAAAAAGTGAAAAGAAATTATTTTTTACCATTTTTGGCATTTTATAACTTTTTCACAACCCTAATTAGGTTTTAAGGCATATTTTTTCTATTATTTTATTATTATTTTTTGAAAAATATGTTTTACACATGTCTTTTGTGCAGCAACAGGTTTTTGCATGCGACAATGATGAAGTAACGAGTTATATTTTATAATTTTTCAGACTCGGTAAAAACATGAAAAGTTCGCTACTGTAGTCATCTTTCAGCTCTTTTTTGATTCTCTAAAATTGAAAATATCGCTGAGACGCTTGTCGTTTTGAACTTGTTAAATGGCTGCAAAACAATATCTACCCAGTATACGTTTAACCCTTTTTTGGGCTGGGATGGGTTATTTACGAAAAAGGGATACATTAGCCTATCACGACTAAGAGGTTCTTTCAGACTTTGTTTTCTACCTTTTCGGATCTGTGAGACTACCTACGAAAATGGACTGCTGGAGTTTTCTTTTCTGCCTTCTTTCCAAACTCTCTAAACATGAAAATATTTTGAGTTCTTCCTTTTTCAGACTCGCTAAACTCTGATGACATCAAACATCGTCACCCTGACGTTATTCAAGTTCCTCCTTCCTAGGGCTCGTAAAATGTACTAGGGTGGATTTTTCTGAAGGAAAAACTTATAGTGCAAGCATATGCTATCCCTTCAAGCTTGTTTTAAAAATAATTGGGGTACTTGATAGAAATGGTGGGGGAAAATGGAACCAAATTTTAGTTGTGTCGGCATTATGTCGCTCTTGAACATGGCACTTGTCTACATTCGTGTTGGGTTGGGGACATCTCATTTCGTCATTTTTGCCTCCATGGGTTTGGGTAATCTCTTTTGACCTCTCATTTTCTCTTTTCCACGTCATCATGACCTCAGATCCTTTGATGTCAAATACTACCAAATCCAGTGTCGTGCTGCTGATATGTTCAAGAGAAGTTTGCCTCTGAAGTTTTCAACCTCCCTCTGATTCTTTGTTGGTCCTGATTCATAAACATTATACTCCTCTGTCTCGTGTCGATGATGTGGGAAAAATTATGGCCCACCTTCGATTAGGTCACTTCCTGTCAACTTCAGCTCATTACCCAAGAATCTGATCTAGAGACTCCCTTTTGGTACCTTGGAGCCTGCATGCCTCAATGTTAGGTTTTTCGCATTTGAAACAAGGTTCACATCATTGGCCTTTGATCGAATGATTCCTCGAATGTTTGACGTCAAATCATTTTTCACATTTTGTGGATTGTACCTTTCATACCTTCAGATCCATTGTCATTATTGGTGGTTCCTCTCACGTCTGATAGCTTTCATCATTGGCTAGTAATTAGACGATTTTCTTGCATGTTTGAATTTAGCTCATATATTCGCATGCTTGAATTTGTACTTGTTCGGATTGAGATGAAGCACAAGACCCTGGGTTTTGTCTGTTAAAATCCAGGCTGCGAGTTATTTGTGAATTATCATGACTTATTTCATGACTCTATTGATTGGATGGTTGCGACCATACCTGAGTCTATTTAGTGATCTTTACTGCTGGATGGTTGCGTCCATACCTAGATCTCAGTTTTTATATACTCTATTATGGATGGCTACGCCCATGCCACATGTTCATGTATCAGAGATATCAGTTGTATTTGTAATTGCAGGTTTTCTGATAGTGGTGTTTGGTTCGAACGCGTTCTCATAAAGTATTTCACCCCTCCCTCTCCCTCGGACCTCATGCTTTTGGGGGCATCTGTTACACAGAATTTCATCACTGTCCTTGCAATCCCCATCTCGCACATTGGAGGGTCATTTCCGTGAATTTTGAAAAGTGTCATGCCTTGCAAAGACCTTCATTGCATCCCTCTATATGAATGTAACATTCCTCTTGGTGACATTTTTCTGAACAGAGCATCAAAAATCCCTATTTTTGCCTTAGCATGAGTAGCCAGTTCTACCCTCGTGCCCATGTGGAATATCAACACTAGGGCCTACACCACTTGGTGCTCTGTCCCAGTGTAATGCCCACGCTAAGCTGTTTTGGGAATGTTTTTTAAAAATAGAGGTGGAGGTTCCATTCCAACCACCTCTTGGATGAGTCATTGGGAGTGGTTGAACTGAAACAACCATGGACTCCTTCCTTTAGTTAGTAGTTTCCACCTCCCTTGGAACACTCCTAAAGGATAGGCCTCCCTTCCACCTTTGTGGGGATCCCATCCTCCTCCTTTCCCTCTATATAAACAAGCCTTCTCCCTTTATGATAACTAGCTAAACAACGAGAATTATACAGCTGAAATGTTGAACTTGGAGAACTGAGCTATAGTTAAAATAACTAAGTTATTGAGAAGGTAGATGAAGAAGGAACTACATCGAGAGGTCCCTTATCCCATTCAAATTCCCCGGCAAGCTTTGAGATGTGCTTCACCCGAGCCCTACTAGAGGAGAACTCAATGTCAGAGCATGGTTGTATCTCTTCTTTCTACCTATTAATATAAGTGACTATTGTCTGGTTCCCATATTTTATTTTGTCTTTATTGAATGCAATATGCTAGTCCTCTCTGACTGACTAGCAGTATTTGGATGAAATTAGTATGTGGTATGTGGTTATTGTTTCCTGATCTCTTTGCAGGTGTCCAAACGTAATAGGTGGAAGGGTTGTGACTTGCCTTCGATCAGGAGTGAGAGGTTCTCATCATCACTAGGAGTGTCAACGACAGCTTTGGACCACATGTAGGCCATCTTATCACATCCTCTTTCATTCAAATATCTAGGAAACTACACTCTAGCATGATTCCTTGTTACTAGACCCACCCTAGGGCTAGAGGGATCATATCTATCTGCAGAGAGGATTTACCTACATAACAGTGTCCCAACAACTTACCCTCTTCCATAGCAAACAAACACTTTTTAGGATTTAGAGAAATCCCAAAATTTCTACACTGTTGGAATACAAATCTCAAATGATGTAAGTGCTCTTCATCTGAATTTGAAAAAACTGTAAGATCATCTAAATAAATTACCAAGAAGACATATTTTTCATTACCAAAATCTATGTCTATTGCACGTTGGAAGGTTGCTCCAGCGTTCTTCAAACCAAATGGAATTTTGGCATATTTAAAGGTCCCCCATGGTGTCGTGAATGTTGTCTTATCTGGATCATCTTCATGTACCAGGATCTGGTTGTAACCTAAATATCCATCCAATAAAGGCATCCTTATAGCTCCTACAACTCGCTGAAGTATATGATCCATCTTGGGTAGCAGGTAATTATCTTTCAATGACACTTTGTTTTGATTTCTAAAATCTATACAAAGTCAAATATTACTGGTCTTCTTCCACATTGGGACCAAATTGGAAATCCAATCTGAAAATATGATTGGAACAATGATGTCTACCTTATATATCTTGTTTACCTCCTTCTCAATGAATGGCAATAATTTTGGATCAATTCTCCTATTCTTTGGAATAAAGGGCTTATGATTTGGCTTGATTGGGATTGTGTGCTGAATGATATCCTGATCATACAACTTTAGATCTAAATAATCCCAAGAAAATACATCAGAAAAATTAGTAAAAAAATTAATATATTTAGGCTTTACCTCTAATGGAAAGGAATTTGAGAGCTTGATGAACTTCGGTTGATCGGTTGTTCTAATATTCACATCTTCTATTCCTTTCTCTGTGGGAACCAAAGTTCATTTTCTCGCCACATCATATTGATAAAATAACTCTTCCAAAGGTATGAGACCTTTCAGAATGTTATTGTGTTTGAGCTGAATAATGTCAATATTCTCTATTTTAATAACCTGTTCATCTTTGTCATATACTTCATCCATAGAACAACTTTCAATTTCTCCTTCACTCTGCAGGAAGTTGTTTACTTGTTTATCATCCCAGAAAAATTGCGAAAATTTCAAGTTATCTGGAATGGTAGGCATGTGATTTATGTGAATATTAAACTATTTATTAGAAAACATGGTAGATTTGAAATTACTCGCAGTAGTAGCTAATAAATCAGCCATCAAGTTTTGCAATCTAGGCACTACCGTAAGTGTGTATTCAGGAAACATTTTTAAAATGTCAAGTGCTACATTCCTATACTTCCTCATTCTTAGGAGATTAGCTTGGTATTCACCTTTAATTTGTTTGATCACTAGCTCAGAATCTCCATAGACTGAAATTCTCTTAGCTCCCAATTTCTTCAGAATTTTCAAACCAGTAATGAGTGCTTCATATTCAGCCTTATTATTTTGTGTAATCAAATGCTAGTTTATAGGAACACAACCTTACATTATTTGGGACCTTGTTTTTCTATTTCCATGGGCTACGGATCCATAAAAAAATTCCATCTCCAACTTTTCCAACGGAACCATCAAATTCCATGCTCCAAAGACCATATTATTCTTCTTGAAGGTAATGAAATTCTTGATTCCGATTTGACACTATATGGTGGTCTGATTCTTCATGCTGCTCTAAATTTTTATCTGCTTTCTCTGATGGCTATTGAGTTACAGTAGGCAGATTTTATTTCTCTTCCTCTAGCATTGTTCTAATACAATCGGAAACTTCAGGAGCATCATATAATTCTACTATTTGAAAACCTATATCATTTAATCCGAAATCATTGTACGATATAAAATACTCTAAATCGATATGTACAACATTGATTAGATGATTGTTAGGCCTTTCCTTATTAGTGATCATGTACTTCATTTTGGTCTCACGGTATAACTTTCTCATTTCACCAAAGACAGGGATAGTGGCATTAGAAACATTTAACTATAGTGTACCTCTTAATTTGGCTCCTCAGGATCTTAACAACAACATACCGAAACATGGTGGAATATTAGCAACTACCATGTCCATGAGGACATTTTTGGCTGGGATTTGCTCCAAGGAGACAGCTATATCTTTAATCAGACCTAAAAAATGGATGCAACCAGAGTCAAAACAATAGAGATCATGATATGGGCAGGTAATATCAAGGCAAAGCTTATCCATGATGGCTTTGGGCATGAGGTTGTGAGAAGCCTAAGAGTCTAACATAGTATTATGAAGAATGCACTGATGAAATTTAAGGCTCAGATAAAATGGTGGGACTTCACCATCTTCAGACTGGCCATCAATGGCAGGACCAAATATTAATTCAGGTTGATCATCTTCTACATTAACCATGTCGAATAAAGGGTCAACGTTCAAGGTTTTGGCTACATGGGATTTGTACTTATCAATTTTAACCAATTCGGTAAGAGGAATAAACACTTTTAATTTAGAAATTTCAGACTCGAAATTAAAAGGTGTAGTTTTGTCTACCTCTTTTATGACTACATCCCTTCTCTCAACCTGATTTTTCAGTGCTGCTTCTTTTCTTTGAACATCTCTTCTTTGACTAATTACTTGTAGTGGGCTAATCATTTATATTCTGATTCAGAGCTACTATCTCTTTACCCTTACTCTAAACTTGTTTTGGTGGTGTTTCTTCCTGCTGAATTGTTTTCTTCAGAAGTGGAGTTATTGGAACATCCTGACCTCTCAAAGTATATTGTCTTTGCTAGGTACTCAATGCATTTAGATACCCTCTCTGATAGTCATTAGAATCTACTTCTAATTCATGGTCATTCACCATTATGAAATTTTTGTCATTAGGTGAACTCGTTTTATCCACATATTCTTCATCCTCGGTGAGAAAAATGGAATGACTGTCACCCTTAAAAATAAGGTTCTCCTCTACTTGATGATCTTCCTCTTCATCACTCTGAGCATATTTTTGTTGAAGTGGTGTTCTGATTTTCTGTTGCTCTATTTTTGGAGCTTTTTGTTCTCTCTGCTTTATTCGGAATTGAGGTTGCTGCTGTTAGCATCAAAAGTTTGGATTTCTAATTTGAGGCTTAGTTTGTCAATCTGAAATAGAAATCTCATCAACCATTCTCTCCATGGTTTTCAACAGGGCATCAAATTTGGTATCTGATGAAGTGCAAGGTCCCTCTTTGATATTCACTTTATGATCATTTTTAATCTTTGAATTTTTAATCAGTAGGTTGGCCTCAACACTCACTATGTTTTTGATCATATCTTCAAGGGTGGTGGGATTTCTTTCTCTAAATGAATAGGCCATATTTGGATCAAAGGCATCGGCATAATGCAGAAGGGCTAAACCAAGAGGTGGTTTCATTTCATTAGGAATGGAATTATAGGTTCTGAGATATCGGGAATTGTAATCAGATACTGATTCATTGGGATTGTGTTTTAAGGAATCATATTCAGCAAGGATTTGCAAAGGGTTTTTCTTTTCATCCCACCTAGATAAAAAAAACACCCGTCAGTTCAGCAGGTGTCCTAATTGAATTTACTGCTAAAGCACAGAACCAAACTTTGACTTCACCTGAAAAAATTTGTTTGATGATCCGCATCTTCGTATCATCTGCATCTAACTCTTCCAAATCTATAAAGGTTTTAATTTTGGCAATGTGTTGACAAACTGTGATTTCATATTTTTCATAAAAAGGGGGAAGCATTTGACCATACCCTTGAGGTAGGCCAGCAAGATTACCAGGGAGAACTAAAGGTCCAAAATGATCCATAATTCTGGTTGGATGGAATACTGGGTTAACAATCGGAGGGATGGGATGAATGGGTAGAGGAACTGAAGTTATTGGTAATGAAGTAGCAGGTATGTATGATGAGGTCGAAGGTGCAGATGAATATGCTAAAATTGACTGAGTTTGAGGTTCATATGTAACAAAAAATTCTTCGAGATGATAAAATTTGATCCAATATTTAATGTCTAGGTCAGATTCAGGCTTGATTTCTTCATAAAACCAATCTTTCAAAGAACTTAAATCTAATTCTGACAAATATTTTACTTCAGATAATCTTAGAGGATCAAAAAATATATTAGACAAGGAAGTTTTAGATTTGGACTTGAATAAAGATAATTAAAACTTTATGTCATAGGGTATATATTCTAGAGAAAGTAATTTTGTAGGTAGAGATATTGATCTTACCAATGGACCTGGTCCTGATTGAATTTGCGGAGTTTGATATTGGTGTCTTCAAAATAATTGCTTCGGATCATCAACAGGATCAACTGGATCAGGGTCTGGATTTGATCCGGTGTATCTTGTAGAAGCCAGATCTGCTGTGAGGCACTGCACTTATGAAATTAGCCTTCTGAAACTCAATCCTCTCATCTAACAGATCAATTTCCGATTGATTATTTATCATACACCAAGGGAAAATTTTGTCTCTTCATTCCCCGGCAATGGCACCAGTATGTTATCACTCTACCAGATTCCCAAGGATGAGGAAGGAATCCCAACAGAGGTAACTACAAACCAAGCTTTTGACTTGATAGTTATCCCTCCCAAGTCGGAGAGGTCTCTCTCAAAAAGGGTCACAGCCAGGAGGGCTGGAGAAAATAGGGTTTTAGGCTAGGTATAGAATGCAAGGGGTTGTTTTTATTTGGTTTTGGTTGGGTAAATTAGCAGATAATGAAATAGGTCAAGGAGAACTAGGTCAAGGTTAAAGAGTGAGGGGTTGCAGGGATTGTTGCACCTCAGAATTATCCTCTCTCTGACATCCTTTCTTACCTTTTTCCCTTACTTTCTCATATGTTCATGTACTCCAATAAATGATAAATGTCATTTTTTGTCTCAAGGAATGCATTTAAATGATTTCCATATTATATTCTGATGTTCTTATTATTCAAATGGATTTTTGTAATTTGGCTACAGAATGCAGCCTATTCTGCAGCTAATCATGGGTTTCGCATCTACTCTCATGGTCTGACAAGTTTTAGGGATCAAATGGAGAAATTAGCTACATGGGCATTTCCAGAACAATATACACATGGATTTCATCCAATCTACTTGATTGAGATCGATAGAAAAGGATGCCTTAGATCGTGGTCAAAGCCCGATCAAAGGACGTTAGCCAAGAACAGAAGGACTCTTGATTTTCTCTATCGTAGCAAATCAAGAGTTCAACAATAAAATTATAATTCTATAAGTCGGTTAAGAATAGCCACCTGTAGGCAGAATTAGCTCAAAACAATTATGTTTGTTTTATTTAAATACCGGTTGTATAGAACCGAGAAGAAGCAAGTTTAAGTTAAGGTTTTTTTTTTTTTTCTAAAATGCTGTGTGTTGTTTTAAGACTCCATTTTATTATAATACAAATATCGTGTTCATGGTTCCAGTGATTTCTTAAGTGTGTTTATAACTAGCTAGGATATCAACTGAATCTGTTGCAGAGGGCCCCTGCATAGGACAAGGTTTTTCGTTCATTGTTTTAGTTTAATTTCCTTACTCTGTTTTTGTCAATTATATTTTCTGAATAGATTAATGTTACTTTTTAGTTTTGAGAAGTAGCATAGAATTATATCATGAATGTATTTCTAGCATCAATAGAATAACTTTTTAATCATTGATCTTCTAAAAACATTTCGTGAGAAAAGATTTATCTGTTTTCAAATTGGAATAAGCCTGAAGCAATAATAACACACAGTTATCTAGTTTCCTTTTTTGTTTTTTTGTTTATGTTCTTACATTATAACTATCAATTAATTGTATCAATGGATGTTCTCAAAGGTCATTTCAAGAATATGATTCTAAACTAAATGATTGAATATCTAATTCATACAGTTATTGAGATTTCCTCTGCATAATTTACTTGTTTTTCTAGGACATTAGAGACTAAGCTATAATTGATTGCTTACACAACATCTCAAGAGGATAATAATTCATATTGAATACTTGAGTAATCAAACATATATTAGTTTTTTACAATCAGTTGAGCTTTAACTTTGCATGATTTTACAATTGATTTTAGATCCTCATTTAATTGCATCACTGGATGTTCTTAAAAGTCATTCCAAGAAGTTGATTTGATCATATTTCTAGATTGAATGATTAAATATTTAATTCATGCAATTACTGAGTTTTACTCTACACACTTGATTTTCTAGATCATTAGAAACTAAGGTATAATTGGTTACTTATACATCATCTCAAGAAGGTGACACTTCATATTAAATGTTGGAGTAACTAAACATACATTAGTTGTTTTCTTTTCTACTTTCACTTAGAATAACATTGCAATTTCAATTTCAGTTATAAGATTTATCCATGGAATAGAACTAATGTTAAAGCATAAGTCAATAGAATAGATACTTTGTTTTTCAGATTAGATTCTAAGTAGTCAATAAATCTTTGATTCATTTTTAATGAAAATTAGTTTAACTTAGGAACACTTCCTTTTCTTACTTCTTAAAATTCATTAGGTTCATTTGATTTTTTTCATAGTTTTAGATTAACACTCTTAGAGATAAAGAACAAAAACCCCAAAACAGCATAAAAATGCATACAAAAAAGTAAGAAGAAGTTCAACTAAGCACATACAGTGTACCACACTTCATCAGTTTACAAACCTTGGTTAATAATTTATGCAAGTAATTTAAGACATTAAATTGACTAAACAGAGATGAATGGGGAAAGGTAGGTATAATGTCAATCACTTGAGGGAAATGGTTATGGAATGGTTTATAAAATGTAAGGAGGTTGAGGGAAGCATAAGAGATGTATTTCTCTTAGACAGAAGATATGAAACAAAGTATGATCAGTTACCCAAAACAGAGCATGTGCAACATGTATTCTGAATTTCACACTTATAAAAGATCATAACATAGAAAGTGGAAATGAATATGAACAATACATTCACACATATGTCACTGAAGAAGAAACAACGAAAGAAATTTAATACAACAGGTATCCGATAAAGATAGATGCAACTCCTCTTGTATTAATGGCCAAAACTAAATACAAAGTATCCTTGATCAACTAAACAAAATGAAATTGATTCCAACTTCCAACTTATATTACATTGAATTTCTGTAATTTATAGACCAATTTACAAAATTTGAGGCAAATATTAGATCCATAATTATTTCAAACAATAAATCTAATTACTAACCTCGAGGAACATAAAACTGTTTAAAAATAAATGAACTTCTTGTCTAAGTCTTCGAATTCATGAGTTGGAGGAATTTGGAGAGACCTCCCTTGCGGATTTGCACCTTGAGAACAAGGAAAAACTATTTTATTATGTTGACTTTTGAGTTGAATCGACATTTTTTTCCTGTGATGTGTTGTTGCTAATTTGTTGATGTAGTGGGGAAGTTTAGGATGTGGACCTCAATTCCCTGATATGCCAGTAGATGAGCTGAGAGTTGTGTGGGCAGATCTGTTATATGAACTGAACGCTTTCTGTTACCCGACTCAACCTTTTTGTCTTGTTTTCACCCGGAATCATTTTTCCATGTTAAAACCCTTTTTGTGAATAAAACAACGTCATGAAAACCAATATACTAGGACTTGAAACCTTTTAAACTTTATTTTTGAAGTGGCATTGCATCTGCGCACTTCGCAACCTTTACAGTTTAGTTTATAAAGAATACAACTGGTAATGCAATGCAAAGGGGAGGTGACATGGAGGTTCAGTGGGACCGGACCACAGCACATATCGCAATTTGTAGCTTTTATTTATAAGCACAGAGGATGTAAATACTAAAAACTACAAAGTGTGATGCGCCGGGGAGGAGGTGAATGACGTGACAGGGAAGAAGTGGGACCGGATCGCAGGCGCACATCACAACTTTTAGTTTTTTGTTATAAGTTTCGGGGTTAACATCTAAACTTTGCGATGTGCAAGGAGAGGGACCCACTGCTATGTAGCGGAGTTTTATTAATCGGGAAAGGTTCAAGTAGTAAGTGTTATGAAGTTTATTTGGTATATCAATGTATTACGACGACCGTGCAATGGGGGTGGAGCTGCTGAGGTGGGGCCAACCTACTGCATCGCAATTAAAATAAATATTTTTCGGGCGCTCACAAAGGTAAAACCAATGCGATGTGATGCATTCGCAATCACAAATTGTTAATCACGTTTTTTAAAGTTTAGTTCCAATGAAAAACACATAAAATCTACGAAATGTGATGAGGGCCCCACTTTAATCACAATCGGGGAATGAAAATAAATGAAATGGTAAAGGTGGAAGGGTAAAGAGGAAAGGCGGAAAAAGGGTAATTTTAATGATTTTCAATGGAAAATTAAATGAAAATGGATGCGTGGTGGGTAAAATGGGTCCCACTTCATCATATTTGTCCTTTGAAAGGTTTGTAGGAGATGGTAATGTAAATGATTTTGGGTTTTGGTCTATGTGAAAAGTGATTTTGAATGTATGGGATTATATGAATGGGGAAGGAAATGAATGAAATGAAAGTAGGGGGGGGATATGTTATGGTTTAAAACTTTATGATAAAAATTAATAATTAGAATTTAAACCATACAAATAACTTTTCTATAGGTGCATTTAGACTAGCAGCCAATCAAAACCTTTAAAATAGAATGAAGCTTTCCTTTTTCTTTCTTGCTTCCCTAATGTTTTGTTTTGCCTCCTTTGTTTAGAGCATCTAACACCTAACATTTTATTTCATTTTCCTCCTTTTCTTAGAGCATCTAAAACCTAAAATTTTATTTCATTGCCTCCTTTATTTATAGCATCTACAGCCTAACGTTTTAGTGACATGGATGCCTACAAAAATAATAATCTTCCTAACATTTTAACTTTTTTCACTCTTTTGCATCCACATCATACCTTATCATTTTGAAATTATTTCAACTATCTATGATAACTTATCAAAATAAATGATGTTACAACACTTTCCTTGGTTTAGATTAAACTATTGAGCCAATTTTGTTTTGCACGTAACTAATTAATCTATGAAGTTTAAACATTTTAAAAAATTATTTTCACTACCTATGGACAAGCAATTTAAACCTAATTCAACCATGCTTATACTATATGATTGAATTTTATTGAACTTTTGTGGAATTTTAAATAAGATATACACAATGTATTTTTAGAAGCAAGCTAAACTAAGAGTAGTGGCATTTGAATATGCAACACTTTCAGAATTTATTGTTTTTCTTATTTTTGATGGTGTTCACATATTATGTTTTTTATTTATAACATATACCCTCTTCTGAATTTTTATGTTATCTATTTTTTTATTTTTTTAAATTTTAATATCAAAATGACATTTTGATATTAAAATGATATAAATCAAAATTAAAACTTGAAAAATATAATAGTTACATAGTGATGATATTTTGGAGAAGAAGATAAAATATATTTGAGTCACTCCGATATGTTTTCCGACTTTATTTGGATGGAGTAATGAATTTTGGATCTTGAAAGAAAAAACCCTAATGACCTAATGAGACTTCAAGACCTGATCTCTATGTATGACTTTAACTGAGACAAGACATGGTGAAATGAGAATTTTCATAGCTGCTATTATGCTCAAGAAGACATGGGAGTGAGTCAGAAAATATGTTTCTCTGAAAGAGAGTGAAGTTTTATTGAGTAAAGCTACCATCAGTGTTGGGTCGAGGGGTCCTAACCCGGGTTTGGAGGTTAAGGTTTGCCAACAAACCCCTATACTATTGGCCCTTTCGGAAATGACCTACTTGCGCAGGCCAAAGTCTCACCCGAAGCAGTATGGGAGGGTGCTGGAACCAGGTTTCCACACCCTGGGAGAGAGAAAGTAAGTCAAGCAGGTTTGAAATTATCGGATCTACACAACAAGAGGTTATTTGCAGGTTTTTCAGTACATAACCAGAATGCATCTTATCAGATCTACTTAATAGGTTCGCATCCACGTGCGTACTATCAGTTATGATCACAGAATAGTATAATCGTAGCAATTTAACAGATCACAAATATATACAAGAAACATAGACAGTTTGCATCTTTTAAATATATACTTTCGTACTTAATCATATAACCCAAGTTTGCATCAATCATATCAGAACAGATCCATATAACATCATATTTCCAACAATAATTTCGCATACATATTACTACCAAAATCCTCTTACATTCCTAGAATACCGCTTGCACACACAACCAACAAGGTCTGCACACAGTAGGATTGAGGATCTCCGTGCACACAACCAGTAGGACTCCTAACCCAAACAACCCTACCACAAATCTAAAAGTTCATGCTTCGCATCAATATCTATCTTTTCTGTACCTAAGACTCAAAGTGGTTCATCTATTTATACCGATTTAGCCTACACATCCAATGGTCCGCAAATTGTGGTTTGCGGACTCTTCGTCTACCCTCGACCCATTTACAATGCGTTAGGGGCTTTGACCTGTTAGTTCCCTGTAATCAGCAAGATTGGAAAAAGTCCGATCGCAGGGAGAAACATCGTTTCAACCACTTTGGGATTCTAGGATCTAGCCCTCCTGAATCCGGAGAGGGATATCTCATGAGTGCAAAGATGGATTTGTCTTTGAAGTTTAGGGTAATGATATTAGGCTAGTTATAAAGGCCAAGAGTTTGTTTTGTTTTTTGGATGGTTGAGCATGATTAATGTTTGAGGTGGAAATTTTTGAATGCAAAGAGTTTCAAAGGTGAGAAGTTGCAAGCAGATAGAACAAGCTTCGGCCAAAAAGATAGATAATTGCAGGTTTTAGTCCATTGGGCTATGGAGTCATAATAGGGTTTAATTGGAACAGCAAGAGGCAAGAGTGGTTCATGGGGCAAGTCATCTATGTTTAAGGATCTCTTTGAAGATTGATCTATGGAATGAAATGGCGCAATAAGAAGGAGAAACTAAATAGACGCAGAACAAAGAGCAGCCCAGGATCTGGTAAGTAATTTTAAACTAGCTAGCCTTTGTCAAACACTCAAGAAGAACATAAAATCAAACTAGGATCGGATAAGTACTTTCAAACTAGCCAGCCTTTGATACACTTTCAACAGAAAACATTTTAAAACAATTGGAAACATGAAGGCAACTGTTGGAGCAGAAACTAGCGGGTCGGGCTCACCACAAATCCTCTCCTAGCTCTGCTTTACTTGGTTACTTTCAATACAAACACAAATATGACACAGAATAGCCTAAGATCTGGTAAGTACTTCTAAACTAGCCAGCTTTTAACACATTCCAAGGGAAACATTCAGACAACCTTTGGGGATAAAACTAGGACCAGGGCACACCATATCTTCCATAGTTCATCTCTACTTAACTAATACTGAACATAACATTCAAGAATAATATTCAGCTAAGGCAATAAGACGAGGGAATGCCAACATTACTATGCTTAAACTGAATTAAATCATTCCCAAATAACACATATTGGAAGAAAACATTCAGATAGAGATTTTCAGTCAGAGAAGGGTACTGATATACAGTAGGTCCTAACTCTATGCATGTTTTTCTTTATATGAGAAGATGAAACACAGTGAAAACAGAAACAAAATGACAAGTTACAATGAGAAAAACATCACCGTCAACATAGACTAGGATCCCATAAATCAGCTTGTATTGGTGCTCCAAACCAGTTACAGCTTTAAGTCCAATGCTTTAGTTTAGCAACCAGCTACACATCTCAACCTAACCTATCTATCACCAGCAGAGCTCCAAGGGCCAGTGAACACTATTTATAGATGGAAGTCTCAAGCTCAATTACATTTCAATGTTCTATAGCCAACCCCTCTCTCATCTTCTACAGTAGTATTTATAGAAGAATGAGGAGGTGAGATCTGAAAAAAGATCTCGAAAACTAATTAATAAAGAATTAAATGGCTTCTTGGCCTTTGGGGGGCTCAATGAAGAAAATTACATACATATCCTCTGTATTAAATGATTTACATTAAAGATTAAGCTTGGTGGGAGCTTTTGTTGACCTTTGAGGCTCTGTGTGATGTCGAAGAAACTCTGCTGATATTCTATCATTAAGTTTGTTTGCAGATTTTACTCTCTGGATGGGTTGTGAGGCAGGTGTGTGATCTTAATAAATAACTTCGGCCTGCATTTGAATGCTTTGAGGCACAGGTGGCACTGTGGTAGCTAGGAGGAATCAATTTTCCTTAGATGTGGCGGTGGAGGCTTTCTTTCTGATGATCCTTTATGAATTTTCCTTTAACTATGTTTTTAATCAGGGATTAGGCTTTTGATAATCATTCTTAGCTGTGATCCCCACAAATCTGTCTTCAATCTTCTGTCCTGGTTCATTTTTGTCTTCGACACTGGTACTCTCTGCCTGTGCTTGACTCACTGTGTTTTTCTGATGTGCAGGGCTGCGCAGGGGTCATAAGGCATCAATGCCTCATGAAACACTGATGAAATGTAAACTTTAAACCTTACAAATGATTTTATTTAATGGATCAAAGGCAGGAGGATCATCACCCTCAGCCTGTGAATTTTCTTCAGCATGGTGAAAAAACCATTAAACCCTGCAAAATATGAAAAAATGTTATAAAATCCTGCATGTATAGGTTTACTACGTCAGAAAGCACGTAGAGGGAGCATGGTCGAGATTGATTAGAGGAGGTCAGAGGAGAGAGGCAAGGAATTTGAATCAGAGCCATCGATCGTGCATAGATCGATGGTCGAGAGCGGAGGAATCAGGGCGCTGAATTATGGGTCGTCGATCTGCAGATCAGATCGACGACAGAGATGTTTTAATGACTGCGTCGTATCCCGGTTAACCATCGAGCCCCTTTGGTGATCGATACCGTCGTATGAGTGACCTCAGATCGGACGGCGGGCGTCAATATCGCACTGGGTCCACGTCCGATCTTTAACGCATGATGAATGGTAGTTTTCTGAATAGTGCCCAGGCCACGCGTCGAGCGGTGAGTGGAATCACTGCAAAATAAAAAAAACTGCGCCGCTCTTAAAAGCGGTGCGATGGATACCGCGTGGTTTTGTAATGGTGAGTGGATGGTGTGGACCACTGAGGCGATGGATTGCGTGCCTTTGATCTGCAAATCAGATCGACGGTGGAGATCGATTTGGAACTTTGTGCCGGTGGAACTTTAGAACATAAAATAAAAAACCGACAAATTTTAATATAAACAGAGGTTTATACTTTGGGGGCGGATTATTAATTTTCAATACGGGTTGGCGCCTGACTGTGGGGCCGCGGGTTATATGGAAGATAACATGACTGGGGATTTTAGAGAAGGGGCTAATCGTGATCAGGAAACGTGGTAAGAGCTTGGAAGGTTGGCGCTCGGTTCTAGCACTAGGGCGTATGGAGGGGAGGGTTAAAGACTTAGCCCAAGGGGGCTTAAGTCTAAAATATATATAAAAAATATGATTTTGATAGATTTTCAATGGTTTTCAAAGATTTTGAGGGTTTCGATAAGGCAAGAAAGGGTCTTAAAACCTTATCAAAGGGGTCTCAATGAAGGGGAAAGGGGAAAAACATGAAAGATGAAATATTTTATGGGGGATGAAGGGGTTAGTTTTGGAAGAAGGGGGGAAAAGGAAAATGGTGCTTGTAGCAGTAATCTTTCTTGGGAATCAGCACGATTTCAGAGTTTTTAAGATAGGAACAGTAGTGAAGATTTGGACAGAGGCATGAGGCCTTCAAGAGTCTTCAAGAGCCAACACTTTTTAGCAATAAAATTTGTTCCTTGAAGGCTCCAAAAAATTTTAGCCACCTTCTGGTATAAAAAATTTCATAGGTGGCTAACAGTGGCTCCACTTGGGGATGGTGCCTTCTTGAAGGCATCAAGAACTTCAAACTTGCATTCTCTGGGAGGCTGACCTGTGCCTCATCCATTGGGCTGCCCTTCCTTTGCTGGGATGATTTTTCTTTGAAAACATGTTAGTAGCCACAAAACAATAGATCTTCATCAATATAACTTTCTACCTACCCAATCCTACTGATCTAACATTTTTTCTTCCTCAGAGTGCACTTGGATTGGCAAACTCTTTTCACAACATTTTATTCTTTTAAAAAAATCAAACTAATCTAATTCTACTCCTTATTTCCTCCATGGACTCAGATTAAACAGTTGATTCCATATGATTCTCTACCTAATCTACCATCTGTTGGGATTAAACTATCCAACAAATTTAATTCTCTAAATTCTATAACATAAATTTAAAAACAGTCAAGTCTCAATTAAGTTGTTTGACTTGCTGTGATCTATGGCATAAAAACAAGCTGCACATAGACATTTATTTTGTAGAAAATTTAAAACAAAAAACTGGAAGGCCTGAGATATGAAATTTGAAAGCATCTCCTTCCTCTTTGGTACAACTCTGTTTTGACTTTGTTCTGAGCTGTCTTTCCTTTGTCAACTGGTTCAGATTTTGAGTTGATTAGAACCAGATTTTACATCTTTTGACTCAGAATTTTAAATAGATTTGAGTCATTCTCTCTTTGAAACTCTAGGTTTAGATTTTGAGCATGTTTAAAACTTTAATTTCTATCCTAACCTATCTACTGATAAGCCAAGATTAAACAGTTT
Source organism: Pinus albicaulis (assembly GCA_034641835.2). Lineage (NCBI taxonomy): Eukaryota > Viridiplantae > Streptophyta > Pinopsida > Pinales > Pinaceae > Pinus > Pinus albicaulis. The sequence continues at coordinate 336,044,837 of CM076569.1, forward strand.
GGCAAATCGAATTCACTGTCCTATCAATAGAAAATTTAAAGCTAATTAGTCAAGATTAGGCAGTTTGACTAACTAGAAGTGTGTTTTCAGGAGTGGCATTTAAGCTTGCACACTTTCAGATTTTTTTTTTTTTTTTTGGTATGGGGTTGTACCTTTCTTGTTTTCATAATCTGCCCTCTTTTCTTTCCTTTCTTCATTTTTGTATTTTTGATTTTTTATAACTTTGAATGCAATGGTGGATGAGATATTTACAATGAGAAAAAAGATAAAAAGGCTTTCAGAACATGAGATGGATTAAGAGAAGTAATATTTAAGCATCCTACCATTGACAGTACCCCTGAACAATTCTGCTCCATTCAACTCCTGCAAGAAAAATGCATTTTTACCATCAGTTGAATGAATAGAGTAAGGGCCAAGCCATAAGTTGTCAAATTTTCCATGCTTGCCCTTGAGTCCCACTTTAAAACTTTGTCCCCAATTTTGAAATTGTTGGCCTTTGTTCTTCTGTCAAAAAGCTTTTTAATGCTGTCTTGTTTCTGCAATGCTTTGTTATAAACTTCTTCTTTGGTTTGTTGAAGATGAATGGTCTGATTTATTCTTCTGATCATGTCATTTTCTTCAGTTTGCAACTCTTGGATCAACTTCATCACTGGTACACCAAGGCTGTTTGGAAAAATTGCATCAGTACCATATACAAGCTGAAAAGGTGACATGCCAATAGATTTCTTCAATGTCAATCTGTCAGCCCAAAGTGCATGAACAAGCTTTGTTTGCCAAGACTTCTTGTTATCCGCCAACAGTTTCTTGATTATGTTCACTAAACTCTTGTTTGAGGATTCTACAAGTCCATTACCTTGGGGGTAATAGGTCGTGGAGTGCCCCAAAGTTATTTGATATCTATGACAGAACTCAACCATCCTCTTTGATCCAAATGCTACTACATTATCAGTGATAATCTTGGTCGGACAGCCAAATCTGGAGAGAATGTTGGTCTCCATGAATTTTATAATAACTGAATCATTGGCCTACCTACAAGGTATGGCTTCTATCCACTTAGTGAAATAGTCTGTGGCAGTGAGAATCCATCTATGCTTTGTTTTTTAGACCCAAATAAACAGGAAAAGTTCAACCAGGTATGACAATCTTTAAGAGGTTAACCAATCTGTTTTACAAATTTAAATCCTACAGTCCTCTAACAGAGTTTGAATGATAATACAATGATAAGGGTTTTTCCCAGTGGAGTCTTAAGGTCCGTTGAGGATTGTGGAGTCGCCAAGTGGAAGTTTTTAGCTCCTAAGGAGGTAAAAGGTTTTATGGTCCACCACCATGTTTATTGGATACCAATCTGAAATATTTTTTGGTGTTTTTCTGTGTTATTTTTCGGTTGTGTGGTTTCTAAGAATATCCTAACTTTGTTTCAGAACTTAGCTATGGTTATGAGACAAAGACAGTCTACTCTTATGGCTAAGCCAACTGATTTTTCAAGGTTAGATAAAGTCTTATGAGAATCCTAGGGTTTGCCTAGTTTGTCACTGATTCCAACAAGTTCTATCATGATTACCATTTCTTGGCAGTGCTTGAAAAGGCTGATTTTTACTCACTGCACAATTTTCTTGAATCAAAGGTTTTCTGAGGTCTTTAAAGGTACCTGGACCAAAAATACTCAAAGTTCCCCAGCGGAGTCACCAGAAAAGTTAGTTGCTTGTGGCTCAGCTGGTTGATATAACAAATGTTCTTTGAAACAAATCTCTGATATCCTATGGTTAACTTAAAATGAAAATGATTCTGGGATTTGTCCCCAGTGGAGTCGCCAGAAATGTTAGTTCCCCGTAATCAGCAAGATTGGAAAAATTCCGGTCGCAGGGAGAAACATCGTTTCAACCACTTTGGGATTCTAGGATCTAGCCCTCCTGAATCCAGAGAGGGATCTCTCTAATGAGTGAAAATATGGATTTGTATTTGAATTTTAGGGTAATGATATTAGGCTAGTTATGAAGGCCAAGAGTTTGTTTTTTTTTTTGGATGGTTGAGCATGATTACTGTTTGAGGTGGAAAGTTCTGAATGAAAATAGTTTTAAAGGTGAGAAGTTGCAAGCAAATAGAACAAGCTTCGGCCAAAAAGATAGATAATTGCAGGTTTTAGTCCATTGGTGTATGGAGTCATAATAGGGTTTAATTGGAACAGCAAGAGGCAAGAGTGGTCCATGGGGCAAGTCATCTATATCTAAGGATCTCTTTGAAGATTGATTTATGGAATGAAATGGCACAATAAGAAGGAGAAATTAAACAGATGCAGAACAAAGAGCAGCCCAGGATCTGATAAGTACTTTTAAACTAGCCAAACTTTTACAAACACTTAAGAAGAACATAAAAGCAAACTAGGATCTGGTAAGTACTTTTAAACTAGCCAACCTTTGATACACTTTCAACAGAAAACATTTTAAAACAAATGGAAACTTGAAGGCAACTATTGGAGCAGAAACTAGCGGGTTGGACTCACCACAAATCCTCTCCTAGCTCTGCTTTACTTGGTTACTTTAAGGACAAACACAAAGATGACACAGAATGGCCTAAGATCTGGTAAGTACTTCTAAACTAGCCAGCTTTTAACACATTCCAAGGGAAACATTCAGACAACCTTTAGAGATAAAACTAGGACCAGGGCACACCATATCTTCCATAGTTCATCTCTACTTAACTAATACTGAACATAACATTCAATAATAATATTCAGCTAAGGCAATAAGACGAGGGAATGCCAACATTACTATGCTTAAATTGAATTAAATCATTCCCAAATAACACATATTGGAAGAAAACATTCAGAGAAAGATTTTCAGTTAGAGAAGGGTACTGATATACAGTAGGTCCTAACTCTATGCATGTTTTTCTTTATATGAGAAGATGAAACACAATGAAAATAGAAACAAAATGACAAGTTACAATGAGAAAAACATCGCCGTCAACATAGACCAGGATCCCATAAATCAGCTTGTATTGATGCTCCAAACTAGTTACAACTTTAAGTCCAATGCTTTAGTTTAGCAACCAGCTACACATCTCAGCCTAACCTATCTATCACCAGTAGAGCTCCAAGGGCCAGTGAACACTATTTTCAGATAGAAGTCTCAAGCTCAATTACATTTCAATGTTCTACAACCAACCCCTCTCTCATCTTCTGCAATAGTCTTTATAGAAGAATGAGGAGGTGATATTTGACAAAAGATCTCGAAAACTAATTAATATAGACTTAAATGGCTTCTTGGCCTTTGGGGGGCTCAATGAAGAAAATTACATACATATCCTCTATATTAAATGATTTACATTAAAGATTAAGCTCAGTGGGAGCTTTTGTTGACCTTTGAGTCTCTGTGTGATGTCGAAGTAACTCTATTGATATTTTGTCATTAAGTTTGTTTGCAGATTTTACTCTTTGGCTGGGTTGCGAGGCAGGTGTCTGATCTTAATCAATAACTTTGGCCTGCATTTGAATGCTTTGAGGCACAAGTGGCGCTGCGGTAGCTAGGAGGAATAAATTTGCCTCAGATGTGGCGGTGGAGGCTTTTTGTCTGATGATCCTTTATGAATTTTCCTTTAACTATGTTTTTAATCATGGATTAGGCTTTTGATAATCATTCTTAGCCATGATCCCCACAAATCTATCTTCAATCTTCTGTCCTGGTTCATTTTTTTCTTCGAAACTGATACTCTCTGCCTGTGCTTGACTCACTGTGTTTTGCTGATGTGCAGGGCTGCCAAGGGTGATATGGCATCAATGCCTCATGAAACACTAATGAAATGTAAAGTTTAAACCATGAAAATGATTTTCGTTAATGGATCAAAGGCAGGAGGATCATCACCCTCAGCCCGTGAATTTTCTTCAGCATGGTGGAAAAACCATTAAACCCTGCAAAATATGAACAAATGTTATAAAATCATGCATGTATAGGTTTACTGCTTCAGAAGGCATGTGGAGGGAGCATGGCCATTGGATGGCATCATCCAACGGTCGAGATTGATTAGAGGAGGTGAAAGGAGAGCGGCAAGGAATTTGAATCGGAGTCATCGATCGCGCAAAGATCGATGGTCGAGAGTGGAGGCGGAGCATCAAAGCGGAGGAATCAGGGCGATGAATTATGGGCCGTCGATCTGCAGATCAGATCGACAGCGAAGATGTTTTAATGACCGCGCCGTATCCTGGTTAACCGTCGAGCCCCTTTGGTGAGCGATCACCATCGGATGAGCGACCTCAGATCGGACCGCAGACGTCAATATCATACCGGGTCCACATTCGATCTTTAACGCACGATGAATGGTGGTTTTGTGAATAGTGCCCAGGCCATGCATCGAGGGGTGAGTGGAATCGCTGCAAAATTAAAAAAATCGCGCCATTCTTAAAAGCGGTGCGATGGATACCACGTGGTTTTGCAATGGTCAGTGGATGGCGGGGACCATTGGGGCGATGGATTGTGCGTCATCGATCTACAGATTAGATCGATGGTGGAGATCGATTTGGAACTTTGTGTCGGCGGAACTTTAGAACATAAAATAAAAAATCAACAAATTTTAATATAAACAGAGGTTTATACTTTAGGGGCGGATTATTAATTTTCAATACGGGTTGGTGCCTGACTGTAGGGCCGCGGGTTATATGGAAGATAACATGACCGAGGGTTTTAGAGAAGGGGCTAATCACGATCGGGCAACGTGATAAGCACTTGGAAGGCTGGCACTCGATTATGGCACCAGGGCGTATGGAGGGGAGGGTTAAAGACTTCACCCAAGGGGGCTTAAGTCTAAAATATATATATATAATATGATTTTGATAGATTTTCAATGGTTTTCAAAGATTTTGAGGGTTTCGATAAGGCAAGAAAGGGTCTTAAAACCTTATCAAAGGGGTCTCGATGAAGGGGAAAGGGGAAAAACATGAAAGATGAAAGATTTTATGGGGGATGAAGGGGTTAGTTTTGGAAGAAGAGGGAAAAGGAAAATGGTGCTTGCAGCAGTAATCTTTCTTGGGAATCAGCAAGATTTCAGAGTTTTTAAGATAGGAACAGTAATGAAGATTTGGACAGAGGCATGAGGCCTTCAAGAGTCTTCAAGAGCCAACACTTTTTAGCAATAAAATTTGTTCCTTGAAGGCTCCAAAAAGTTTTAGCCACCTTTTGGTATAACAAATTTCACAGGTGGCTAACATGACCCACACCAGAACCCCTATGTTAGACTAAACAATACAAAATTATATAAAAATGGACAAAATTCACAGCCTTTAGGAGAACTTGCTCCAACAGTCCCCCAACACAATCTTGTGACTCGTCCCGAGTCACTGTGTTGGTGGGGTCTTGACCTGCGCCTGCAAAAATTTGATCGCCTCAGCTAATGGGGGCAGCATGCCTTCACTTTGGGCAGCAGCATTATATGCAATGTCGACCAACTTTTCTGAAATTGGGCCTTCCATCACGGCAGTGACACTCTCCAGAGTTTGGTTTAGCTACTTAACAACAACATCATCATCCTACGAAATTTTGAGGGCTTCGATAGCCCAAGGCTTTAGGCAGTCACTAAGGATCTTCTTCTTTTATCAGAGGTCATAAATATCAGCTTGGAGTGCTTGGCTGGTGCGCAGCCATTTCAAGCGCTGAGCAGGCACCAAAGTGGGCAGGGTGGTTTCTAATGTCACGAACTCTTCTTCTTTTTGCCGTAGGTCCTGGGCTATTCCTCACAGGATTAGGTTACGTCGGTCCTTGGTCCATAGATGCATGGCGAACTCCAGTAATTGGGCACCCTACATGATCTACTTTGTGATGACGTTCGTATCCATGGTGGCCAGCGCAGTTCGCTAGGCCTGTACCTTTGGAGGTGTTTCAGGCTACAACTTAGCCTGCAGATCAGTGATTTGCTGCTCCATCCGTGTCTTAACCACCTGAACTTCTGCCTTGGAGGCCTTCAGTTATGTGACCAACCTTTCAACCTTAGCCTGAGGGGTTTATGTGGCCAGGATCTCTATGGTAACATCTATGCGTAGGTGGTGAATCATATTTTTGAGCTCCATTTACTTTGCGATGGCGAGGCATACTTCAGCGTTCTTCGCATCAATTTTCTGTTCATCCACTCCGAGTCGTTGGTGCACTTATTGGTCCCAATGGCGAATTTACTGAAATAAAGAGGTGTGGAGACCCTGCAAGGCCTCATGAGGTAGCCTGGATAAATTCAACTGAACTTCTGTACTGGCCTGGACTTGCATTCCCAAGTCAGGTGAACTGATCACAAGGGTTGCACCAGGGAGAGAACATAGGTGACTTTCATCTGTAACTAGTGCTACGCTATTGGCATATGAGGGCATGTGTACCTGGGTCACACTGGTTTGCAATGTGTATGTCTTAAATTGAAGCGCATGGAGCTTAGCCTGGATGGTGTTGACCGCAACTTTCTGTTGTTTCGCTAAGGCTACCCACCTATCCTCTGCGACTAGAGTGACTGCATTAGAGATTTGTTTAAGGTCCCCTTCAGTCAGTGTGACGGTCTCATCTCGTTTCATCCACTGCGAGCGTTACTTCTTCTGGGGTCCTTTAATAGGCTCACGTGCTCACTTTGTGCCTCAGGGGGAGGCAGGTCCTTTTGGATTCGAGCCTTCTATACCTAGGTCGGGTTGTGATTCGAGCTGAGTCTCTACTTCAGTGTCCTATTCCATGGTCTGATTCTGCTACGCACCCTTTTATGCTTCGGCTCCCGTGTCCTTCCCAGTGCTCTTAGTCGTGTCGCTGGTATTCTTGATGATGATAGGGGGGTTGAATTTTGAGGTGTCGGTTCCTTCGATGCCCTTCATGCTAGTTTTGAAGCCAATTTTCCAGTTAGGAGGCTAGAGCACAATGATGTTGTCAAGTTCTTCATCTACCACCATATAAGGGAGCGAAGTCCAGGCTTTATTCTTGTGTGCCTTGATCCGGACAGGGTTCATAGTGATCTGAAATGCCGCAATGCCCTTGTATCTGTCATACACTATGGGTGACAAGCATGGTCAAGAATTGATGGCTTCTGCCATGCCGCTCTAGAAGAGGACCTAGAAGACTTGGTTGTCCTCAATGCGCTGCGCATCCTTGGAGTCCCACAAGTGCGCATAATGGGCTCCTTCACACATGTTTGGTGTGAGCTCAGGGAGGACAGAATCCGTAGGGGCTTCCCAGGTGACCAACGTTATGAGGAACATCAACCAAGAATAAAAAAAGGGGTGTCCCTTCTCCTGGGATTCTCGGACATTAGTCAGAAACTCATCACACAAGTACTGAGCCTAGTTGAAACAGATCCCTTTTCCACACTGGCCTGCTAACTGAATGACCTATGCAAGAACATACATGATATAGCATTTTCTCATCATTTTGTATGCCAACAAAATGGTGCCCAACTGTGTACCTTGGTCACTGATGGACTTGATTATGAAACCCCGAGTATTTTTCTCCACTTGATATTTTTGGTGCACGTATTCAGCAGTCTCCCCCTCATATTTGTTACATGTGCTCTATAGAGGGTTTGGTCCATTCATGGGGAGACCAGTAATCTGATGAACAAGCACAACATCAATGGGGATCCTTTCCTGGATCCACAAGCATCCATCATGAATCAGGGCGAGCAACTTTCGTGCGAGTCGGTCTGTGACATTGTAGTGACCAAAGTGTGGCATCTTGAGCAGGTTCAGGAGCCCGAACCCAGCCAAACCACACACCTAGTTTTGGGGGAAAAATTTGACCCCATCGACTCTCTGAACTGTGTCAAGGTATAAATCAAGTGCCAGCTCAAGGAAGGCCTTAAAATTGTCCAAGTCGTGATCGTCATACTTGATTTTATGAAGCCTTCCAAAAGGTTCACCAATAACGGGGACCTCCTCTAGGATTAGGGGCATTTGCAGGTAGGTGATCAAGCCATCAAGGTTCTTCAATGTGCGCATCGAGGTCCTGCATGGTTGAACGAAGGGAGGTAACTAGTTGATCAACTCGGCGGGCTGTGCCTCCTCCTGAGCAGCATGTAAGGATTTTACATTTCGCGGGGAAGTACGGGGCTTCCCTGGTACCCATTTCGTGGGTTTCAGGGGTTTCCCTGAACCTTGTGCTTTCTATTTTCTTTCCTCGTGGTTGGGCTTGGCATGGAGAGGACCTCCTTGACTTCGGACTCGATCTCCATCACTTCCTCAATTTTTTGTTCCACCGAGGTCACTGTCTCCGAAGGTTCAGCAGGATCCGTGGCCATCATCCTGGCATGAAAGACAAACTCAGGATTGCTACTGTCAGATGGAGTAGATTTCTCAGACATGAAAGAGATGCTATAGGCATAGAAATTGTTACAACACAAATTGGCCAAGGAAAAATATGCCAAGTACAAGTTATTCGAGCAATACAGAACCTGTGTCTGATCTAGCCCACCTGTTTTATAGCTTTGGCGAGCGCCCTACGGTAGGGTAAACTTCACGTGGAACTTACCATCAAGTAAATAGTAAAAAATCCCCAGAAATCACCTCATTAATTGTTGGCCACCTGCTCCATCCAATGGTAATTTTTTCTTTTCACCCAATTTGACTGTTCTAATAGCTAGTTTTTGCACCCTAGGTGCACTTAGCGTACCCCTGTGCCCCCAGCGCACCCCTGCAATTTGAGCATACCCCCCGTGTTCCCATCACAATTGCTACATTCTGAGTGTATTCTTTCCAAATTTAATTCCACGTTGCTGGCGCACTTCCCCGTGCTTCCAATCCTGTGGTTTCCTGCTGCACGGGGCATGGTCCCTGCTACGTTTACCTTCCTTTGTGGGGCTAGCCAACTTCATACAGCTACATCAGCCATATATTCATTTGATCCGATATGGTTTGAGCTGACTACCATTGATGTAACTGGGTAGCATATCACTGCGCAGGTTGGCCAATCGCACAGCTCCGCCATCCATGATTTCCTTAACTGTGTAGGGCCCAAGCTAGCACTGTCAGAACTTCCTAGGGTGTTTTGAAAACTGAATATCATAGAGTAGAACTAAGTAATCCTTCACAAAGGTTTTCTGATGGTAATTGGCAATGAAATGATCTTCCTCCAAAGCCACCAGCTGTGCTAACCTCTCCTCCATGATAGTGGACTCTGCCATGTTTGTGAAGGCTGTTATGCGCAGACTAGGAATAATATATTCCATGGGAATAACAGCCTACTTCCCATAAACCATCCTAAATGATGTCTTCCCCTTCAAGTTTTTACAGGTGGTTCGGTAAGTCCATAGTATAGATGGAATGCACACATCCTAGTTGTTGTGATCAGCGTTACAGACCTTAGTCAGTGCATGCTCTAAGACCTTATTAAAAGCTTCGACTGTGCCATTTTCCTGAGGATGATATGGAGTGATTTTCGCATGATGGATCCGAAATTCTTCCATCAAGGCCTGTATGGTTTCATTAACAAAGTGTGTACCTCTAACGCTCATCAATATTTTTGGACATCCAAATCTGGTCAGAATACTCTCAAAGATGAAGTGCGCAGTGGTATCTGCAGTGTAATACTTCACTTCTTGTGCCTCCACCCACCCAGTCACATAGTCGGTAGCAGTTATAATGTAATGTGCACCTATCTTCTTTCAGGGTAGGTTAATAGGTCCCATAAAATCGATGGCCCATTTGTCAAAAGCTTGTAGGGCCATCTGGGGTTAAAAGGGAATTTCATCTCTACGCGATGGCCTTCCTGTCCATTGGCACGTATCGTAGGCTTTAAAATAGTCATGACAATCAATATGCAGGGTAGGCCACCATAGGCCAGCTCTTAAGATCTTCTACGTCATTTATTTCCCTGCGTAGTGACCTCCTGCTACCCCATTGTGGGCTTGTACCAAGATATCCTATCGTTCGTGCTCCAAGTCATATCTGCGCAACACTTCATCTGCGCCCATCTTATACAAATGTCCTGCAATGATGGTAAATTCCGTAGCATGGGCTACCAACTCCTTCCTTTGTTGCACCAAATAGTCCATAGGTGCCATGCATGTAGTCAAGAACTGAATAATGTCAGCGAAGTGTGCATCAACCACCTTAATAGAAAATAGATATGCGTCAGGCAACCCCTCCTCTAGGTTGGTCGGTTCCTCACCACTCTCAATTCAAGACAAGTGATCCGGTCCAAAATTCAATCTACTTGGCTTGAAAATTATCTAAAAGTCGTATTCCTAAAAAATCAGAAGCCATCGGTAGATTTCCCCTCCCCCCCAACACAAGCTTATTCACTAGGTACTTCAAAGTTGAATGATCTGTGAATATTTTGAAGTGCCCTCCTAACAGATAGTGCCGATAATTTTGTAATGCATAGACCATGGCCAACCCTTCCCTCTCTGTGGTGGCATAATTGCGCTCCACACCCAAGAGTTTCTAACTAGCAAATCCGATTGGGTGATCAATGTCTCTAGTTCCCGGCTACGTAAGGACCGCTCCCTGGGCAATTCCTAAAGCATCAACATGAACATGAAAAACCTGCGCTCAATTGGGAAAAATAATAATAGGTGTGGATACCATATTTTCCTTGAGTAGCTCAAAGCTCTTCTAACACTCGTCATCCCAAAAGAATGAAACATCCTTCTTGAGTAGCTTTTCTAGAGGTGTTGTGATCAGTGCGTATCCCTGAATGAATTTTTTGTAGTAGCTCGTATGTCCAAGGATCGAACACATATGTTTCTCATTCTTCAGTACTGCTAGATTGATGATAACGAAAACTTTCACAGGGTCCACCATCAACCCTTGTCAGAAAATTATATGGTCGAGCAGGATTCCGAGGGGTATGCAAAAGATACATTTCTTGATATTCAGGAAAATCTGGTGTTTTCGGTAGGGGTCCAACATCATGTGCAGTTTCAAAACGTGCATCTTTACTAAGCCAAAGACAACCCAATCATTGAAGTACACCTCTAGGAATTTGTGGATGAATTCCTTGAACACTGCGACAACTACCCCTGAGAAGATAGTAGGGGCATTCTTGAGTCCAAACGGCATGATGGTATACTAGAAAGATCCCCATTTAGTGGCAAATATAGTTTTGCTGCGATATTCTGGTGCGATTATGATCTGATGGTATCTTGCGAACCTGTTAGTGAATGAGTATGTTTTCTGGCCTCCTACGCTATCCAGGATCTCATCTGAGAATGGTGTCAGAAAGGGGTCATGTACACAGGTGTCATTTAACTTGTGTAAGTCCACACAGATTCGGATTTCTCCCTTCGTTTTCTTTTCCTAAACCACCGTCGAACTTACCCAATCCGACTGCTCGATCAGCTCGATAATACCTGTGGCGATAATTTTATCGATTTCGTCCTTAACCTTTTGTTTATACTTAGGGTTCAATTGATAAGGTCATTGCTTTATCGACCACGCATCCGGTTTTACCATGATGCACATAAACCCTAGGTCCCCTTTGATCCCTTTGAGCTCTGAAAACTTGGTTGGGAATAAGTCTTGGTATTATGTGAGCAATTCAACCACCTTTCTTACATTTTCACCATCCCAGTAGTCACCAATCTTAGCCAACTTAGGCTACTCTGCCATGCCAATGTTAACTTCCTACAGTTTCAGAGGTTTTGTCACATCCACAGTCTGCAATGGAGGTCCCACAACTGTGCTCCCCCCCTCTGATTTTGGGATAGATACCTTGCGCGGATTTTCATCACCTTATTCTATATTTATATTGCGACAATTGAAAATATCCTGCATCTACGTTTCCCATGTCGACACCCCAAATTCTATAGAGGAGCTAGATTCACCAAACCCAAATGCTTCTATATCCTGCAGAGCTTAATCAAGTGCCTCCGAGCCCCCTGTTAGTCCAAAGGTACCAATGAATTCATCTTTCAAATTTTCCCAATGGTGGGTGCATTGATGTAGCTCCGCTTCCAAGTACCATGAAGTAGGGATTGATCCCAATGCATGAATAAACAAGTGAACCCATTCCTCCGGAGTTCGGTCGTACAACTTATCCATCCAAGCAAACAAGTGTTCACATGGGTCCCTTGGACCAAGGAACGTCTTGACACGTACCTTAGCCGGGGGCTCGAATCGCAAGATCATCATATCCTGAAATTCCTCCTAGTCCTGGAACACCTCCTTATGTGTGTCCCACCATCTTGTAGGCGTTGCATGCATAGCTAAATTAAGGGCCCATAACCTTCGTTCTCTGGGAACCTCAGCTTCGAATGTTCGAAAAAGTTCCTTTATACTACCAGAACCATCAAATTAGGGTATTTCTCTTACCTCAGAGGATATGCAATGGAAGTCCCTAGTAATTCACAGGTAGCGCAGTGCAGAGACATCATGCAGTCAGTTTTGCCAATTTTCCATTTCTTTGTCGGAGTTGAAAAATAATTCACTATCCTTTTCCTAGCAAGGCACACCATCGGTTGTAGGATTGATGCAGTCTTCGTCCCTTGAAGTTAACTTATAAATGTGATCCACCTCTTCTTCCTCACGCACTGGCTCGGTATACCTTTCTCCTTCTGCGGGGTCTAGTGGTACGATCACCCGTGTTCCTTCACTTTCAAACACCATGCTTCGTTTCTTCAAATTGATAATACTGCCCATATCAATGGCCCAATCCAATCCTAGGAGTCATGAATAGGGGTCCGCATCTTCTACAATCTAAATGACTTCAAAGTTAGCCCATACCTTAACTCTGGCGATATCTACTACTATATTTGATAATCTTCCCAATGGTATGATCTTCTGTTGATTAGCCATGCATAGCTGGATAGTGGACCATTCCAATTTAGGTTCTCCCATTTGCTACCAAGTCTATTTAGGTAGTACATTCGCATCTAATCCTAGGTCTAGAATAACCTGGTCCATTTTGTAATCACCAATCTGCACGGTTAATTGCATCTCTCGACTAGTGCATCTCTTCTCTTATATATTTTGTGCACGTCCTTAACTTTATTGACTAGGTCTGCTTTTCCTGTGCAGTTGTCGATTATGGCTTGGAGGTTTTCTACAACCCGCTGATTATGTAGCAGCTTCATGCATGCCTGCAAGAATGGTTTGACCTTGTCTTCAACTCTACTGTCGATGGGGTTCTGAGGAGCAGATGTTTCATCCTGAGAAAAGTCTTGTCGAACTACGATAAAGGTCTCCTTCTCCCTTTGTAAGTCTACGCATTCTTGTTTAGTGGCTTCTTTACAGATAAGAGGCTCTACCTCATCTTTTTCCGTAGATCCTCTAGTGGCCATGCTGTTGGGTGTTATCACATTAACACTTGGCCCATCCTCTCGAGGTTCCGCCTTAACCATTTGTATATTTTGTGTAGGTGTCTGTTGTTTTTCATGCACCTTGGCTATCAAAATCGGGCAGTCCTCAATCATAGGGTCCAGTTGTCTAAAATATCTATAGAATTACCGTGTTGGGTTCATGTAGTCCCTCGCAAAGTGACCTACTTCCCCGCAGTTATAGCAGATCAATTGGCCTCTACCCCTACCTACGCTTCCACCTCGTCCCCCTCCCCTACCCCTAGCTAGGGAGCCTCCTATACCGATGGGGGATCTTGGTGATGAGGGGTTCGACTGTACCCTATACAGGTTTCCCCAGTCTATCATCAGATCATAATTTCGGCAGTTCTGTTCATCATGTCCTACTGACTTGCAAAACCCACACCATTTTTTCTCTACTTCTAGGATATATGCGGCAAGGCAAGGGCAATGGTTGATATAGTGTAGCCCAACAATGCGACAGTCATCCCACCATAGCGCCGACCCACTTGTTCCCGCAGCTTCCCTAGGGCGCAACAGGCTGGGTCCCCTGGCATGCATGTAGTTTGCGAGTAGTGGACATTTATCCTTGGTGTGGCCATTCACCCTGCATTGTATGCACCATCTTTCAGGGCTAGCCTCTGTTCCTCGTTCCTTTCACAGATCCTGAATCTCTATGTGCATTTCTCCTAGCTGGCCCTATATCTGTTGTACTCCTAATTGGGTATCATCTTTTGGCGTAGCCTCCAGCTTCATGGAAACCTCCAAGGCCTTCTCCTGTGATTCAATAGCTTGATGACCCATCGACACACTTAGGTGGGGTAGCAACATAGCAATGAACCATTCCATGTGCTGCCTATCATCATACTAGAATATTCCTTCTCTGATTAATTTCTTTAATCGTTGATCGGCTTCCCATACGGAATAAGATGGTCCTTGCTTGAAATATTTCAGGTCATTTACTATCTGAGAGTAGGACTTAGGCTTCTTGAACTGTTGCTTCAAGGCATTCTTGATTTCCTCAATAGTCTCATTCACATGTTGGTCAATATATCCCATGTACTAGTCCAAGGCTCTTCCTTCAAAGGTAAGGGATAGTTGTGCCATTTTCACTACATCGCTAGCTACATTTTTCGCAGTCCATATCGACCCTGTGACAAACTAGAATCGATCCATGTCTTCATCCCCCATGCCCTTGAAGGTAGGTAGCTTCATGTGCAAGGCCATATCATCTTATGGTGGTGGCGGAGGTGAGTTCTTACCCCTGTGAGGGTTCGATGATGGTGTAGATGGAGAGCTATGCACAACAAAATTTCTTACCAGCCTGTAGACAGATCGATCCCCTTCTTGATTAGTTCTGTAGTACTTACCACTGTGCATTGTACCCTCGCTTTGATCGGAGCTCATTCACTCTGTATGGCTACACAAAATGATTTTTTCGCACAACAAGATCTTAATCAGTAATGCCAAGTTTTCATAAACTTACCCTGGAAACCCTTGAAGAAACTCTGCTTTAATTCTGAGTAAGATACAAATTGGTCGACTGCAAATTCTGTCACAAATCCTCCTATCACACTATCAACCCAGTGATCTACCATGCAAGTGATGGTGTTATTAGTATTTTCTAACTGTTGGATCTGCTCTAGTGTCCATTGCGTGACCCACTCGTCTTTCTAACACTTCTTAAAATCGATAAGCCTCACGAGCCACTCCTGGAGCTCGATCATAATCGTCACAAATAAAATCTCATAGATCTCCGTGAAAATGTACTTATTCTTCCACTCCTCTGCGGTCAACTTCGCACTGAGATTTTCTTTTACTGCGAATTCTTGAACTTGCTTTTCAAACCACTCATCTATTTCTTTCTTCTCAGGTTTCCAATATAGTCTTAGCATTACCCGATCTCTCTCAAAATGCTCCTGGTCCCAGCAACAGAACCATTTTTTGGGTCGAGGGGTCCTGACCCAGGTTCGGAGGTTAAGGTTTTCCAACAAACCCCTATAATACTGGCCCTTTTGGCAGTGACCTTCTTGCATAGGCCAAAGTATCACTCGAAGAATTATGGGAGGGTGCTGGAACTAGGTTTCCGCACCCTGGGAGAGAGTAGGTAAGTCAAGCAGGTCTGCGATTATTGGATCTCATAGCAAGAGGCTATTCACAGGGTTTTTAGTATATAACCAGAATGCAGCTTATCAGATCTACTTAATAGGTTCAAATCCACGTGCGTACTGTCAGCTATGATCACAGAACAATATACTCACAACAATTTAACAGATCACAGATATATACCAGAAACAAAAACATTTCACATCTTTTAAATAGATACTTTTATACTTAATCATATAACCCAAGTTCACATCAATCATAACAGAACACATCCAGATAACATCAGGTGTCCAACAATACTTTCTCATATATATTACTACCAAAATATTCTTACATTCCCAGAATACCACCTGCGCACACAGCCAGCAGGGTCTGCACAAAACAGGACAGAGGATCTCCGCGCACACAACCAGGAGGAGTCCTAACCCAAAAAACCCTACCACAAATCTAAAAATTTGTGCTTCAAATCAATATCTATCTTTTCTCTACCTAAGACTCAAAAAGGTTCATTTATTTATATCGACTTAGCCTACGCATCCAATGGTCCGCAAACCATGGTTTGCTGACCCTTGGTCTACCCTTGACCAATTTACAATGCATTAGGGACTTTGACCCACCCCAAAACCTCTGCGTTAGACTAAAAAATACAAAATTATACAAAAATGGACAAAATTCGTGACCTTTAGGAGACCTTGCTCCAACAATCAGTGAAAGAAATTTTAGCATGACCTAATGGAGTGATATAAAATTTTTAAAATGAGACAGCTAAAATGAGAGATGAAAGAATGATATCAATCACTAATGGAAGAATACATAGTCTGACTCTAACAACCCTCAGGGGATCAATTCTATTTAAGAATCTATTGATGGCCATGTCCAATTCATGACACTTCTCTTCCAGTTGTCTCACCAAATTCCTCGCTATGAGGACACTTTCACCTCTAATATGGTCTCTATTTTTTCCTGCACATCCGGCTCTACAAGCTCATGACTGGTTTTGGATTTCAGGAATTTTATGATTTTGGGGGCTGTGATTGGCATATTTCCCAATTCCTGATTTTCTTTTTCAATAGCCACTAAGCACCTATTAATCAACTCTTTTTGTTCAAAGATGATGTGGCTTGAGTGCCATATTTCATCCATTTTCTCTATGATACTGCCCCAAATTATCATCTTCATCTAGCCTAGAATTCTACTGGCCGAAAAATCCTTCTCTGGTTTCTCCAACCTCTCAATCTTCTTTTTGGCTATCTCATGGGCAGTTTCAGTTCTAGCCTTTTGATCCCTCAGGATGCCTATCTGCACCTCCAATTTATTGGTCTCTTGTGACTGCAAGGTCATACTTTCCATGGCCTTGGACAACTGATTTGTTCCACTAGATTCTCCATCAGTTGTTGTTACAGCTGATGGAATTGATGAAATGGGCACAAATTCTAGTGGGATGAGTACCAGTCGAGTTTATTCTTCTTTTCCCTTTACTATAGTAGATTCTCCGTCTCGGTCTCCATTTTCTTGATTTGGGTAGACTATTCCATGACTAATTTCATCAACTCAACCTTCTCTGACTTATATTCATTAATGCCTTTAGCCAAGGGGTCTTATGTTGCTGACATCTTGAGTTGTTTCCAGAGGACTGCTATGTCAGCATTCTTTTTATTCAAAATCTCCTCCACATCTTGAACATTGGTTGGGTCATACCCAAGCTTCACTATTAAATCTTCTAAAGACTTGATCCTTGAGTCTTTAGCCATAGCATATATTTTATCCATATTGAGCTGTGATTGGGTATTGGATAAAGATACTTGAAGTTTTGACAAGCTCATAGCAGTACTTGTCAAGGTGGAGGCCACCATCTCTCCGGTCTGCTTCTGTAATTCCATTTGGTAAATAGGATGGATGTCCTTGGTGTTGAACTCGAATGATGCCTTCTTATAATATCCTTCTCCTTGAGGCTGTGGGACCAAGGCATCTAGAAATGACATCTGCATCCTCCCTTTTTCAGTGCCAAAGGTAGACAATAGTCTGCTTTGTGTACTTGAGGTCTGCTTCCAGAATTAATTGTATGTGTTAGTCTTCAGCACCTCATTCCTAAACTTAATCTTCTTGAATGTGTCATAAACTGGTTTTTCTTGGCCTTCTATGGAAGGCCTAGAAGTAGATGTCTGTAAACCCTGTTGTTGCAGAGACACTGTGGCTAAGGATGTAGGGAGGCCATTGTTTTACCACACACTGGAGATGCCCTAGGGGTGTCTATAATATGAATCATTGTCTGTTGTTTTGATTCACCTCCTTGATCAATATCCATGTGAATTATGGCCCTCTTCCTATATTTCAATTTTAATTCTTTGCTATAGGTATCACTCACCAAAGGTGACTGATCCTCTCTTGGCCTCTTGCTTCCTATCTCTTTCTCTTACTCTTTCCCCTTGTCTTCTTTTTCTTCTGCACTCTTCCTTTCTTGTGGTGTTGGGGTCTGAATGCCTGAGGTGGAGATCACATGTTCTTAATCTTATTGTGGGGTGTTGGTCACCCATTCTGCTTGATTGGCATATTTCTCAATTGCAGGTCTATGTGTGGACATAGGGTGTGGACCTGTTTTCCACCCTTTTCTTGGAGATAATCCCTGCAGGGTCATAAGACCAAGTGAAACTATGGCTGAAACCCATCCCCTTCAATATCTTATCCACCTCCTCTCCTGCTACTCTGCTATTATAAATGAAAGTCCCAATTTGTGCCTTGATATTGAAATGGGACTTCCTCTTTGCAGAAACAAAGTGGAGCTCATTTTCATATATCATTTGCCTTATATACTCTACTGCAAATACCCTTATGGAGAGGAACTTTGGAAATTTGTAGGGGGCTAGTTCACACCCATAGACTTGGATCTCTGTGTAATTTTGGTACAAGTACTAATCTGCTATCTTTACTTGCTCTGTCAGTTGCATGGTTTCCCTGATTTCTTCACTTATCCTTGGCTCTGCTGCACTATTGAGTGTGTTGATGGACGGGTGCAGAAAAAAAATCCACAAAATCCTTCTATGTATAATTCTTCTGATCCTTTAATAGTATAGTGGTCCAGAAGATGAAAGATTGAGGATCAAAATATTCATTTACCTGGGTCATTTGAAATTGAAACCTGCTGGACTGAAAATAAAGGAACATATACACCAATACAAAGGTGTATTTGAAAACCTCTTATGTCTGAAACTTTAAGAACTGGTCATGAATAGTATCAGCAAGGAACTGGGCATATTTAAACATGACTGTGGGTTTAGAATATGAGGAAAGGATGGAAAAATACCTATCATGGCTTCATCTACCCACTGATCAGTGTGATACCCTTAATAAATAAGATTAAACAGTGACAATAAGGTTGGGTCCTATCAGGAAAGATAAATGAATGATAGGGTGGATTCTTAGTAGGCATTGGGGCATAAGTTGCCATGAAAGTTTGCAAAGTTTTGGCTTTGTTGGCAAAGTAAAGCTTTTGATAAAATTCTCTAAGGGCTTCATAAGAGAAAGGGACTATTTTTTCAGGAGTGGGGGATTGCATCATTTGTTGGATGGATTGGGCATTGATGGTGAACATGATTTCTCCTGTTGGGGTGACTATCGTTCTCTGATTAATTTAATAGTAGGATTGACATTTTCAAATGAAATCTGAGCAGTTATGGATCTTGGGGAATATGTATTAAGGTAATTTAGTGTCCCATAGGTGAATCTCATCAGCTTCATCGAGAAATTTGTCCTCGAGCCAACAGTAGACATCAAATAAATCAAAGTCTGACTCTGTTTCATGGATTTTTTAATCTCGGTCTACCAAGGTTGTATGATCTAAGTCCACTTGAGGGTAGACCATAGGGTTGAAAGGCTCCTGGTCCTTCTTAAGAGGCATGATTTGTCTTCTGCAGTTTATTTATCTCCGCGTGATAAAGAATGGGATGACAAAATAAGGAAGCAGAGAAGGGATTTGTTATAGAATGAGATTGGGGAAGGGACCATTAGGGGAATTTTGAGGTCTAAAATAGAAATCATAAGGAAATTATAAAATAATAATGGAAATAATAAAGTAATATTTGATGACATCATCAAATTTTAGAGGGAAAAAAGAAAAAATGACCTTTTCAACTCGTATTTTCAACTTATCTCCCAATTTTTTTACTGAAATTTCAAGCAGGAGAGCTCATTGGATGAAAAAAATTAATTCCTCATCTAAGGAGTACCCATGTTGCATACTTTTGATGGACCCTTCTACACGAGAAATGAGAAATACATGAAAAACGTGATTGCAATCACGTTTTTTCATGTATTTCTCATTTTTCGTATAGCAGGGTCCATTGAAAGTATGTAACATGGATACTCCTTGGATGGGGAATTAAATTTTTCATCCAACAAATACTCCTGCTTGAAATTTGGGTAAAAACTTTGGGAGATAAGTTGAAAATACGAGTTGAAAAAGTAGTTTTATTATTTTATTATTTTTTAATCTTTTTACCCTTTTACTTAAAACATGGTGAATCACCCCCCATGGTTGACATCATCATCTTGAATCCTATTGGTTCTTATAAAGTTTATTTTGGTTGTACATTTTTCTTAGGAGGCCCACTTTAGACCTCAAAATTCCCCTAATGAAATTAAAAGGGACTGTGAGAAGAGTTGAAAGAGAAGCCTGCTATTGAACTGCAGAGAATTGATAATTTATCTTTGGTGAATAAAGTCTCTTTTTTAACTGTGTTTCTCTGTAATTTTCCTGTGAATTTGAAACCTGCAACAAATTTACAGTTAAACAAAGTAAACTCTACTATTACGCTGTATTTAAGCTTTAAACCATGATTTGTTGGTTGTTTGATTAGGCGTGGGTCCGTTGGATAATAGTATGGCCATTTATGGCACAACGGCTTCTTGGCGGGAGGTGATGTGATTAGGTGAAGTGGATAGGCAGGAGTGGATGTGGCGCCAACAGTGCAGATAACGATCAAAATGAACATAAGTATAGTGAATAGTGGAAATTGATTTTTGGATGGAGTGAGAGTGGTGAGAGGTATCGAAAGGCGGGGGGGAGGGAGTGGGGTGGTGTGTGAAATATCATGGGTGTGACACGTAGCAAAATCAGCGGTAATACATACCGCACATTTCGGACCCCCCCGCCCCCCCCAGTTGTTAAAGTTCGGAGGTTGAGGTGGGCCGAAAAACGTTACAGGGCTGTCGGATGTGGGGAGATGTGCAGAGATGAGGGATAAAGAGAGGGTAAGTTAGTGCGGATGGGACGTGCAACATTATGATGGGGTCGGGGAATGAATGAGTGTCGAGGGTAGTATATGACTTAGGATAAGATGGAAATAAGTATTTGGATATTTTTAGGAATAAAGGGAATTAATATTTTCGAGACTTAGGATAAAAGCTAAGGCATAGAGTATGCCTTAATAATTTTGAATACAATTTTAATCCCAAAACTTTGGAACATAACCCTGCTCTAACACTTAGATCAAAAACACTCTTTTCTTTAGATTTTCTTCTTCGACCATAGGAAAGAAAATGCAATTTTTAGGTTGTACATTGTAGAATAAACCTTACATTTTCCTTTCATTATTTCTCCTTATCCTCTCTACCCACCCAAACTACAAATATAACATTTTTTTCTTCTTTTGTAGGGTGCATTTGGGCTTGCAGACCCTTAAGTCTCTTTTCTTTTGAACATCTAACCTAACCTCTATCCCTTATTTCTCCCACTGGTCCAGATTAAGCTATTGAACCAATTTCATTTCTATCTAATCTACTGATATGCCAAGATTAAACAATTTAGCATTTCCTCATTTCCTAACCTATCAACAAAAAATTCAAAATTGTACAATCATGCTTAAGTTGTATGATTGAACAAACCTTTCTAAAGAGTAGTGGCATTTTGATTTGAAGCACTTTCAAAACTATTCATTTTTTGTGGGGTTTTCTTTTCCTTTTTTACACCCTCTTTTTCTTCTTCTTTTTTGTTTCTTTTTATATTCTTTGGAAATTATTTGAATATTTAAATATATAAAATATGAAAATCACAAGGAAGAAATATTC
The DNA here is from genome assembly GCA_034641835.2 of Pinus albicaulis. Lineage (NCBI taxonomy): Eukaryota > Viridiplantae > Streptophyta > Pinopsida > Pinales > Pinaceae > Pinus > Pinus albicaulis. The sequence goes on from CM076569.1 coordinate 336,066,245, forward strand.
AGTCACCTTGCGATACTATAAATTACATGACTCTAACAGTGGCTCTAGTTGGGGATGGCACTTCTTCTTAGGGAAGTGTCAAGAACACCCAGACCAATAGCGTTTTGAACTCCTTTTCTGCAATATTTTCCATGAATATTTTCTTGTTGTTTTTAATGAATTTCTCTTGTTGTTTTTCATCAATTTCTCTTGTTGTTTTTTCAACACAAAAATGTAGCCTTCAAAATGATCTGAACCAAAATTTGTGGTATTTACAATGGAGTGGGAATTTCTCTATACTTATGAGAAGTAATGCTTCAACATCCTGCCATTGACAGGACCTCCAGGCAGCTCTATTAAATCCATTTCTTACGGAAAAAATGCATTATTCCCCCGGAAAGAATGAACAATATATGGGCCCTTCCAAAGGTTTTCAAACTTTCCATGTTTACCTTTATCTTCTCTTCTGGAATCCCATCTTAGTACTTTATCTCCAATATTGAAATCATTTGCCTATGTTCTTTTGTCAAAAATATTCTTCATATTTTCTTGCACAACCTGAGTTCTGTTTAAACTTATTCTTTGGACTGTTGTAGTTGAATGGTCCGGTTTATCCTTCTTTTTACATCATTTTATTTGCCCTGTACCTCTTGAATGATTTTCATGGCTGGTACTCCTAATGATATTGGGAAAACTGCATCCATCCCATAGACCAACTGGTATGGTGACATGCCAATTTATTTCTTAGTTGTTAGTCTATCAGCCCACAATGCATGCACCAATTTGTTATGCCAGGACTTATTGTTCTCTTCTAGCAGCTTCTTGGTGATATTAACCAAACTCTTGTTGGAGGATTTAGCCAATCCATTAACTTGAGGGTAATAGTTTTTTGAATTTCCCAAAGAGATGTGATATTTGTGACAAAAATCCACCATTTTCTCGGACTTAAAAGAAACAACATTATCTGTGATGATTTTCCTATGACAACCAAATCTAGACATGATATTGGCTTCAAGGAATTTGATAATCATTGAGCCAGTAGCAGTTCTAGAAGGGATGGATTCTATCCATTTGGAAAAGTAGTCTGTGGCAGTAAGGATCCATCTATGTTGGGCAGAGGATGAGGGGTGCATTTCCCAATGAAGTCTAAACCCCATTATTGAAAAGGTTCCTCAATAGAAATTGGATGTAAGGGCAAGGGCAACAACTTTCTTTTACTTTCAAAAATTTGACATTTGTGACAGGTGGCTACCATTTTGAGGATATTTGGGAAGAGAGTAGGCCAGTAGAAACCAGCTCTAAGGATCTTGTTAGCAGTGATTTTCCAGTAGAGATGGCCTCCACAATCCCCTTCATATAATTCCTTGACAAAATTATCTGCATCTTCCTTAGGAAAAAATTTAAGGAATATGCCCCCATAATATTTCCAGTACAAGACATTTTCTATGATACAGAATTTGACAGCTTTCAATTTCAAGAACCTAGCTCTGATTTTGGACAAACCAGGAGGAGAATTTAAATTAAATAGAACATACAATATATCTACGTATGAGAGATGATTCAGGAATGTTTCCTTAATAGGTGGAGTCACCAGCTCATCTTGTTCATCCAGTGAATGGATCATGTTGATATCTAGTGCTTGAAAATTGGTTTCAGCCATCAATTTGGCATATCCATGTCCCTTGAATAGTTTGGTGGGCTTGATCTTTAAATCATATTCCAGGATTACAACAATCCATTTGCCTCTCTTTCCAATAGGATTCTGCGTTAGGATGTCTTTGACATATGTGTTGGGCACAAAGGTAATGATATGTGAATGTAGGATGTAAACCCTGAAATATTTTAGTGCTTTGACCAAAGAAAAGGCCTATTTTTCCATTATATTGTAATTTAAAGGTGCATCTCTTAAATATTGGCTGAAAAATGCTATGGGTTGCTCTTTTCCTTCCCTGTTTTTCTGCAACAATAAAACATCAATAGTGTGCACTGATGCAAATTTTTTTGTGTTGAAATCCTTGGTGAAATCAGGGCTAATTAGAACTGGTGCTTTAGTGAGTGCCTGCTTTACCAAGTCAAAGGGTTGTTTAACCTCCATGCTCCATTTAACTCCTGAATCTCTCTTGAGCATGTTCATGATATTTCTCAGCGGTTCTGCAAGGTTTGTATAAACCTTCTCAAAAAATTGATCTTACCTATGAACGATTGGAGCTCTTTGATGTTCCTGGGATGAATTATTTTAAGTATGCCCTCAATCTAGCTGGGATCAATTTTGATTCCCTCTTTAGATATAATGTGGCCTAGAATCTTCCCTTCTTCAAGACCAAATAAAGATCTCTTGGGGTTCATAGATAGTCCAAACCTTATGCATTTTTCAAAAACTTTTCTTAAATGGGCCATATTTTCTTCATCAATTTTCAAATACACTGTAATATCATCAAGGTAGATCATAATGAAAAGGTTGAACTCTTCTAAAAAAGAAATTTCCATTGATCTCTAGAAGGTGGCACTAGCATTGATTAATCCAAAAGGCATTTTCACATACATGAAAGTCCCCCAGGAAGTAGTAAAAGTTATTTTGTACTAATCATCAGGATGCACCAACACTTTATTATACCCTGAAAATTCATCTAACAAAGAAATCCTTCTGGAGCCCACTACCCTTTGTAATATATCGTCCATCTTTGGTAAAGGGTAGTTATCTTTAAGTGATACTTTGTTCAGATTTATAAAGTCAATGCAAATTCCGATTTCACTTGTTTTCTTTCTTATAGGCACAATATTGGAAACCCATTCAGTGTATCTAATTGGGACTATTATATTGGCATCATACATCTTTTTGATCTCCTTCTCAACCAAGGGCATTAGGACAAGATTTCTTCTATGCAGTTTCTGTTTGAAAGGTTTATGGTCCTCCTTGACTGGAATCTTGTGATTTAGAATAATAGTATTATAAGACTTTAGGTCTTCATAGCTCCAAGCAAACACATCAATGAATTCCTTAAACAAAGCAATGTATTTTTGTTTTGTAGTCATTGGTAGTGTGTTTGATAACTTTATCATCTTGGGATCTTGTTCACTCCCTAAATTACACTCCTCAATGTTTTCTTCTGTAGGTTCCATCTTTGGTTTTCTAGCTACACCATTGAAGTCAAATATTTCCTCTAAAGGACAAGTCCTCTAGGCAGGATGTTATATTTGAATTGGAGTACTTAAAATTCCCCTTTTTTTGGGTCTTTATGTACCTTTGTTATATGCAAATCTTCATTTTCTAAAATATTTATATCAGAATCATGAGGTGGTTCATCCCTGCTCATTTGTTCTTCAATGGGACAATATTCTTCGTAATCTAGGTCCAAGCTGGAATCTGCAAGCTCACCTCTAGATTGCTGGAAATTCTCAATCTGTTTTTCATTGCTAAAGAATTTCTAATATCTCATGTTATTAAGGACTTTTGGGCATTGTTTAATATTCATTGTATATTGCTTGCTGGGATGAGGTAATTGACAAGTGTTGGCTGAAAATGCTAAACCATTTGCAAGGATATTTTGATTCCTTGGAATTGCAACAATATCATATTCTTCAAATGTTTTTAGGAGGCCAAGGGCAACATTCATGTATGCTTTCAATTGAGGATGTTTGGCTGAGTATTCTCCCTTGATTTGTTTAATAACCAGCTTAGAGTCCCCATGAACAGAAATTCTTTTGGCTCCTAATATTTTCAGCAATTGTAAACCCAAAAGGAGTGATTCATATTTTGCTATGTTTTTGGTGCACTGAAAATATAGTTTGTAAGAATGATCCTCTGCATGATTATTTCCAGTATTACAGACCCATACCCCTACTCTTGAACCTGCTTTGCCACAAGAGCCATCAAATCTCAAGTTCCACAAAGGTTCAAATTCATAAATCTGTTGTACAATTTTCATTTGGTCTGCTTGTTCTTTGTCCTAGTCCTTTTATTCTCCAACTACTTGTTCATTAATGTATTCATCATTGTAAAGAATGAATGATTCAAGGTCATAATGAATAGAGTAAAGGGAGTAGTTATGTAGTTTTTATTGACTGTTCACCATGTATTTCATTAAATTATCCCTATACGGTCTTCTTTGTTGGCCAAAAACTGGTATAGTAGCATAGGTCATGTCCATTTGGAGGGTTCCTTGTAGCTTGGCTCCCCATGAGTGTGATATAAGCATGCCATACTTAGGAGGGATGTCAACTACTACTATATCGATCACTAGACTCTTGGATGGTATTTGGGCCAAAGTAATACAAAGATATTTGATGAGACCTAGACATTACCTTGCTGGAATGAAATGAGTACAAATCTTTATAGGGTCTAGTTATCTCAACACCAAGTTTCTCCATGACTACCTTTGGCATAATATTATGAGATGCACCTAAATATAACATGGCATTATGGAGGATTTTATCATGAACATTCAAACTGATATAAAATGGGGGAACACCTCTCTCCTGGGATTTACCATCTACTTTTGGCCCAAAAAAAAAGTTCAGCTTTATCATCATTTAGATTGAAAATGTTAGTAATTTCTCCTATGTTCAGCGCCATTAGGACCTGGGACCTATATAAATCCTTTTTTACCAATTCAGTGAGAGGAATTGAGATTTTTATTTTAGAACTTTCCTTCTCAATGATGAATGGTGTCTGTGTTTTTAGCTGACTTGAACAATCAGTCTTCTCAGGTACTATTTTTGCAGCAATATCAGATTGTTGACTTGTGGTAGGGGTATCATATTGAAAAATTTTGATAGGGTTGATAGTTGGTTTACTAGTTTTTCTCTCTATATCATTCTTTCCTGGGATATTAACGGCTTTCTTTGACCTTTCTACTATTTTCATGGGATCGGTTGCAGGGACCTTTTTGGTAGAGTTTTCAGTATTCTTTTTCTTGGAGTTATCAGAGTTCTTCTTTCTTCTAAGGTTATATTGTCTATGCACCTCCATGATGGACTTATCAAACCCTTTTTTATAATCCTCAGACTCTTCAAATTCTACTTCAGTTTGAGTCATAGAAAGTAAACCTTTTTCTTCTTCAGTAAGGAAAACATAATCCTCTTCACTAATTCCCATTATATTAATTTTACTTTCTTCTAATTCTTTGACCACTCCCTTATATTCATCAATGTATTTCTCTTGGAATGGAGTCCTAATCTGTTGGTTAGGGCCTCTTTGTTCTCTCTGTCTTATTTTAGGGGAGTTTCTTTTAAGGTTTTGATTTATGTTTTGAGGAGTTGGTTGATTTTCCCTAGGAATAGCTCTCTCATTCAGGCTAATCCTCTCCATAATTATTTCCATAGTTCTAACCAGGTTATAAATCTTAGCATCAAATGTGGAGGAATTTTTTTCTTCCCTTATAGTAACTATCTTTTCATTTCTCATTCTAGCTCTCTTTGCAAGCAGGTTGGCTTCTACACTTACTGCACCCATCTGCCTTTATTTCAATGTAGCAGGATCTCTCTCTCTCAACTGATAAGCCATTTCTGGATCAAAACCATATGGGAACTTGACCAGGGATAAGCCTTGTGCGGGTTTCATATGAGTATGGAGTGCATTATATACATTGTTAAACCTGGTGCAGTAGTCTTGGACACTCTCTCCAACATTTCTCTTGATGTTTTCATATTCAGACAAGATTTGAAGAGGGTTTTTCTTAACTTCCCATCAATTTATGAATAGTTGGTGAAAGTCAGGGAGGTCATGGATACTATTTCGATTCAAACCCTTAAACCATTTTTTTACTTATCCTCCCAAACTTTGAGCAAACATCCTCAACTTGAAACTTTCACCATCTATCTCCTGGAGGTCAAAACATTCATTCATTCTATCAACATGTTGTTGAGAAATTGTAGGACCATTCCCATAAAATTGTGGAATTTTGGACTAATAATCTTGTGGCATGGGTATCACAGGTCATGGAAGCACCAATGGAACATATCTGGTTGCCATGATTGGTGGTGGGTGAAACCAAGGGGGATTGACAAGAGGAGGGTTGACAAGGGTAGGTGGAGGATTAAATGGAGGAAGGTGGGCAGTGGGTGTATGAGTGGTGATTTGGGAACTCCATTTGGAAATGTTCAAGTGGTAGGAGCCACAGATACACCTAGATAGGTTGAATGATGATGAGAAGACTTGGAAATAACATAGGGAGCCATTGTAGTCAAAGAAAATAATTTTACAAATTGTTGAAGGTAAGCATCATCGACAGTTGAGGTGAGTTTTGCTACCAGATCTTGAAGGCAGTCAAAGTGTTGGAGAAGTTGAAGGTCGGCTTGGGTGGATGTGGAGGCTTCCCCAACTGAACTCTATTGTAATATAGATGGGTCAAAAACTATTTGGTTGTCCAATTCTGAGATTTGGTCCTTTATAATCTTTGTTTGAAGTGTAAATTGAACTGGATGTCCTGCAAGGTTACAAGTTTTTCAGGGAGGGAACTTGCTCTGTGAAGGATTTGCTAACAGTTTAACTCTTAGTTTTGGGGGTTTTTCTCATAATTTTCTTTGGATTTTCAACTATTGCAAGAGGGTTTGGGTCAGGATGAGATCTGGTAAATATTCTTCTGGGACCCAGAATTTAGACCCGGAGCACAGACAGGCTGAGTATTTTGCACAAAGTTGAAAAACCAATCTTTGGAAAATATTTGAATCATACAATGTTTTGACTAAGGTGTCTGAGTTCTGATGAAATGATAAGCTTTTCAATAGTTCCCCAGTATGGTCGCCATTATGTTGTGGCCCTATAATTTATAAGATTGGCAAGAATAAACGATAGAGAACATCATCAAACCACTTTGGAACCCAGGACCTAACATTCCTAGACTCAGAGAGGGCTCTCTCTATTTATGATTTGATTTTACTAGAATATTATGAATGCTAATGTTAGGCTAGTTACAATGATGGTGAAAATTGGTTTTTTTGATTGATTTCATTGGTTGGATGAGCAGGTCTGCAGAAACTAATCCATTGGGATATGGAGTCAAAAGGGATAGTTAGTGGCATCAACTTTTCAAGATCGTCACAAGGAAAGCTAACTGTAATAATTGTATATTTAAGGTAGTATGAATTATGCTATGGAGAAAATAGTGATATTCAGCAATGATTAAAGAGCAGCTAAGAATTATTTAACTAAACTTCAGAAGAAAAAATTCATATGGTAAATATAGACATAATTAAGGTGCTCCAACAACAAATCTTAATCTATCAAAATTTATGTTTTACAATCAGATAAATATGATACACAGTGAGAAAAGACAATGCAAATATTTGATACAAAAAGGAAACATGTCGCCATTTAACATAGCTCAAGTATCCTGTAAAACAGTCTTTTATTATTGACGCCCAACTCAAAAAATTACAACTCTCTAATACAAAATGGTCTTACAGTACAGGGTCCAACAGAGTCCAACCAAGTCCAACCCTTGATACTGCTAATGCATGCAGTATTTAACTAAAAACTATGTCTTTTTCCCTATCTACTTCGACAAATTTTCATTAATTACAATTAAGAAAAAATTGGACAAGTGTGGCCATGCAAGGCCCAGAAAAAATATCTCTGACAAACACAACCTGTGGAATTAACTTCTGCAACTCTTCGTGAATCCAAAAACTTCGATAGCTCTTTGTGACTCCAAAAGTAAGCGGAAGGTGGCTGAGGTGGTCACAAAGAGGCAACGATAGGTGGCTCTGACATCTGGCTCTACTTTTGGGTCGCCTTCTGCTAGATCATTAACGATGATGCGGTGCTCGCAGTTTTCATCTATTGGTGGTTGTGCTGCTATGTTCATCATGCCTTTTCAATATTGGTGTTAGCCACCTATAAAATTTGTCATATCAAATGGTGGCTAAATCATTTTTGAAGCCTTCAAGAAACAATTTTTATTGCAAAAATTGTTGATTCTTGAAGTCTTATGAAGATATCTTATTCTTTAATTAATCTTCACTGCTGTTTCCCTCTTGATTCTGAAAATCTGTTATTTTCATGAAGAAAATACTGCTGCAAAAATCCCTATTTTTCCCTCATTTTAATCCTATTTCCCTTCATCATTAACCTTCATTTTGATCCCCTTTTTCCCCATAAAATTCCTCTATTTTTCATTTATGCCCTTCTTCCCTTCATAAAACCCCCTTTATAAGGTTTAAATCTCATTTTTAAACCTTACCGAAACCCCCAAATCCATTAAAAAACATTGAAAAAAATCATAAAAAACACACTTTTGCATTACAAGCCTAAGCCCATTTGGGCTAAGCCCTAAGCCACTTCCCCTCCATGCAACTTGGCGCTGGAACCAAGCGCTAAACCCATATGGCGCTTATTGCATCGGAACAATCGGCAAGCTCAAGTCTTTTTGTTTTATGAGACTTCCGATGCCGATTGGCCCTTTTTTGTTATAGCCCCTGATCCCTTGTTTCATTCGCATAACTATGAGCCTGCAATCAGGCACTAAATCATAAATATAACCTATCCCCGATGCGGTATTCCTTTGTATTTCTTAAAAACTCCATTTTTCTATATTACAAAGGAACCCACCGTTCATTAGTTAAACCCATTCCTGACCATTGATCATAAACCAATCAAATGGTTTGCACAATCTCGCATCAGAAGATTTCATTGGGCGCATTTTATATTTTATTCAGCCCCTCCCGATTGGCGATCTCCCGATGAATTCTCGGCCGTTGATCTCCCCTGCCAGATCCAGATCCGACGACCCTTATCACTCCATCCCAAAGCACATCCCCTGCCTATGAACTCCTCTGATTCATTTTCCACCATCGATCTGATCCTCAGATCGACGGCCCACAATAAATTGCATCGGAGCTTTTTTCACTTTGCCCCTGTCGTTCGTAGTCCTCCGATTGAATCTAGGCTATCCATTCTTCTTAATTTGATGGTCCAGATCAATCCTCCTGACCTTGGTTAATTTCATGAACCCGCTGTATAAAGTTTCAAACGAGATCTCCACCGTTGATCTCTACAAATCAACGGCTCGCATTGGCCCTTTCTCCGCCTGACCCTACCTCATATTTATTTTATTTAAACCCACAGATAAAATCTGAGCTGTTGATCTGTTTCATTTGATGGCCCAGATTAATCCCGATAGGCCCGACTCCCTGGGTCCTACCCTTCCTCCAAATCTAATCTCCGTCATCCATCTCCTCATCGGACGGTCAAGATTAAAGTCGCCCCACCTCTTTCCATCTGTGCATCTATCCAATATCACCCTCTCTCACAACCATTCGATGTAAGACCCCAGATCTAACGGCTGACGCGCAGTTTCGCGTGGATTTAAGCTTGAATGTTAATTCTCACAAATCACGTGATATGGGTGGTTTTGAAAGGCCACGTGTCGGCCTCTGATGCATATCACTTTCGAAAATTGAATACCACCTTTCTCCCATTTTTCTACACGATACCACTGGTTTCTCAAGCCGAAACCGCTTTCCCCTGTTTCCACTGCATCTCATCGCGTTTGTCTTCCGTCGTTGATCTCTGCAAATCAACGGCCCACATTTAATCTAATAATTTAGCTATCACCCTCTGCAATTCACCAAGGGACTTATTAAAGCAATCTCAGTCCTCGATCTTTGTTGGTCGATCTAATCCGATGGCCTACAAACCTCTAAGAAACCCCAATTTTCCTCTTTGCCTTTTTCGCTGTCGATTAAGGTTTTGACCATTTCTTCACATTTTCACCTATTTTATTATAATGTGGCCCTCTACATTATGTATGTCCGTGATTGATCTCGACCATCGATCAACACATATCAAAGGCCTAAACTTAATCCTCTGCACCGTTCACTCAACCGCCTCCTATCTGACGCCCGCAAAGCAATCTCTGCTGTTGGATGCTTTCATCCAACAGTCGTGACCTAACCGCAATCTCTGAAGTAGTTAAACCAAAAATACGCAGGATTTTCTTAAAATTTCTTTGTTTGTGCAGGTTTCAAAGGTTTTTCAAAATTTTTAAAAGAAAAATGAAAGCCAAGGATGACGATCCTCGAGGTCTTCATTCATCAAAGGATATCCATCTATAGGTTTCCACACCATGTTTTATCAGTGTTTCATAAGCACCGATGCCATTTTAAACCCTCTGCACACCTTCACATCAAAAAGACACAGCAAAGATTAATTAAAACAAAGAGTATCAGCGTGAGAAGACCTAACTATAGCAGAACTGAATAATTGAAGATTGTTTTCACATTTTTAATGGATTATGGCCTAAATCAACTTTCAAACGCCTAATTCATTCAATTAACACACAGTTTAAAGAACAGAGGATATTTATCTAAATTCAGCTGAATATTTAATTCAATCAAAGGAACTTATTATAAACTGTCACCAGAGTTATTACAAAAATGACACAGAACCTTAAAGTCAACAAAATATCCCCAGTGATCTTAATACTTAATGTGAGCCCATTAATACAGAGAAATATCTGAAATCTTCTCCATTGAGCCCCTCAAAGGCCGAGAATCATTAAAATGTATTAATTGGGCTTGTAGATATTTTCTTTCATTTCACCTCCTCATTTTCTTATAAAATCTTCTTGAGGAGCTCATTGTAAAGGGTTGGTTGATCACTAGTTGTAATACTGAAACTCTCTGAATTAATACATAGTCTATTGAAGTTGAAGAAGAAATTGAAGTCTTGGAAGCCCCGATGATGTTGTTGCATGCTTGTTCTTGAGAAGGCTCTATCATTGGATCCATGAGCTTGGCTGTTGGTGAAGTATTCTGAACTTTTTAATGTTTTCTCCTATTTTCATTTTGTTCCATAATTTCTTACTACAGTAGGATGAAAGTTTTAGGCTAAGAAATGACTCTTGGAAGCACCTTAGACCTATTTATCCTTCACTATTCTATGTTTTCTTATGTGGAGGTATTTTAGAGTCTTTAATCTCTCTCTTTAGTCTTCATGCTTGTTTATTTCTCTAATAGTTCAAATAGCTGGTTTCAGCATGATTCATGGTTCTCCCTGCTTGTCTACTGCCACTTAAAGGCTGTTATTGAAGTCTCCCTTTGAAGTATCTTTGTTTATAGTGAGCCAAGGAGGTCTGTTCTGATCATGCCCTTTGTCCTTACTTGAACAGTTATTTTAAAGGTCTTTATAGTTGTGATCATAGATGTATTTAGGTGTTTCCTCTTATATGACCGTAATTATCAGTGAATCTTTTCTGTTTTCTAAGTCATTTGAAATAAAATCTTTGAGGAAATAGGGTGTTCCCCGAAGCTTAGATTTCATTTTGAAAGTTGTCTTGAAGTCATTATTTGCATAAAGAATGTTTTTAGAATTTATGGTTAGCCCTGTCTATCAAATATCTCTTTATTTTTCAAATTATGTATTCAAGTTCCCTTTGTTGAGAATTAAATTTCTTTTTCCAAATCATTGATGTCCATCTCATTCCAAAAACCAAAGGATCCTGTGGCCAAGTTAGATTTTCCCTTTGATATCCCATATCCATTGATAAGTTTGTCATAACCTCTTTTTGACTCCATTGCCCAATGAAACTGACATTTACCCTTTCTATCTATCTTTCCTAGACCTTTTATGTTTTGCTGTATCAATTCAACCAAACAAACAAACAAACACTTGCACTTAATAACTATTCTAAAACCAATACTCAAAGCACACAAGACAAACCTTTGCAAAAACAAATAGATTGAGAGATCCCTCTCTGAGAGCAAGAGGACTAGATCCTGTAACTCTAAAGATTGGTTTTGATGTTGCCTTGTCTTTTGATTTTCCAAACTATCAAAACACAAGAGACCAACATAATGGCTATCATGATGGGACGTTGAGTAAAATATTAAAAAAAAACACTCCCTGTCTAGTATAACATAAGTAGCCTTCTTCAAGCACTACCTAACAAAATGGTAATCATGATAGGACTTATTTGAATTAGTGACAAACTAAGTAACCCTTAAGATTCTCATAGAACCTTATCAAACCTTGAAAGAATTAGTTACTAAGACATAAGAGTGAACTCTGTAGGATCTTGATGCCTTAGCTAAGTGTTAAAATCAAATTTAGGACACTCTCTTAACCCATAGGATTAAAAAACTCAGAAAAACCCAAAAAACATTTCAGTTTGGCTTCATAATAAACATGGTGGTGGAACCATCTAATATTTTACCTTCATAGAAGCTAAATAGTTTCCACCTGGCGACTCCACTAGCCCCAGTAGGCCTATTACTCATCTAGGTCTTCAAATATCTTTAGGACTGTGTTAACCAGCCTTGAAGAAGTTAGAAGTCTAGTTCCATACTAGATAAGACATCGTGAGAGGTAAAACTCTGAAAAATAGTCCCTAAAACCTTAACCTCTCTCACTTTTGAAAAACAGTCTGGCTTCACATGGGATCAACACTTGATCCCATCCAGACCCAAATCCTCCTTTAGTCATTGACAATCGAGAGAGAATTCTGTGGCAGAATTTTAAGTCTGGAAAATCAGCTGCTAATAGGAGCCTCTTAAGAAAAAAATTTGTCCCTGAAAACCTTGTTGTCTTAGAGGATTCACACTTTGATTTACATCATACAAAGAAGATATTTGGAAATAGATATCAATGTGATTTAAAACAAATTGAACTTGACATTTCATATTTGCAACAAAGCTTCAGTAGAGAAGCCTCACCTTCCACTCCTCCTAATTCCCAGCTTCTTCATCACTTTAGCCTTTTCCATAACAAATCTACTCAAAATCAGTTTGTTGACCCAAGTGTTTCTTCCACTCCAATCCATACTGCCACTGTGCAAAACACTCCTGTTCAGCCCACTTTCACTCTTGTAAAACCACCTCTTGTAAATACACCCTTATTTCTAGCCATGGCAACATGGTATGCCCCATTAGTGTTACCACAACCTCTGCATCCCTTACCAAATGAGTACCAATCCAAAATTCCTCATTTCACTGGAAAAGAGTCTACAATAGCTCAACATCATGTAGATATGATGGAAGATGCATTTGATTACATGGAGATAGAAGAAGAAACTGTGAAGATGAGGATCTTCGTCAAAATTTTAGGAGGAGATGTGAAGAAGTGGTTTAAAAACTTACCTCCTAACAGCATAAATGATCTCCCTGCTTTACATCAAACATTCATCAACAAATGGGAACTCAAAAAGAACACTCTCCAAATACTAGCAGAGTATATTAGCCTCAAAATAAATCAAGGGGAGAGTGTTCATGACTACTCCACTAGGTTCAATAGCATTCACAATTCTCTTCTGCCTCACATGAAACCTCCCCAAGGCATGGCCTTAGTAAGGTATCCCGAAGACGTTGATGTTGAAATGGCTTATCAGTTGAGGGAGAGAGATTACTTAGCCTTAGAAGACATGAAAAAGGGAGTTGTGAGCGTAGAAGCAAACATAATTTAGAAAAGAAATAGGCTGAGATCAGAGAAGAGGGTAACTTATAAGGATGACATTGCACCCTCAACCTCAACTTATGACACTAAAATTGATAACCTAGTGAAGTTAATGGAGAGAATGCTTGAAAATATTAACTTGAATGATAGAGTGCCACCAAGAGAACCTCAAAACAACCAAAATAGAAATAGAAATCAGAATTATAGAAGAGAAAACAATCAAGATAAGCAAAAAGAAAGTGACCAACAGGTTAGACCTCCCTTCCAACAAAAATATGTGGATCAATATGAGGAAGATAGGGAGATGGAAAGGTTGGGAGAAGCTCATGTAAACTTGATTGGATCAGACAGTGGGGATGATGTTTTCCTCACTGATGAAGAACAAGGTTTCTTCTCTGATCAAAATACAAACACCTATGAAGATTCTGATGATTATAGATTGGGGTTTGAAAATGAAATCATGGAGGTACACAAAAAATATGATATTAGGAGCAAAGGGAACATAGAAAATTCAAAAGATAAGAACACTAGCACTGCTATCAAGAAAAACGCAGAAAGTCATCCTAAGAAGACAACAAAAAAACCCATCATTTTAGCTAAAAAACCAAATTTAAACAAAGAGAAAAATAGCCAACCAAATGTTGAATAGAGTACCCCTAGCACTTCAGCTAGTGGTCCTAACAAAACTGTCCCAATTACTAGTCCAAACAAAGTTCAGCAAATCAAAATGGTTGAAAGGAATTCAATAAAAAAAACAAATCTAAATATGAACAAGTCAATTTTTCCTTTCAGCCTTGAAGGAGAGATTGCAAAGATAAAAATTACCATCCCCCTAGCTGAACTAGTAACCCAAGAAGTGTACAAAAACCAAGACTTAAAAGCTTTGAACTTAGGAAGTGATACTGATACCTTAAAATTGACAAATGACAAGCCCGAGTTGTTGTTTGCTCCAGAAGTTGAAAGAAAATACCAAGAAGGGGTTGTCCCTCCCTTCTATGTTAGTTTGAACATACATGAGAAAAATTTACACAATGCCATGCTAGATTCTGGAGCTTCACACAATCTAATGCCCAAGGTCGTAATGGAAAGCTTAGGCTTAGAAATTACTAAACCATACAAAGATTTGTATTCCTTCGACTCAAGCAGAGTCAAATGTTTGGGTTTAATCAAATATTTATGTGTTAAATTATCTCAAATCCCTACTAAGAGTCTAGTAATGGACATAGTCGTAGCTGACATTCCCGCTAAGTATGGCATGCTCTTATCAAGATCATGGGGAGCCAAACTTCAGGGAAGCCTTCAAATGGACATGTCTTATGCCACCATCCTTGTTTTTAACCAAAACATAATACTATATAGGGAATCTCACATGAAGTACATGGTGAGAAAAATAGATAAACCAAACAACTCTCCAATCTATTATATTAAATCAAGTTTAGATTCCTTTATCTTGTACAACGAAGATGAAATTACCAAACAAGAAAAGGAAAACATAGACCCAACTAGTTTACCAGAACAATTAGAACTTCCCTCAAATCAGATGCAAAACATTGGAAATCAACAAAAACAAGAAAATGAAAACAAGGAAAATATACTTTGGACAATAAACTTTGATGGATCCTGTAATAAAACAAGTCCAGGGGCAGGTGTTTGAATTCAAAATACGAATCAAAATTTTTCATATAAATTAGATTTCCCATGCACTAACAATATTGTTGAGTATGAAGCACTTCTTCTAGGCTTACAATTGCTTAAACAATTAGAAGCCCAAAAGATATCAATCTTAGGAGATTTTGAACTTATCATAAGACAAATCAAAGGAGAATACTCAGCTAGAAATCCAAGGCTTAGGGAATATTGGAATGCTGCCCTTGATTTATTGAAAACCTTTGAAAAGTATGAACCTATTTTCATTCCTAGAGCACTGAATCATCTAGCAAATGAACTCGCTTTCGATGCCAACAACTGCCAAATACCTGAGATAAATGAATAGCTTAGCGTAAAGTTAAAAAATTGGCCTATAGTGCCTGATAAAGAAGATCACTGGCAAGTGTTTAATTCTGAAAAACACATAGATGATTTCTTAAAATTAGAAAATGATTTCGACATACCAATATCAGAAACCAGCCATAAAGAAAACTTTTTGTATATTGAAAAAATCCCAGAAGTTGAAATGACATATTCTACTGATATAAATCATTGTGAGAATCCTTTTGAAGTAGAGTTAATTGACAACGCAGACCAATAATACTTGGAAGTTTTATAATGCAAGAATGATACAATTCCAAGAGGTCTCACACCTTTAGAACACCTTTTCGACTTTAGCGATGTAGCCAAAGAACCAAGAATGGAGCCTATGGAAAAAAATGTAGAAGAACATAACATAGGCAGCCTAGCAGAAACCAAGATGATTAAATTGTCTAGCACTCTCCCAGCTCACACAAAATTGCAATATATAGAGTTGTTCAAAGAGTTTAAAGATGTTTTTGCTTGGGGATACAAATATCTAAAATCTTATGACACTAGCATCATTCAGCACAAGATTACTTTGAAGGAAAATCAAAAGCCTTTTAAACAAAAACTAAGGAGAATAAACCCTGTTCTATTACCTTTAGTTAAGGCAGAAATTGAAAATATGCATGATGCTGGGATCATAGTACCAATTAGATATTAGAATGGGTATCAAAATTAGTTTCTGTTAGGAAAAAGATAGGGGAAATCAAGCTCTATATCGACTTCAGAAATTTAAATAGAGCCTCTCTAAAAGATAACTACCCCTGGCCCAAGATGGACCACATACTTCAAAGAGTAGTTGATTCAAAAAGGATATCACTATTGGATGGGTTCTCAGGTTACAACTAGGTGTTAGTGCTGCCAAGTGATCAAATCAAAACTACTTTTACCACAACTTAGGTCACCTTTATGTATGTCAAAATGCCTTTCAGATTGATGAATGCAGGGGCCACCTTCCAAAGGGCCATGGACATAGACTTCTCTGAAGATATTGGCTATTTCATAATCATTTACCTTGATGACATAATCGTTTTCTCAAAAACTGATGAAGAACATTTGATTCACTTGAGAAAATTTTTTGAGAAGTGTAGGAAATTTGGCTTGTCATTGAATCCCAAGAAGACACTCTTTGGTCTCCAAGAAGGTAAACTTCTTGGCCATATAATTTCAGAAGAGGGAATCAAAATAGACCCTACAAGGATAGTTGGCATATTACAGATCATCCATCCAAGAAGCCTCACAGAATTACAATCTTTCATTGGAAAGATTAATTTTTTGAGTAGGTTTATCCCCAACCTTGCTGAGCTATTAAAAACCATTACAAACATGCTTAAGAAAGATGTAGGTGTAAAATGGACTTTACTAGCTAAACAATCATTCGAAATGGTCAAACAATCTCTTACTAAAACACCAATCTTGATTAGTCCAGATTTCACCAAAGACTTTTATATCTTTTCTTTCGCATCTGAGCATACAATAGCTACAGTGTTACTTCAAAAGAATGACTTGGGGCAAGAAAAACTGATATCCTTCTTTAGTAGGGCCTTAAGAGATGCTCCTCTTAAATATAACATCATGGAGAAGCAAGTCTTAGCATTGGTGAAAGCATTAAAGGACTTTAGAGTCTATATTTTACACTCTCACATAATTGCTTTTGTTCCACATACTGTTGTCAAGGACATTCTAAGTCAAGACCCTGATGGTAAAAGGGGAAAATGGATTGTAACTATTCTTGAATATGACTTAGAAATTAGGCCCCCCAAACTCGTTAAAGGGAAAGGATTAGCCAAACTTATGGCTGAGTCTAACTTCCAAGCACTAGACATGAATATGGTAGATGTGTTGGAAGAAATAGAAGAATCTACTACTCCTTTCATTGAAGAGACATTTCTGAATTCTCCTTGGTATGCTGACATTATTTATGTGCTCTTATATTTGAATGCCCCTCCTTCTTTGTCTAAAACTAAAGCTATATTTTTGAAACAAAAAGCTTTGAGTTATTGCATCTTAGATGGGGTATTATATTGGAAAAATGTTGTTGGAATTTTGCTTAAATGTTTACTTGAAGATGATGCAGGAAAAATCATGCATGAGTTGCATGACAAAGAATGTGTAGGGCACCTCTACTGGAAGGCCACAGCAAACAAAATTCTTAGATCTGGTCACTATTGGCCTACCCTTTTCCCAGACACTCAGAAGTTGGTCATGTCTTGCCATAAGTGTCAATTTTTTTATGGCAAAAGAAAACTCCTTCCCTTACCATTACATCTTATCAAAGTTGAGGCACCTTTTCAACAATGGGGTTTAGAATTCATTGGGGAAATTCACCCATCTTCCTCAGCCCAACATAAGTGGATCCTCACGGCCACTGACTTCTTTACCAAGTGGATAGAAGCTATACCCTCTAGAAATGCTAATGACTCTATCATTATCAAGTTCCTTGAAACTAATATCCTATCCAGATTTGGTTGTCCCAGAAAAATAATAACAGATAACGTTGCTGCTTTTAAATCTAAGAAAATAATTGATTTCTATTACAAATACCACATAACCTTGGGCCATTCTACTACTTACTATCCCCAAGGAAATGGATTAGCTGAATCTTCCAACAAGAGCCTCATCAATATCATCAAAAAGCTGTTGGAGCAGAATCAGAAATCATGGCACAGTAAGCTGGTTCATGCCTTATGGGCTGATAGGTTAACTACAAAGAAGTCAATAAATATGTCCCCCTATCAGCTGGTCTATGGCATGGATGCAGTTTTCCCCACCTCATTAGGAGTTCCAGTCATGAATCTCCTACAAGAAGTACATGTCAAAGAGAATGATATGCAGAGGAGAATCAACCAAACCATCCATTTACAGTAGACCAGAGAAGAAGTCTATGAAAGAACATAGTTAGTCCAAGAAAATGTAAAGAAACTATTTTATAAGAGGACTAAGGCAAACACTTTCCAGGTTGGAAATGTTGTTCTCAAATGGAATTCAAGAAGAGAAGAGAAGGGAAAACATGGCAAGTTTGAGAACTTGTGGAAAGGCCCCTATATTATTCATGCTGAGAGGGGTCACATTGCATTTTTCTTGAAAGAATTGAATGGAGAAGATCTGTATGGAGGTCCTGTCAATGGCAGGATGCTAAAGCATTACTTTTTCCAGGAGTCATGAGTTCAAAGAATTTTATTTTTCATTGTAAATATCATAGCCTGAACATTGCATTCAAATTTAGAAAAATAAAAATACAAAAACAGTAAAAGAAAGAAAAGAGGGCAGATTGTAAAAACAATAAAGGTACAACCCCATACCAAAAAAGAGAAACAAAATCTGAAAGTGTGCAAGCTCAAATGCACTCCTGAAAAACACACTTCTAGTTAGTCATACAGCCTAATCATGACTAATTAGTTTTAAATTTATTGCTGATAAGTTAGTGAAATCGATTTGCCAAACAGCTTAATCTTGGCTTATCAGTTAGGTAGATTAGGATAGAGGAAAAAAGGTTCAAAACAAGCTCAAAATCCAAACCTTAGTTTTCAAAAGAACAATGACTCTAATATTTTTAAACCATGAGTCAAAAAACAGAGGTAAACTAGTTCTAATAAGCCCAAACTTGAACTAGAAAGGAATGTAAAACAACTCAAACAAACTCAAGAACAGAGCTGAAGAAAAGAGAAGGCCATGCTTAGAACTTTCAGATCTTAAGCCTTCACCATTTTGATTTAATTTTCTGAAAAATAATATCTATGTGCAGCTTGTTTTATGCCATAGATCATCAACAAGTTAGACTGTTCAATCTTAACTTGTATGCTTTTAAATTTCTGTTTTAGAAGTTAGAGAATAAAATCTGTTAGACTGTTTAATCCTAACAGATAGTAGATTGGGTAGAGAATCTTATGAACTCAACTGTTTAATCTGAGTTCATGGAGAAATAAGAAGTAGACTTAGATTAGTTTTTTGCTTTCAAAATAATAAAATGTTTTGTAAAAGAGTTTTCCAATCCAAGTGCACTCTGAAAGAAGAAAAAATGTTAGATCAGTAGGATTGGGTAGGTAGAAAGCTTGTGTTCATGAGGTTCCATTGTTTTTTCATGGCTACTAACATTTTCAGAGAAAAAGAAGATCATCCAAGTAAAGAAAGTCACAGCCCAATGGATGAGGCACTGATCAACCCCCCAGAGAATGCAAGTTTGAAGTTCTTGATGCCTTCAAGAAGGCACCATCCCCATGTGGAGCCACTGTTAGCCACCTATAAAATTTGTCATATAAAATGGTGGATAAATCATTTTTGAAGCCTTCAAGAAACAAGTTTTATTGCAAAAATTGTTAATTCTTGAAGTCTTATGAAGACATCTTATTCTTTGATTAATCTTCATTGCTGTTTCCCTCTTGATTTTGAAAATCTGTTGTTTTCATGAAGAAAATACTACTGCAAAAATCCCTATTTTTCCCTCATTTTACTCCTCTTTCCCTTCATCATTAACCTTCATTTTGATCCCCCTTTTCCCCATAAAATTCCTCTAATTTTCATTTATTCCCTTCTTCCATTCATAAAACCCCTTTTATAAGTTTTAAAACTCATTTTTAAACCTTACCGAAACCCCCAAATCCATTAAAAAACCTTGAAAAAATCATAAAAAACACACTTTTTCATTACAGGCCTAAGCCCCTTTGGGCTAAGCCCTAAACCACTTCCCCTCCATGCGACTTGGTGTTGGAACCAAGTGCTAAATCCATATGGAACTTATCGCATCGGAACAATCCGCGAGCGCAAGTCTTTTTGTTTTATGAAACTTCCGATGTTGATTGGCCCTTTTTTGTTATAGCCCTCGTTCCCTTGTTTCATTTGCATAACTATGAGCCTTTAATTGCGCGCTAAATCATAAATAAAACCTATCCCAGATGTGATATTCCTTTGTATTTATTAAAAACTCCATTTTTCTATATTATAAAGGAACCCACCGTTCATTAGTTAAACCCATTCCTGACCGTTGATCATAAACCAATCAAACGATCTGCGCAATATCACACCAGAAGATTTCATTGGGCGTGTTTTATATTTTATTCACCCCCTCCTGATTGGAGATCTCCCAATGAATTCTTGACCGTTGATCTCCCTCACCAGATCCAAATCTGACAGCCCTTATCGCTCCATCCCAAAGCACATCCCCCACCTGTGACCTCCTCTGATTCATCTTCCACCGTCGATCTGATCCTCAGATCGACGACCCACAATAAATCGTATCGGAGCTATTTTCACTTTGCCCCTGCCAATCGCAATCCTCCGATTACATCTGGGTCATCCATTCTTCTTAATTTGACGGTCCAGATCAATCCTCTCGACCTTGGTTAATTTCATGAACCCGCTGTATAAAGTTTCAAACGAGATCTCCACCCTTGACCTCTACAAATAAATGGCTCACATTGGCCCTTTCTCCGCCCGACCCTGCCTCATATTTATTTTATTTAAACCCACAGATAAAATCTGAGCCGTTGATTTGTTTCATCTGATGGCCCAGATTAATCTCGATAGGCCCAACTCCCTAGGTCCTACCCTTTCTCCAGATCTAATCTCTGCCATCCATCCCCTGATCAGACAGTCAAGATTAAAGCTTCCCCACATCTTTCCATCTGTGCATCTATCCAATATCGCTCTCTCTCACAGTCGTTCGATCTGAGACCCCAGATCTGATGGCTGACGCACAGTTTTGCATGGATTTAAGCCTGAACGTTAATCCTCAGAAATCACGTGATATGGGTGGTTTTGAAAGGCCACGTGTTGGCCTCTGACTCATATCACATTCAAAAAGTGAATACCACCTTTCTCCCATTTTGTTGCATGATACCGCTGGTTTCTCAAGCTGAAACCTCTTTCCCATGTTTCCACTGCATCCCATCGTGTTCGTCTTCCGCCATTGATCTCTGCAGATCAATGACCCACATTTAATCTAATCATTTAACTATCACCCTTTTCCATTCACCAAGGGACTTCTTAAAGCAATCTCAGCCATCGATATTTGTTGGTCGATCTAATCCGACGACCTACAAACCTCTAAGAAACCCCAATTTTCCTCTTTTCCTTTTTCGCTGTCGATTAAGGTTTTGACCATTTCTTCGCATTTTCGCCTATTTTATTATAATGTGGCCCTCTACATTATGTATGTCCATGATTGATCTCAACCGTCGATCAACAAAGATCAACGACCTGAACTTAATCCTATGCACCGTTCACTCAACCGCCTCCTATCTGAACCCTGCAAAGCAATCTCCGCCGTTGGATGCTTTCATCCAACGGCTGCGACCTAACTGCAACCTCTGAAGCAGTTAAACCAAAAATGAGCAAGATTTTATTAAATTTTTTTTTTTTGTGCAGGTTTCAAAGGTTTTTCAAATTTTTAAAAGAAAAATGAAAGTCGACAATGACGATCCTCCAGGTCTTCATTCATCAAAGGATATCCATCTACAGGGTTCCACACCATGTTTTATCAGTGCGTCATAAGCACTGATGCCATTTTAAACCCTCTGCGCACCTGCACATCAACAAGACACAACAAATATTAATTAAAACAAAGATTATCAGCGTGAAAAGACCAAACTACAGCAGAACTGAAGAATTGAAGATTGTTTTCACAATTTTAATGGATTATGGCCTAAATCGACTTTCAAATGCCTAATTCATTCAATTAAACACAGTTTAAAGAACATAGGATATTTATCTAAATGAAACTAAACAGTTAATTCGATCAAAGGAACTTATTATAAACTATCAGCAGAGTTATTACAAAATGACACAGTATCTTAAAGTCAACAAAATCTCCCTAGCGAGCTTAATACTTAATGTAAGCCCATTAATACAGAGAAATATCTGAAATATTCTCCATTGAGCCCCTCAAAGGCCAAGAAGAATTAAACTGTATTAATTGGGCCTGTAGATTTTTTCTTTCATTTCACCTCCTCATTTTCCTATAAAATCTTCCTGAGGAGCTCATTGTAAATGGTTGGTTGAACACTAGTTGTAATACTAAAACTCTCTGAAATAATACATAGTCTATTGAAGTTCAAGAAGAAATTGAAGTCTTGGAAGCCCTAATGATGTTTTTGCATGCTTGTTCTTAAGAAGGCTCTATCATTGGATCCATGAGCTTGGCTGTTGGTGAAGTATTCTGAACTATTTAATGTTTTCTCATGTTTTCATTTTGTTCCATAATTTCTTACTACAGTAGGATGAAAGTTTTAGGCTAAGAAATGACTCTTGGAAGCACCTTAGACCTATTTATCCTTCACTGTTCTATGTTTTCTTTTCTGGAGGTATTTTAGAGTCTTTAATCTCTCTTTTTATTCCTCATGCTTGTTTATTTCTCTAATAGTTCGAATAGTTCGTTTCAACATGATTTATGGTTCTCCCTGCTTGTCTGCTGCCACTTAATGGCTGTTATTGAAGTCTCCCTTTGAAGTATCTTTGTTTATAGTGAGCCAAGGAGGTTTGTTCTGATCATGCCCTTTTTCCTTACTTGAACAGTTGTTTTAAATGTTGAGATTGCAATAAGATGATGAGCTTAGTGGAAAGAAGTTGCCTTCACTAAGTGGGCCTGCAGGCTATTTTTGGCGCAAAGTCTATTTTTAGACTATGTCTATTTTTAGACATATGGATCATGTTCTATGAGTTGCAGGATGCTATTTGTGGATGGTTGGTCAAGTTGGAAAAAATAGATGGACTTCTATTTTTAGACATATTAGGCGGAATCTATTTTTAGATTGCCAGTCTAAAAATAGATATGTCGAATATTATTAGCTCTTAATAATATTTGGACTATAAACATTATCTTATTCTCTTGGAGCACTTCAGTTAAGTGCACGGATGTGGCACAGGAGCTGACAGAAGGAATTACGCTATTCCTAAGGGTTATGTGGAGCTATTGCATGGATACTTCAGTTAGAACTCATGTGACAGAGTTTGGTGGAGTTGATTGAGGAAGTTAGTGAAGTTGTATTCAGTTTAACTAATCTAAACATAGTTGAGCTATTTGTATTTAGTTTAACTGATTGATACAATTAGTGAGAATGGTGTGAATTAATTATTAATTAATTCACTAATTATAAACTCATTAATCAACTAAATAATGCATCGGTTAACTTCAGTGCATGGACAGTTTCAGTGGAGACCAGTGCAGAGATAGGTGAAAGAGCAGGTTAACTATCAGTTGTGACTATACAGTTTCTATTTGCAACACACAGATAGGTGGAGAAGCCCATGAGAATTGCGCAGTACAAGCCAGTTGTTTTATCTATTTAATGAAGCCATCCCATAGCATTGATAACGCAATAGAGGTTGGCTATCAAATGGAAAAAGATTGGAGCATGTGTTTTGCTAGATCTAGCTTGATAGTGTGTAGCAATTGGAGGTTGTGCTGAGAGCTTGTGAGGAGCTTTGTGCAATTATTGTTACATGATATCCATGACATATAATATACAGATAGTTGGGGTTTTCAGCTTTAAGCTTTCCCATTAAATATTGTGTTCATATGTGTGATTGTTTGTGGTTTTAATGTGTGCATGCAATTGATTTTATTTCCGCATGTGATGATTAATGGTAGAAGAGATTCTGTATTATGCATGAAGCTAAAATAGTGTGTGATCAGGAGAATCTTGGTGAATAATATATCAGTTATTCAAATTTCTACATGGTATCAGAGCTCTATTGATCATTAGATCAATTGCAAAAAATTGAAGCGGTTGAGTTTTGTGCTGGTGGAATTCGAATTTGCAGCAGTGTTTTCTTGGTGTCGAAGTTGAGATGTCTTTCAATGGATTGCGATTAGAGTATGCCCTTGAGGGTAGCTCAAATTATATTTCATGGAAGGATAGGATGGAGGCGGTGCTGGATGACAATGGGTTGAAGGAGTTCATAGATGTAGAAGTTCCAAAACCTACTTCTAGTGATGTTGCCATACTTGATGCATGGCAAAAGAAGACAACAAAGTGTCGAAGGATTATGTTGGAAGGTGTGAAGGATCACATAGTGTCCAGCCTTCATGGGAAAGCTTCTCCATTCTTGATGTGGAAAGATTTGACAAATTTATTCCAAAGCAAGAGCGACCAGAGGAAGTTAGCACTCAAGGATAAACTCAGGAACATAAAGATGGAGAAAGGTGACAGTATGCCCAAGTACCTCACGAAGTTCATCCAATGCAGGGATGAGCTGGGAAGTGTGGGGGTGATTGTTGATGACGAGGACTTGGTGAGCTTGGCTCTCCTTGGGCTTCCGAAGAGTTGGCATTCCTATCATGACTTTGTCAATGGTCGGTAGAAATTGCCAGGATGGGAGTGACTTTGGTCGGATCTTGTGCAAGAGGAGATAAGGCGAAGTACCAGGGACGGATCTTCATCAAAGAACTCTAATGAAGAGAATTGCACTTTGGCTACCAAAGAAAAGAAGCAGGACATGTCCAAGGTGAAGTGCTTTCACTGTCACCAACACAGACATTATGTCACTAGTTGTCCACAAAAGAAGAAAAATAAGTAGGCTGCTGGGACTGCAGCTGGAGAGGCCTTAGCCTCACAGTTTGAGCTGGATTTTTCGTTGATCGCATGCTTGGTCTCAAGCATGATGGGATCAATGTGGTTTCTTGACAGTGGTGCGTCTTTTCACATGACAGGAGATCGAGATTTATTTACTGATCTGGATGAGAAAGATCTTGGAGTGCACATTGAGATGGGCGATGATGGTAGATACAATGTGATCAGTATCGGTACCATTTCCTTTGAGAGGAAGTCTAGTAAACCCTTCGTATTGAAGGAAGTGATGCATGTTCCAGGATTGAGGAAGAATCTTATCTCTGTGGCGATGTTAGAAGACAAGGGATATGATGTTGTCTTTAGCGAAGGAAAGGCTTTCCTGTGTAGTAAGGCAACTGGTGAGACCCGAAGGATAGGGGTTCGAGTTAAGAACCTTTATCAATTGTAGGTAGATGGTTGTGCAACAATGGCAGGCAAGGCAGAAGGAGTGGTGAGCTAGGATGATGGCAAGTTGTGGCACCGGAGATTGGGCCACCTTCACCATGGAGCTTTGAAGATACTGCAACAGATTTCTACTGGGCTTCCTAAAGGCACTCTTGCGCAATCAGATCAGTGCAAGGGGTGTACCTTGGGAAAATTTGTGAAAGCCACCTTTCACGAGAAGGATAGTCGCGCCACGACGATCCTTGAGAGAATTCACACAGACGTGTGTGGACCTTTCTCAGTAGCTTCGACAGCAAAGCACGGGTATTATGTGATATTTGTTGATGATTTTTCTCGTAAGTGCTGGATCTTCTTCATGCAGAAGAAGAGCGAGACATACTCAAAGTTCTGTGAGTTCAAGGCACTGGTTGAGAAAGAATTGGGGAAGCAGGTGAAGGCTCTAAGGAGCGACAATGGTGGTGAATTCATCTCTAGCGAATTCAAGGACTTTTGCAGCGCAGAAGGAATTCGAAGAGAGCTCATAGCACCTCATAACCCACAGCAGAACGGGGTTGCTGAGCGGAAGAACAGAACGATCGTGGGTGCTACACGGGTGATGTTGCATGATCAGGGCCTACCCATTCACTTGTGGGCGGAGGCATGTAATACTGCAGTATATGTGCAGAACCGTTGTCCTCACAAGATACTTGGCATGAGTACACCCGAGGAGGCGTTTTCTGGTAAGAGGTCTGATATTTCCCATTTGAGGATTTTTGGTTCACCTGTTTACATTCATGTGACGAAGGATGCCAGGAAGAATCTAGAGTTGACTGTGAAAGTTTGGATATTTTTTGGGTACATTGATACACCCCACAACTATCGTGTGTATTTTCCAGACAGTCGCAATACTGTTGTGTGACGGGATATCAAATTTCATGAGGAGAAAGCCATGAAGTGTTCACTTGAAAGGGAGCCACACTTGCATGCAGATGAGGAGCTATTAGTTCCTAAGGATGAGTCTCAAGATGTGGATCAGCCACAAGATGAGGTTCATGGAGTGGAAGAGACCACTCAAGCAGCGCCAACCATCAGAGGGTGGAAGCGCACTACAGAAGCTGAGCGACTGGCTCAAGATGCAGAGAAGGTTGTAGGAGCACCTACATCACAGCACAGATAGATACAGTCACCTGACCGATATACTGTATACATGGCTCTTATGAGCAAGCGTATCATGACAGAGCCATCCTCTTTCGAGGAAGCTGTGGAGGACCCCGCATGGGTAGATGCCATGGTGGAAGAGTATGATTTGATTGTCAGAAACAATGCACGGGAGATTGTCCCGAGGTCGAAGGGGAAATCAGTGGTGGGTTCGAGATGGATCTACAAAGTGAAGCAGGCAGCTGACGAGAGTGTGGAGAAGTACAATGCAAGATTTGTTGCCCGAGGCTTTTCACAGATTGAGGGTGTTAGTGTCCCATGATTTGGCTGATTGGCAAGCCAAATGACAGTGTAACATCAAACCAAGCCTTGGAGCCCAAGGACCTAGCCTTCCTGGACTCAGAGAGGGCTCTCTCTATATGCATAAGGGATATCTACGTGTTTACTTATTATGTTTTGATTTTAGGCTAGTTATGAAGTAATTTTTTTGGTTTTGGTTTTTTAAGTTGTGAGGGATGAAACTGATCAAAGATACGAGATAGGTAAAAAGATGTCAGATCAACTGGGCTATGGGGTTGAAAAGGTCAAGAAATCTATTAGACGGTGATACAAGGCTGTTGAAGGGCCGATTTGATTCAAGGTAGAGAGGATCTTTGGGCAAAATGGAGTAAATGGACATCAAGTTTGTGAACAACAAAGAGTTTCAAGCATAACTAGTTTAATAGCAGACATAAACATGGTAGGGAAAACCATTAATCATGCAAAATGTAACTACAAGCTAATCAATACATAGAAATAAACATTCAAGCCATGCATAGAAGTATATGACTCTCTAACTTTGGGAAATGGCTATCAGACTTTGGGGAAAACACTTAAGACGGACAAAAAACTTAACTTACTATGCTGAAACACCTAAACATAGTACTTCAAGTTATTAGGCACTTTGAACAATGAGATTTTCATAGTTTTAGGCAAAGGGCTAGATCAGAATTAGGCCTCCTTGGTTCAAACAAAATGATAATCTAATCAGTCAAAGAGAAATTTCATGGATGGAACTATAACTAGCCATAGGTAAGCAGGGCGTACCGTAAATCATAATTAGCATGCATAGAACTATGAATGAAATAAGCAACAGTATCCTCAAGTTATAAAAGAGCAGTTAAGAATTCTTTAATATAACTAAGGAAGAGGAAAACATGAAAGCTAGGAAGAAACAGGAAATTTGAGGTGCCTCCAAAGGCATATCTCAAATTTGTTCTCTACTGATCTATAGCAAGCAAGAAACATGTATTCATGAATGAAAACTAGAAGACAACAACAAAGCAAGAGACAGTATACCATTCTACCAAGTCATGGAATCCAACAACAATCCTTCTTCATTCATCCAAGAGCATCCAAGAGGCAATCCAAAAGCATAAGACAAGTATTTCTTCCAAAGCTTATATGACCATATATTTCTTCTCTTCTCAAGTTCAGCCTTGTTTTACAATGAAAGCCTTTGGAATATATAGGCCAAAGTGAGGAAAACCTCATGGTTCAACTTGCTATCCTATTGGCCTAATCAAAATATCTAAACTTGTCCTTGAGGCTTTGCAAAGCCCAAGGAACAAAATCTCTCATAAAATATCTAGAAAATGCTAAAAAAGGAAAAATAATTGATTTTGCATCATTTTTCATGTGCAAAAATAGCTAGACGCACATGAGGAAATATCAGTTTTTAAAGGTTCAAAAATTACAAAAATATTCAACATTTACATCAGCAAAAGGTCCCCTGACTTTCCAGCAACATTTGGTAGCCTTTCCGATGTCAAAACGAGGCTCATGATAGCTCGTTGGAAAGATATGATTGTCTAATTTCTGGAGAAACTAAAATTTTCCCAATCTGATGCATGGAAGTCCTCCAAAACTGAACCTGTGTGTAAAAAACCAAAAATCACAGTTTGCTGATAGACCGGACAGAGTGTACAAAAAACGAGCATTTTTCGCCACTTTGGGGGAGAAAATGATCTTTAAATGTCCTAAAAATCACTGAGAGGTTGCTCCTAAAATTATGGCAACCAATGATACCATTTTCCTCCTTTGAAAATCCCCCAAACTGAAATGGCGAATTTCATGAGTTTTGACCAAAAACTCAAAAATGCCAAAAAACCAAAACATGTCAAAATTTTCCCAAAATCGGTGTGTATGACCCTCAAGGGTTCTTAGCAATATTTTCTGAAGCAGAAGCCAAAATATGAAGTCCTGATGTGTCTTTTTTCACTTTCCGTGCCGGGCGCTTCCCTTTAGCCTCCTTCAGCTTTTCTTGGGCAACCTTTAACTTGCGGCGGGCAACTGATTTAACTTCTTGTAATGCCTCGTCATTCTCCTTTGCAACTCTAGATCCCTGTTTCTTCAGAATGCTACCTTTCCCAACCTTTGTATATCAATCAGCCAATATTTATAATGAATACACAATCAACAAGGACAAACACAGTCAAAGTGACTTTCCTGTGTAAGGGTACCCAGCTTTGGTGTTTTGAGGCAATAGGAAAGCCTTGTCTTTTTTAGAGGAAGGCAAAACCAAAAGCCTTTCTAATTCAAAAACACTTCTCTTCTCTTTTACACAACACACAAAAGAAACTTTCAAAAGGAAAAAAACGTTCATTTAATGATCACTGTGTGTTGAAAGTAGACTTACTATTTCACCCTTTCAAGATCCTATGTTTCTTCTTTCGTTACTGTTTGAGGGCAGTTTATGAGGTTTTGAATCATCAATAGGGACCTACCACCTTTTCCATGTTTACTACTAGTCAATCACAGCCATTCTAAACCCGGAACTTTAAACAAGAAGAATAACTCTTTTTGATACTGTATTCAATCATGCACATAGCTGACATAGTTTTAACTTTGTCTTATCACAGCAGGGTTAGCTTCAAAGTTTTGACAAAGCCTTCTTCAAACCAAAATTTGTCTCAGCCTGTCAACTCACTGTTTGATAAGGCAACAATGGTTTTGAGTGTTTTGGAAAATGCCTCCTTTGGTATAAGAATCTTGTTCCTTCCAAACAATACCTTTCCACTTGGTATGCAACTCAACAAGTAAACTTTAAGAACAAAATCATAGTCAATAAAGATACACAGTCAAAATGATGTTTTTTGTGTTTTGTGGTAAGGTCACCTTGCCTTTTGGTATTTTGAGGACAACGGTATAACCTTGTATTTCAGACAAAGGCAAAAAAAACGACAATCTTCTTAGTTCAAGACACTATTCTTCTTTGTAGGCCACTTAAACAATGGATTCAACACCATAACACAGTCAATCAAAGTGTATCTACACAGTCAAAGGTTACTGTGTTTATAAGATGAGGTGACAGAGATTTTAATGTTTGTTGTGAGCTTAAAGACCTGTGGCATTCAATTACAAAACTCCTCTCAAACAAAAAACTACCTTCTTTACACTCCAATGTCTCTCATATTCAATTTGACAACACCTCTGAATGCAGATGGTAGCTTTACTTACTGGCTATGTTTTATGGAATAGAAAGTCAAGACACTGTTTATGTCTTTTCAACACCCAGAAGAGACTCTTGAAAGGTCAAAGAAGCTCATATAACGACCACTGTTGTTTGAACATAGGCCTACTGTTTCACCCCTTAAACACCTTGTCTCTCCTTTCTATCGTCTTCAATAATGCACATAGCTGACAGATTTAAACTTTGTTTCATCACAGTAGTGGTAACTTTTCAAAATTTTGACAAATATTTCAACTAATGGGCATATTTTGAGTTTAAACATGAAACATATCCTTGACTGACACCGGAACATTCATTTTTTAACCATAATTTGGTCTTGGAAAAACGTAGCATTATTCACCCTTTAGAAATTTGACAATAGAAATGAGGTGTCATAGAATACCTTGAAAATTTGATGGCAGTCCTTACTTGACTGGTTGAGCAGCTCTGGAAAGATTTTTTTGAAGGTTTTTGGTGATTTTTTTGACTAATGCTACAGGCGCGCTGCGCGCTTCTACAGGCGCGTCGCGCATCAATACTAACCCTTTGTATTTTATCTCCCAAACGCGTCGTGCATCCTTTCAAACGCGTCGTGCAACTTTGTAGCCCATTTTGGAGGCCTTACCGGTGTCAGAATCAGGGGAAAGATGGCTCGTTTGAAATATGTGGAAGTATAATTTCCATAAAGACTTGAATTTTTTCATTTGGAGTCCATTTGGTTGTTCAAAAATTCATTTTCCCAAAACTGGTCAAAACTGGTGAATCCTGGTGCAGAAATGCATAGTGTTGTTTGTAAGCCACTTTTGGATGCCTTCCCGGTGTTGGAATTGGGCCCGAGATGGCTCGTTGGAAATATATGGAATAATAATTTCCAAATATTCTTTATTTGTTTCATTTTGTGTCCATTTTTTGGTTCAAAAATTGACTGTTCCATCACTGGTCAAAAATGGTGAATGCTGGTGCAGAAAAACATAGCGTTGATTGCAGGCTACTTTTGGATGCCTTCCTGTTGTCGAAATTTGGCTCGAGATGGCTCTTCAAAAAGCTATAGAAGTATAATTTCTAGAAAAATTTTAATTTTTTAATTTTGAGTCCATTTGGTTGTTCAAAATCGGACTGTCCCATCACTGGTAAAAATGGTAAATCCTGATGCAGAACTTCTCCTGTGACATCTGTATTTTTCACATTTCTCACAAACCGTGATAGCTGTGTATAAACTAAAGGAGGTGTTTCTTCTTGAACCTATGAGGAACAAAAACCTCTCTCACTTTTGTAAATTTCATCTACGTTTGGTCAGAAACACATTTTGAAACAAAATTCCCGGGCGCTCCTTAACCCTAATTTTACTGTGGAAGAGGTATCATGATTCAATAGCCATGAAAATTTTACTATCCCTTTGTATCTGCTGTGATGAGCTATTTGAAATACATTCCCTCGTGAATAGGAAGAAAGAGTACCATTTGAAAAATAATTATCATCATTAACCTGTGCCATGACCTGTCCCTTAATCATTCTTCAACTCTGTTTTGTTTGAGCTCTAGACTATCTTTGGAAGCAAATTCTGATAGGAGATAGTCCATCCTTTTTGATAGTTATCGTACTGATGTCTTTCCTTTGTTTTTAAATGATTACTCTGTTTAGAATCATCCCAAATGTCTCCTATTTCTCTTACCATTTGTCCCTCAATCAGTGAAAACCCTAAAAATTTACCACTGCTCTGGCCCTCTGCTTGTGAATGGAGGCCCCTTTTTGACAAACTGCCTGATGTTTATTTCAACCTCTGTCTCAATCAAATGCAGAATGATTGATGAATCAAAATGTTATTGGTTTCTCTTATATATTATGGCAGAGGTTAGTTTGAGCTTAAGACTTCTTGAATCTTCTGGCCATCTATTTAACAATATTTCTTCAATGATGCTGAACCAACTAGTTTCACACTGTAGCTCAAATAATAATGAAATTCATGCAAACAAATCCTTAAAAACTATTGCTTTAAATCTACTTTTAATCATCATTTTCAAGAAGAGACCTTTATTTTCTGTCTCACTGTACTTGAAAGTTGTCTTCATAGTTAGCGAAAAGCTTAAGAATAGACTTTACCTTTGGCCCTCTGCTTATGAGTGAAGGAGGCCCTTTACTTGACAAAATGTATGATGTTCTTTAACCTCTGTCTTAATCTGCTAGAGAATGTTTGATGAGCATGCTTGATAAGGGTTTCTCTTATATATGATGGCAAGCAGACAAACTTTGAAAAACACTACTGCTTTTACCTCTGCCTGCAATCATTACTTTGCTTCAGAAAACCCTAGTCACTGTCTGACTCTTTATTAAAAACATATCTTGTCTTATCGTCAGTTGCAACTCTTCAAGTCAAACTTTGGCCATCGTCGTCTGCTTATGGATGAAGGAGGCACTCTCAAAACCCTCTGCTTATAGATGAAGGAGGTTCTTAGCCATTTCATATCATCAGCCTCCTGACAGTGTTGTTTTTTCCTTTAACTGTCCTTTCAGGCCTTGAATAAGGTCGCATGAGTTTGATGAAAAACTCTTTGCTCTGTGCTGAATCCCAGGCTCAAGATCACTTTGAGAAGCAGTTGTCTTCTCATGTGTAGCTCAAAATTGTCTTCTGAGATGTTGGTATGTTTCTGTCCTTGAAAGGTCCATCAAACACTGTAAAACACCTAAAATCAGCTTGAGATATGGTCTATGGATTGCTGAGACTTAAGGGTGTATTAGTGGCGCGACCTAGGGCTGTAACCAACTTCATTAGCAGAGTAGGAAGGTCTGTTATGACTGGTATATAGCAGATGGAGGTTTTTTTCTCTTTGATAGTTTTCCAAGGGTGAAATGCCTTAAAGCACCACTTCCTAACTTAGGGGAGACTGTTTGAATAGATTTTGATTGTCCTTTTAGAGCTGATGGGTAGACTAGTATGGCTGAGGCAAGGTAGGAATTGATAATGGGGTTTCAGCTCGTCATGGGTGGACTAAAAATTAGGAGGGAAAAAATGTTTTATGGGTGTTTTCCCAGATGGAAAATTTGACAAATTTTTAGGTCGGCTGTTGGAAAACTTGGCTGTTACAACTAGTCATCACCAACAAGTGAAAAATACTGATGACTAATAGTGGCTCCATTTGGGGAGGGTAGCTCCTTTTCAGGAGGTGTCCATAATTTCAGATCTTTGGCTTATGAAGACCAATGCCTTACCCATTGGTGCAAATTTTCACCCTTCTTTGATGCTACTTCTGAAAAGTGATAGCATGATTAGCATCAATGATATTTCTACCTACCCCACTATCTTTCCTAACATTTTTTCTTCCTTTTGGCGCATTTAAATTAGCAGCCTTTTGACAATATATATTTTTCTTTTTGCAAAATGAACCTATCTAATTCTACACTTATATCTGCCAGGAGTTCAGATCAAACTGATGAAATCCTTAATTACTCTACCTATGCTAGATCAACTGTCAAGATTAAGCTGTTTGACAGGATTTTATTCTTTAATCTAAAACATGAAATTGAAAAGATGATCAAATCAGGGTTAGACATTCTGATTCATCATGTATATGCGGCATAAAAGACAAGCTGCACACAAATATTATTTTGCATAAAAATGGAAACTAGGAAAAACAAGGCTAAGATGCACAATTTGTTTTTCATCCCCGTTTCCCTCTTTGGTTCTATTTTGGGCGTGTGGAACCAGTATATTTTCCTAATCTACTCTCTGTGATAAGTCAATCTTACACAATGTTGACCATATTTTCACTCACTAACTTATCAATGAATAAATTTAAACATGTTTAGCTATGATTAGGATAGATAGTTGAACAATACATTTGAGTACTAGTAGCGGCATTTAGACTTGTGTGCTTTCCGAAGAACTATTTTTTGGAACATGGGGCCTTTTTTTATTTTTCAACTGCCCTCTTTTTCTACTTTTTACTGTTTTGTATTTTCTGCTTTTTCACTTTTTATTCAAACAATCTAAAACTGGGAAGATGCTCACAAGGCTAAGCTTATTCTTAACAAATATCTACCTATCCTATTCTAAACTATACACAACATACATTCATTTGGTGAACTCTTCTTTCCAATATAACCAGTCAAGTAGATGATTGCATGGTTGATCTCGGTTTAGTTCTTTCATGATGCAGAAGAAATGAAAAGGCCACTCCCATTTGGCTTGTTTTCAGATAGTAGTGCTTAAGTTTTTTCTCATTCTTGGTAGAAACTTGTTTATGATAGAACCCACTACTCCTTCAAATTTCTTAAGGAAAACAACAAATGGATCTTGGGATAATACCTGATCTAGAGGATTTGATATGTAGGCTTCATTCAGGACTACTTTTTCTTCCACTTGGCTATATTTGGGACTTCCCTGGTAAAGCAACTCTTCCTCTTGCTTATGATCACTTGAACTGTCAGACTCATCATATATTGCAGTGTAGCTTTATTTCCAAGCTGATGTGTTCTGATTAAGTGGACTGAAAACTGTGTGAAGGTCATCAGATTGATGAGCAGGGATACACTTTGACAGTAAATTATCTTGAAAGGATAGTGTGAAAATTCTCATGTGTTTATCAACCTCTATTTCTTCCTTTTCAATTTGTAACTCAATGGAACTTGGTGGCTGCAAATATGGAGTTAAGGAAGATTCTATGTTCAAAATTATTTCCTCAACCATTTCAGGAAAATGCTTCTCATTTATAACATGCTCGAGAATTTCATCATCCTCCTCAACCTCATCATCAAAGCTGAAAAACTGATGATTTCCAATTATGTGAATGTTATCTCTGATGGACTGAAGTGAAGTAGAGAAAAGAGTCTGAGACTCTTCACTTACTTCTAAACTCTCAAGGCTCTTCTCATCAGTGTCATAGATGACCTGTAATGGCTGCTCACTTTTCTCAAGTTTATGAAACTGAGATTTCTCCCGAAAATCAAAAACTGAGTCTTCTGCAAAGTTAGCTTCTGTTTGGAAATCATAATCATCAACATATTGATCAAACATTGGAGAATTATTAACATAAGTAATGTCACCAGCCATGTATATTGGACTATCAGATTTCTTTTCTTCAACTTTATTTACAAATCTATTTTCTAACTTATGATATGCAGGATTAACAGGAGAAAGATCAAATAAGTTTTGGTTAAATGAAGTTTCAGAGGCTGCCTGCATGTTTATAATTTGATCTATTTCCTCTTCAGTTAAAGGAGAAGGTATTTTCTATTTTCTTTGAAGTGGGAAACAATTTCTTTCCATTTTTTGTGGGAGTTGATCTTGTGGCTGAATGTCCTCTTGCACTTTTCCGGGAAGGGCAGATGGACTGTTATTAGTTTCAGCCTTTTAAAAGAGCTCTTGTGGATCTTCTCTTATTTCTTGATGGATTTCATCTAGGATCAACTCTTCTTGGTCATCTTGATTGTTAGCTTGGGTAAGAAAATTATGGACCTCCTCTAAAAAATCCTCAGGATGCCAATTTTCTAAGTGTTCTTCAATGCTTACAAGGTGTTGTATGAGGCTTTCAAAGTGATCACAACAATTTTCAACCAATGATAGAGATGGAAAATGCCCTATATAGCATTTACAAAATACTTTGTGGAAATCCTTCAAAGAAAACAAGGTGCCAGGTTCTAGGCCTTCATACCATTCTCTTGCCTCTTCTTCTAATGTACCCATGAACATTTTCATGAGGTAGTCCTCATGCCATTCGACCTTTAACTTCCATACATGTATATGAAAATTGATGAGGTGTAAAAATGGGTCGTCAATATTTTCATTTTGAAAGAGAGGTAGGACTCCTATCCAATCTACATCTATAGGCATTTTATGTGGGAATCCAGGGATATGTTCTCTGCTCATCGGAGCATATCTCTTTTGTGTCCTTAAGTGGAGGATTTGCATTGTGTTGTCCACCATCAACATGATTGGGATTGCTTAATGCATTCCTAGGAGAATTTATAAGGACTAATGGGGAAATAGGCCTACTGGAGGCTAGTGGAGTCGCCAAGTGGATTTCTATGAGAACTATGGTCCACCACCAACACTATCAAAGCTATTTTGGGAAAAAGTTTTTTAGCAAAATTTGAGATGGAAACTTTGCGAAGAAGAGTGATTCACTTGGTTTCAACAGTTTGCTAGGTTGTATGGTCAAGCTAATGGTTCTCTTGGCAAGAAGGTTTCTGCTGACCTCTTATGTTTATGGTGGGGCGTTTTGAATCGCTAAGTTACACATAGATTGTCACTGATTACAGAGTTTCCACCCTAAGTTCAAGTTTCTGGAAGGATGAGTTAGCAGAAAGGTATGGTTTATGAATTTTTGGTTTTTTATGGAATTTTAGGCCTACTGGAGGCTAGTGGAGTCACCAGGTGGAACTTGGTTGTTTTTGTAAAGACGTAGCTATGGTCCACCACCAGTAACTAGGAAAAATCCAATCTAAGGGAGTTTTTTGGGGGTTTTCTGAGTTTTTATGTGCAGTCTATGGTTTATTAAAAGTATTCTAAACCTATTTCATCACTTTGCTAAGGTGGCGAGAACAAAAAGAGTTTACTCTAAATGATCTATGGACTTCTGTTTTGAGTTTAGTGTTTGAAGGACCCAAGAGTCTATAAGAATTCACTAGACTGTCATGTACTCAGTGTCCCACCATCTCCCGCTATGTTAGTGAGCGATGGGGTAGGTCAATCGGATAGTAAACTAGAGTTCGATAAAATAGTAAGGCCTACTGGAGGCTAGTGGAGTCACCAAGTGGATTTTTAGTTGTTTTGAGGTATATGTGTATGGTCCACCACCAATACTGACAAAAACCAATCTAAGGGAGTTTTTTGTGGTTTTTTTGAGTTCTTTATGTACTCCTAAGGTTTTGTAAGAGTGTCCTATAGCTGAGTCATCATTTTGCTAGGATGGTGAGACAACCAGATTCTACTCTTCTAAGTTTGAATGGGATTTTGAGAGTTCCTAAGGGATACCTAGGATGTTTTGACTCAAGGTCCCACCGTGATCGCCATTATGTTAGTGAGCGGTGGGATAAGTCAATCAGATAGTATTATTAAGGCTACTGGAATGTTTAGGGAATCTAAGTTTGTTTGTTACTCAGAGTCCCACCGTGATCGCCATTATGTTAGTGTCCCATGATTTGGCTGATTAGCAAGCCAAATGACAGTGTAACATCAAACCAAGCTTTGGAGCCCAAGGAACTAGCCTTCCTGGACTCGGAGAGGGTTCTCTCTATATGCGTAAGGGATATCTATGTGTTTACTTATTATGTTTTGATTTTAGGCTAGTTATGAAGTAAGTTTTTTGGTTTTGGTTTTTTAAGTTGTGAGGGATGAAACTGATCAAAGATACGAGATAGGTAAAAATATGTTAGATCAACTGGGCTATGGGGTCGAAAAGTTCAAGAAAGCTATCAGACGGTGATACAAGGCTATTGAAGGGCCGATTTGATTTGAGGTAGAGAGGATCTTTGGGAAAAATGGAGTAAATGTACGTCAAGTTTGTGAACAACAAAGAGTTTCAAGCATAACTAGTTTAATAGCAGACATAAACATGGTAGGGAAAACCATTAATCCTTTTAAAATACTTAACTACAAGCTAATGACAAAATAACATTGTGGCCATAGAAGTATAAGACCCTCTAACTTTGGGAAATGGCTATCAGACTTTGGGGAAAACACTTAAGGAAGACAAACAACTCGAAACACTATGTCGGAATGCCTAAACACGGTACTTCAAGTTATTGGGCACTTTGAACAACAAGATTTGCATAGTTTTAGGCAAAGGGCTAGATCGAAACTAGGCCTCCTTGGTTCAAACAAAATGATAATCTAATCAGTCAAAGAGAAATTTCATGGATGGAACTATAACTAGCCATAGGTAAGCAGGGTGTACTGTAAATCATACTTAGCATGCATAGAACTATGAATGAAACAAGCAACAATATCCTCAAGTTATTAAAGAGCAGTTAAGAATTCTTTAATGTAACTAAGGAAGAGGAAAACATGAAAGCTATGAAGAAACAGGAAATTTGAGGTGCCTTCAAGGGCATATCTCAAATTTGTTCTCTACTGATCTATAGCAAGTAAGAAACATATATTTATGAATGGAAACTAGAAGACAACAACAAAGAAAGAGACACTATACCATTCTACCAAGTCATGGAATCCAACAACAATCCTTCTTCATTCATCCAAGAGAATCCAAGAGGCAATCCAAAGCATAAGACAAGTATTTCTTCCAAAGCTTATATTACCATATATTGCTTCTCTTCTCAAGTTCAGCCTTGTTTATAATGAAAGCCTTTCGAATAAATAGGCCAAAGTGAGGAAAACCTCATGGTTCAACTTGCCATCCTATTGGCCTAATCAAAATATCTAATCTTGTCCTTGAGGCTTTGCAAAGTCCAAGGCACAAAATATCTCATAAAATATCTAGAAAATGCTAAAAAAGGAAAAATAATTGACTTTGCATCATTTTTCATGTGCAAAAATAGCTAAACGCACATGAGGAAATATCATTTTTTAAAAGTTCAAAAATTACAAAAATATTCAACATTTACATCAGCAAAAGGTCCCCTGACTTTCCGGAAACATTTGGTAGCCTTTCTGATGTCGAAACAAGGCTCATGATAGCTCGTTGGAAAGATCTGAGTGTCTAATTTCTGGAGCAACTAAAATTTTCCAAATATGATTCCTAGAAGTCCTCCAAAACGGAACCTGTGTGTAAAAAACCAAAAATCACAGTTTGCTGATAGATCGGGCAGAGTGTGCAAAAAGCGAGAATTTTTTGCCACTTTGGGGGAGAAAATGATCTCCAAATGTCCTAAAAATCGCTGAGAGTATGCTCCTAAAATTATGGCATCCAATGATACCATTTTCCTCCTTTGACGATCCCCCAAAATGAAATGGCGAATTTCATGAGTTTTGACCAAAAACTCAAAAATGCCAAAAAACCAAAACATGTCAAAATTTGCCCAAAATTGGTGTGTATGACCCTCAAGGGTTCTTAGCAATATGTTCTGAAGAAGAAGCCAAAATATGAAGTCCTGATGTGTTTTTTTTCACTTTCCGTGCCGAG
The DNA here is from genome assembly GCA_034641835.2 of Pinus albicaulis. NCBI lineage: Eukaryota > Viridiplantae > Streptophyta > Pinopsida > Pinales > Pinaceae > Pinus > Pinus albicaulis. The sequence goes on from CM076569.1 coordinate 336,105,278, forward strand.
CGCTTCCCTTTAGCCTCCTTTAGCTTTTCTTGGGCAACCTTTAACTTGCGACAGGAAAACTGATTTAACTTCTTGTAATGCCTTGTCATTCTCCTTTGCAGCTCTAGATCCCTGTTTCTTCAGAACGCTACCTTTCCCAGCCTTTGTATATCAATCAGCCAATATTTATAATGAATACACAGTCAACAAGGACAAACACAGTCAAAGTGACTTTCTTGTGTAAGGGTACCCAGCTTTGGTGTTTTGAGGCAATAGGACAACCTTGTCTTTTTTAGAGGAAGGCAAAACCAAAAGCCTTTCTAATTCAAAAACACTGCTCTTGTCTTTTACACAACACATAAAAGAAACTTTCAAAAGGTCAAAAACGTTCATTTAATGATCACTGTGTGTTGAAAGTAGACTTACTGTTTCACCCTTTCAAGATCTCGTGTTTCTTCTTTCGTTACTGTTTGAGGGCAGTTTATGAGGTTTTGAATCATCAATAGGGACCTACCACCTTTTCCATGTTTACTTCTAGTCAATCACAGCCATTCCAAACCCAGAGCTTTAAACAAGAAGAATAACTCTTTTTGATACTGTATTCAATCATGCACATAGCTGACAGATTTTTAACTTTGTCCTATCACAACAGGGTTAGCTTCAAAGTTTTGAAAAAGCCTTCTTCAAATCAAAATCTGTCTCAGCCTGTCAACTCACTTTTTGATAAGGCAACAATGGTTTTGAGTGTTGTGGAAAATTCCTCCTTTGGTATAAGACTCCTGTCCCTTCCAAACAATACCTTTCCACTTGGTATGCAACTCAACAAGTAAACTTCAAGAACAAAATCATAGTCAATAAAGATACACAGTCAAAATGATGTTTTCTGTGTTTTGTGGTAAGGTCACCTTGCCTTTTGGTATTTTGAGGACAACAGTATAACCTTGTATTTCAGACAAAGGAAAAAAAAACCACAATCATCTTAGTTCAAGACACTATTATTCTTTGTAGGCCACTTAAACAATGGATTCAACACCATTACACAATCAATCAAAGTGTATCTACACAGTCAAAGGTTACTGTGTTTATAAGATGAGGTGACAGAGATTGTAATGTTTGTTGTGAGCTTAAAGACTTGTGGCATTCAATAACAAAACTCCTCTCAAACAAAAAACTGCCTTCTTTACACTCCAATGTCTCTCATATTCAGTTTGACAACACCTCTAAATGCATATGGTAGCTTTAATTACTGGCTATGTTTTATGGAATAGAAAGTCAAGACATTGTTTATGTCTTTTCAACACCCATAAGAGACTCTTGAAAGGTCAAAGAAGCTCATATAACGACCACTGTTGTTTGAACATAGGCCTACTGTTTCACCCCTTAAACACCTTGTCTCTCCTTTCTACTGTCTTCAATAATGCACATAGCTGACAGATTTAAACTTTGTTTCATCACAGTAGTGGTAAATTTTCAAAATTTTGACAAAGCTTTCAACTAATGGGCATATTTTTAGTTTAAACATGAAACATATCCTTGACTCACACCGGAACATTCATTTTTTAACCATCATTTGGTCTTGGAAAAACGTAGCATTATTCACCCTTTAGAAATTTGACAATAGAAATGAGGCATCATAGAATACCTTGAAAATTTGATGGCAATCCTTACTTGACTAGTTGAGCAGCTCTGGAAAGATTTTTTTGAAGGTTTTTGGTGAGTTTTTGACTAATGCTACAGGCGCGCTGCTCATCAATACTAACCCTTTGTATTTGATCTCCCGTTTTAGAGGCCTTCCCGGTGTCGGAATTGGGCACGAGATGGCTCGTTGGAAATATGTGGAATTATAAATTCCATAACAACTTTAATTTTTTCATTTGGAGTCCATTTGGTTGTTCAAAAATTAATTTTCTAAAAACTGGTCAAAACTGGTGAATCCTGGTGCAGAAATGCATAGTGATGTTTGTAAGCCACTTTTGGATGCCTTCCTGGTGTCAGAATTGGGCCCGAGATGGCTCGTTGGAAAGATATGGAAGCATAATTTACAAATATGCTTGATTTTTTTCATTTGGTGTCCATTTGTCCGTTCAAAAACTGACTTTCCGTAAAAAATGGTGAACGCTGGTGTAGAAAAACTTAGCATTGATTACAGGCTACTTTTGGATGCCTTCCTGTTGTCGGAATTTGGCCCAAGATGGCTAGTTGGAAAGCTAAGGAAGTCTAATTTCCAGAAAAAATTGATTTTTTTCATTTATAGTCCATTTGGTTGTTCAAAAGCGGACTGTCCCATCACTGGTAAAAATGGTAAATCCTGATGCAAAACTTCTCCCATGACATCTGTATTTTTCACATTTCTCACAAACCATGATAGCGGTGTAGAAACTGAAGGAGGTTTTTCTTATTGAACCTATGAGGAAAATAAAACTCTCTCAATTTTGTAAATTTCATCTCTGTTTGTTCAGAAACACATTTTGAAACAAAATGCCCGGGCGCTCCTTAACCCTAATTTTACTCTGGCAGAGGTATCATGATTCAACAGCCATGCAAATTTTACTATCCCTTTGTATCCGTTGTGATGAGCTATTTGAAAGAAATTCCCTCATGAATATATAGAAAGAGTACCCTTTGACAAATAATTATCATCATTAACCTGTGCCATGACCTGTCCCTTAATCATTCTTCAACTCTGTTTTGTTTGAGCTCTAGACTGTCTTTGGAAGCAAATTCTGATAGGAGATAGTCCATCCTTTTTTATAGTTATAGTATTGATGTATTTCCTTTGTTTTTACATGCTTACTCTATTCAGAAGCATCCCAACTGCCTCCTATTTCTCTTACCATTTGTCCCTCAATCAGTGAAAACCCTAAAAATTTATCACTGCTCTGGCCCTCTGCTTGTGAATGAAGGAGGCCCCTTTTTGACAAACTGCCTGATGTTTCTTTCAACCTCTGTCTCAATCAAATGCAGAATGCTTGATGAATCAAAATTTTATTGGTTTCTCTTATATATGATGGCAGAGGTTAGTTTGAGCTTAAGACTTCTTTAATCTTCTGGCCATCTATTTAACAGTCTTTCTTCAATGATGTTGAACCAACTAGTTTCACACTGTAGCTCAAATAATAATGAAATTCATGCAAACAAATCCTTAAAACCTGTTTCTTTAACTCTTCTTTTAATCATCTTTTTCAAGAAGAGACCTTCATTTGTTGTCTCACTATACTTGAAAGTTGTCTTCATAGTTAGTGAAAAGCTTAAGAACAGACTTTACCTTTGGCCCTCTGCTTATGAGTGAAGGAGGCCCTTTACTTGGCGAAATGTATGATGTTCTTTAACCTCTGTCTTAATCTGCTAGAGAATGTTTGATGAGCATGCTTGACAAGGGTTTCTCTTATATATGATGGCAAGCAGACAAACTTTGACAAACACTACTGCTTTTACCTCTGCCTGCAATCATTACTTTGCTTCAGAAAACCCTAGTCACTGTCTCACTGTCTATTAAAAACATATCTTGTCTTACTGTCAGTTGCAACTCTTCAAGTCAAAATTTGGCCATCGCCCTTTGCTTATGGATGAAGGAGGTGCTATCAAAACCCTCTGCTTATAGATGAAGGAGGTTCTTAGCCATTTCATATCATCAGCCTCTTGACAGTGTTGTTTTTTCCTTTAACTGTCCTTTCAGGCCTTGAATATGGTCGCATGAGTTTGATGAAAAAATCTTTTCTCTATGTTGCATCCCAGGCTCAAGATCACTTTGAGAAGCAGCTGTCTTCTCACGTGGAGCTCAAAATTTTCTTCTGAGATGCTGGTATGTTTCTGTCCTTGAAAGGTCCATCAAACACTGTAAAACACATAAAATCAGCTTGAGATATGGTCTATGGATTGCTGAGACTTAAGGGTGTATTAGTGGCGCGACCTAGGTTTGTAACCAACTTCATTAGTAGAGTAGGAAGGTCTGTTATGACTGGTATATAGCAGATGGAGGTTTTTGGCTCTTTGATATTTTGCCAAGGGTGAAATGCCTTAAAGTGCCACTTCCTAACTTAGGGGAGACTGTTTGAATAGATTTGGATTGTCCTTTTAGAGCTGATGGGTAGAATAGTATGGCTAAGGCAAGGTAGGAATTGATAATGGGGTTTTAGCTCATCATGGGCAGACTGAAAATTAGGAGGGAAAAAAAATTTTATGGGTGTTTTCCCAGCTGGAAAATTTGACAAATTTTTAGGTCAGCTGTTGGAAAACTTGGCTGTTACAACTAGTCATCACCAACAAGTGAAAAATACTGATGACTAACAGAGGGGATTGATAATAAGGAGACCTTTACACCTGTTGCAAGGTATTCTTCCATACGGATGATTCTTGCTCTCTCAGCGTAGATGGGGTGGCACATTCAGCATATGGATGTGGCTTGTGGTTACCTGGGTAGACGTGAGGAGAGGTGTACATAGAGCAGCCCGAAGGTTTTGAGATCTTCAGCAGTGAGTCGCATGTGTGCAGGCTCAAGAGAGCGTTGTATGGGTTGAAACAAGCACCTCGTGCTTGGTACACACGGATAGACAGTTATTTCATTGGACTTGGATTCTCCAAGAGTGAGGCGGATCCTAACCTATACCAGATTGTGGTGGAGGGTAAGTTGCTGATCATTGTACTTTATGTAGATGATTTGATTTTGACAGGTGATGAACTGTTGATACAATCATGCAAGGCTAATCTTGCAAAGGAGTTTGAGATGAAGTACTTGGGCCTCCTTCATTATTTCCTGGGATTGGAAATTTGGCAGCGCAGTGATGGACTATTTGTTTCTCAGGGTAAGTATGCTCAGGAGATACTGGAGAAGTTCAACATGCATGGTTGCAAGCCTGTTGATACTCCTCTTCCTGGTGGATAGAGGAAGTAGGATGCTACTTCAACGGAGCTAGTGGATGCCACTGTTTATCGATAGTTGGTGGGGTCACTTATGTATCTGGTCAATACATGACTCGACATATGCTATGCTGTGAACCAGCTTTCACAAGCTATGGTTAAGCCAACCAAGCTCTTCTGGAAGGCAGGAAAGCATGTATTGAGATATCTCAGAGGCACATTGGGATATGGATTATGGTACAGACAGGAGGATGATTTGAGGCGGCATGGCTTCACGGATCGGTATCATCATATTAGAGATTGTGTGCTGCGGAAGATCATGTTACTTTCATACATTCCCACGGAGGATCAGGATGCTGATATCTTGACGAAGGCGCTCACTAGGAGCAAATTCGAATACCACAGGGGCAGGATAGGGGTTGCAAATAATCCTTATCTTTTTGAGAGGGAGTGTTGATATTGCAACAAGATGATGAGCTTAGTGGAAAGAAGTCGCCTTCACTAAGCGGGCCCGCAGGCTATTTTTGGCACAAAGTCTATTTTTAGACATATGGATCATGTTCTATGAGTTGCAGGATGCTATTTGTGGATGGTTGGTCAAGTCGGAAAAATGATGAGTTCTATTTTTTGACATGGCCAGAATCTATTTTAGATTGCAGTCTAAAAATAGATATGTCGAATATTGATCTTATTCTCTTGGAGCACTTGATTAAGTGGATGTATACACGGGGAGCGTGGGAAAGGAGTGCGTTATTCCTAAGGGTTATGTGGAGCTATTGCATGGATACTTCAGTTAGAACTCATGTGACAGAGTTTGGTGGAGTTGATTGAGGAAGTTAGTGGAGTTGTATTCGGTTTAACTAATCTAAACATAGTTGAGCTATTTTTATTAAGTTTAACTAATTGATACAATTAGTGAGAGTGGTGTGAATTAATTATTAATTAATTCACTAATTATAAACTCATTAATCAACTAAAGAATGCATCAGTTAACTTCAGTGCATGGACAGTTTCAGTGGAGACCAATGCAGAGATAGGTGAAAGAGCAAGTTAACTATTAGTTGTGACTATATAGTTGCTATTTGCAACACACATATAGGTAGAGAATCCCATGAGGATTGCGCAGTACAAGCCAGGTGGTTTATCTATTTAATGAAGCCATCCCATAGCATTGATAACGCAATAGAGGCTGGATATCAAGTGGCAAAATATAGGAGCATGTGTTTTGCTAGATCTAGCTTGATAGTGTGTAGCAATTGGAGGTTGCGCTGAGAGCTTGTGAGGAGCTTTGTACAATGATTGTTACATGATCTCCATGACATATAATATACACATAATTGGGGTTTTCAGCTTTAAGCTTTCCCATTAAACACTGTGTTCATATGTGTGATTGTTTGTGGTTTTAATGTGTGCATGCAATTGATTTTATTTCCACATGTGATGATCAATGGTAGAAGAGATTATGTATTATGCATGAAGCTAAAATAGTGTGTGATCAGGAGAATCTCGGTGAATAATATATCAGTTATTCAAATTTCTACATTAAAGGTCTTTATAGTTGTGATCATAGATGTATTTAGGTGTTCCCTCTTCTATGACCATAATTATCAGTGAATATTTTATGTTTTCTAATTCACTTGAAATAAAATATTTGAGGAAATAGGGTGTTCCCCGAATCTTAGATTTCATTTTGAAAGTTGTATTCAATTCATTATTTTCCTAAAGAATGTTTGTAGAATTTATGGTTAGCCCTGTCTATCAAATATCTCTTTATTGTTCAAGTTATGTATTCAAGTTCCCTTTGTTGAGAATTAAATTTCTTTTTCCAAATCATTGATGTCCATCTCATTCCAAAAACCAAAGGATCCTGCGGCCAAGTTAGATTTTCCCTTTGATATCCCATATCCATTGATAAGTTTGTCATAACCTCTTTTTGACTCCATTGCCCAATGAAACTAACATTTCCCCTTTCTATCTATCTTTCCTAGACCTTTTATGTTATGTTGTATCAATTCAACCAAACAAAAAAACAAACACTTGCACTTAATAACTATTCTAAAACCAATACTCAAAGCACAAAAGACAAAACTTTGCAAAAAAAAATAGTTTGAGAGATCCCTCTCTGAGAGCAGGAGGACTAGATCCTCTAACTCTAAAGATTGGTTCTGATGTTGCCTTGCCTTTTTATTTTCCAAACTATCAAAACACGAGAGACAAACAATTGGTACATGCACAATTTGGCCCACTCCTTCTTCCCTGGAATTCTCGTCCCTATGACCTTTCGATACACTTCACCCACCTCTATGTATTTGCTGAAAGTGGGCCTCATGAGGAAAATATGCCTCAACTCACATTGGATGAAGATGTCATTGCTCAAGAGGACTATGACCACTTTCCTAGTCACGTTTCCTTTGATTTTGGAAAATTTGGTGGTATCCTTAGTTGTTTCCCTAAGCTTGGTCATATAATCTCCCTTTTGGACCATCTTTTTATTAATTACATACAGTGAGGGCAACCCTTTTTCCATCAGGGGATCAATTTTGTTTAAGAATTTTTTTATGGCCATGTCATATTCATGACACTTCTCTTCCAGTTGTATCACCAAATTCCTCTTAGTGAGGACCCTTTTCACCTCTAATATGGTCTTTGTTTTTTCCTGCACATCCAAATCTTCAAGCTCATAAATGGTTTTGGAGTTCAAGAATTTTATGATTTTGGGGGTTGTGATTGGCATATTTCCCAATTCCTGACTTTCTTTTTCAATAGCCACTATGCACCTATCAATCAACTCTTTTTGTTCAAATATGATGTGGATGGAGTGCCAGATTTCATCCACTGTCTCTATGATACTACCCCAAATTATCAGCTTCATCTGGCCCAGAATGCTATTGGCCAAAAAATTCCTCTCTACTTTCTCCAACCTCTCAATCTACCTTTTTCCTATCTCATGGGCAGTTTTAGATCTAGCCTTTTGATCCCTCAGGATGCCTATCTGCACCTCCAATTTCTTGATATCTTGTGAATGCAGGGTCATACTTTCCATGGCCTTGGACAACTAATCTGTCCCACTAGATGCTCCATAATTTTTTGGTACAACTGATGGAATTGATGAAATGGGCACAGCTTCTAGTGGGATGAGTGCCACTCCAGATGATTCTTCTTTTTCCTTCAGTAGATTCTCCATCTCGGTCTCCATTTGCTTGATTTGGGTAGATTGTTCCATGAATAATTTCATCAATTTGGCCTTTTGTGACTCATCTTCCTCAATGCATTTAGCCAAGGGGTCTTTTGTTGCTGACATCTTGAGTTGTTTCCTAAGGGCTGTTATGTCAGCATTATTTTTCTTCATAATCTCCTCCACGGCTTGAACATAGGTTGGGTCATACCCAAGCTTCACTATTAAATATTCTAAAGACTTGATCCTTGAGTCTTTAGCCATAGAAAATATTTTCTCCATATTGAGCTGTGATTGGGTATTGGATAAAGATACTTGAAGTTTTGAAAAGCTCATAACAATACTTGTCAAGGTGGAGGCCACCATCTCTCCAGTCTGCTTGTTTAATTCCATTTAGTCAATAGGATGGATGTCCTTGGTGTTGAACTCAAATGATGCCTTCTTATAATCTCCTTCTCCTTGAGGCTGTGGGACCAAGGCTTCTAGAAATTCCATCTGCATCCTCCCTTTTTTAGTGTCAAAGGAAGACAATAGCCTGATTTGTGAACTTGAGGTCTACTTCCAGAATTGATTGTAGATGTTAGTCTTCAGCACCTTGTTGGAACAGGGTCTCCTACGAGCTGTGAAACTGGTCCATTTTGAATACTTTTGATTAGATTTAATCTAGCGTAGGGGTTTTGGGGTGGGTCAAAGCCCCAAAATCATTGTAATGGGTAAAAGGGTAAACCAGGGGTCTGAAAACCATGGTTTGTGGACCATAGGAAAGCCTAGGATAGATTATTATAAATAGAGTAACATTTTGTATTGTAAGGTAGAGAAATGAAGAGCTATTGATGTGAATTGTGGTTTAAGTTATCTGGTTAGGTTTTTGGGGAAAGGACCCCTGCTGGCTGTGTGTGCGGAGCTCCAAGTCCAGCTGTGTGCGGACCCTGCTACTGTGTGCGCAGGCTAGGAAGGGAATTGTATGAAGGAATTGATGAATAAGAAAGGCTAATAGAGAACTGAATCTGTGAGTACTCTTTGTGTGAATCAGTGGTAATTACTGCATTGTTCATTTTCTATATTTAAGCTGCGAAGATCTGTGTAAGTGTGTTTTCTATATCTGGATCTGTTGTGTTCTATTTATGCAATGTTGTGCTACTGTCATAAAAGCACATAATTATAGATCTAGCACACATGGATGCGAATAGAGACCTATTTGACCCTGTGCAGAACAAGGTAATCTAGGAATCACAATGCCTAGTGCAGCTCTGCTTGCCTTACCTATCCTTTCTCAGGGTGCGGAAACCTGGTTCCGGCACCCACCCATACTACTTCGGGTGAGACTTTGACCTGCACAAGCAGGTCACTGCCGAAAGGGCCAGTAGTATGGGGGTTTTTTGGAAAACCTTGAGCTCCGAACCTGGGTCAGGACCCCTCGAGCCAACAAATGGTTCCGTTGCCGGGACTCGAAGAATTTTGAGGAAGTGATCGGGTACTAACAAGAAAATGTTGGAGATCTAACGCGAAAGTGAATGAGCACTACTCTAGATGAAAGCACAACATGGAGAGGTAAGTACTATCGAACCAATCAAGAAGAGGATCACTCTTCCCATAGCCCGCTGAGAAGAGAAACTACGCAAGGTCTGCCAGTTACCCCAACGTCAGACTCATGGGAGAACAAGCCCTCAACAGGAAACTCACTAGAAGGAGACATGGCAGTACAATTGAAATTACCTACCTCTGAAGGTGCAACCGATGAGGACATGGATCATTTTTGGTTCGTGGTTGACTCGGTATGGATTGTGCAGGGGGTGGTAAGCGATACTGTGAAGAGAGCACAATTGTCCCTAGCCTTCGAAGAAAGAGCTCTGGACTGGTATATGCGGTACATCTCTCAAAACGGGAGCGCACCTCTTCAAGATATTAAGGATGCCCTAAAAAAATAGTTCCGAAAGCCAAAATATTACTCTTAGCTGGTAGCCGAAGTAAAAGACTTCAAGAAAGGTGCGTCTGAGTCAGTGTGGGAGGCCGATCAGCGATTGAAGAAAGCAATCAGGGAAGGAGGGTTCAAGTACGATGATAGACAACGCACAGAATGGTTCATCGCTATGTTGCTACCTTACTTACGTATACCAATGGGCCACTAGACCTTCGAGTCACAGGAAAAAGCCTTTGAAGCTTCCATGAAACTCGAGGCCGTGCCTAAGGACGACATGTTAGGGGGAGTACAGTAGATTCAAGAACAGATCGGAGCCATGCACATGGAAATTCATAGCTTATGGACGAAACGGGGAAAATGACCTAGCGCAGACCTTTGGTGCATACGATGTTGGGTGTCTAGCCATACAAAGGACCAGTGTCCTCTATTGAAGGATTACTTGCAGGTAGGGGGACCTAGTCCACTACGCCCTGACTCCAGCAGATCTGCGCTATGGTGCGATGACTGCCAAGTAGCAGGACTACATGATACGGCCCAGTGCCCTTGGCTAAGTATGGGTGAACTGAAGCAGAAATGGTGTAGGTTTTGTTGGTTGGTAGGGCACGATGAGCAGAACTATCACACATATGACTTGATGGTAGATCAAGGGAACGTCTATAGTGTACAATCAGAACTTGCATCACCGAGATCCCCCGCGAACTTTGGTGGCTCCCCCGCAAGGGGCAGGGGGGGTTGGGGAGGAAGCGCGGGGTGGGGGTAGTTGATCTGCTATAACTATGGAGAGGTATGGCACTTTGTTAGGGACTGCCCAAACCCCACTAGGAAATCCTACAAATATTTCTGGCAGCTGGACCATGAGATTGAAGACTGTCCGATCCTGATAGCAAAAATGCAAGAAAAACAACCCACCCCTACGTAGAATGTGCAAAGAGTTAAGACTAAGCTAAGAAATGTAGACCTGAGTGTAAAACTCATGACACGCAGTGGGATGGTCACCCAAGGAGCCAAGGAAGTGCTTTCCTAGGATCCCGTGACCTCTTCGGAAGGATTGAACATCAGAGGGCAAGAAACAGTAGCAGCTCCCGTGCAGCCACCGACACACCTCCAGATAGAGGAAGGAGTTGAGCCCTTTCTGCAGGCATGTCTGAAGCTGCTACGTAACCCGCAGGCTATAGAAAACCTTCAATTATCACTACATAGTTGTGCAGCCTGGCCCAACACAATTCCTGAGACCATGGATGTACACAAGCTATACAGCTATAAGAAATGCACCAGAAGAGAAATGCGGTTGACTACGCAGATTGGCGACTACGAGATGGATCAAGTTATTGTGGATCTTGGGTCAGATGCAACCATATTACCAAATCAAACATGGCAACGAATGGGAGAGCCTAAATTTGAATGTTCCACCATCCAACTACACATGGCGAATCAAAAGAAGATCATCCCTCTTGGAAGGTTGCCAAAATTCATGTTAGATATCGTAGGAGTAAAAGTCCTAGCTAACTTTGAAGTCATAGAAATTGGGGAGGATGTGGATCCTTACCCTGCACTCCTAGGACTGTACTGGGCTATAGACATGGGGGGTGTCATCAATCTCAAAAAGCGCAGCATGGTGTTTTAGAATAACGGTACATGCATAATAGTACCAGTAGACCCCACTGAAGGTGTGTGGTATACAAAATTAGCATAAAAGGAGGAGGAAATAGATCAAATTTACAAATTAACTACGCAAGATGAAGACCGGGTTAACCCCACAACAGGTGAAATACTTTGTTGGGAGAAGGACAGTGAATTCTTTTCTAACCCTGATGGGGAACTAGAGATGTGGAAAAACCGGTTACATGATGTTTTGGCGCTGCGATGCCCTCAGGGGTCAAGGACCCTCTACTGCATTTCTTCGGAGGTAAGAGATCTTCCCCACTTTGATGGGTCTGGTAGCATCCATGAATTCCTAAGAAAATTGGAAGCTAGGGTTCCAAGAGAAGGACGACTTTGGGCCCTTAATATAGCTTTATGTGGGACACCTGCATGATGGTGGGATACCCACAAGAACGCATTCCCAGTTCGAGAAACATGTTATGATAACATGATTCTGCGGTTCGCCCCTCCAACTGATGTACACACCAAGATATTCCTCGGACATGGGGATCCCCGCACACATCTGTGTGCTTGGATGACCAAATGGTTCGACTGGACTATAGAAGAATGGGTCCATCTATTTTTTCATGCCTTAGGCCCTATCCTTGTCACTTGGTACTTCGATGCGGAGTTACAACAGCATACCCGCCACTGGGAAATGCTAAAAGAGGACTTTATAGGAACTTTCGGACTAATTGGAGGGACGGAGGCACTTAATGAAGCCTTGCAGGACATTGATGCATTTATATTTAAGAAGTCTCACCACCACACCGCACCAGCGGTCCTAACATGGGAAGTACAGATGCAAGACATAGTCAACTACTAGAGCTTGGTGATTGACGAAGAATAAGAAGAGAATCCGAGAAACATCTCTGTTCTAGATTCTGAAGGGGAACACACCGTTATTGGACCCTCACTGTAGAATATTGATGTGACACAACCTCTTAAGCTGCACAAAGTTAATATTGGTACAGAAGAACACCCTAGGCTGGCTAAAATTGGGGAATATTGGGACGAAGGAACCATAGGCAAAAATGTTGAGTTACTTATGGAGTATCAGGACTTATTTCTGACAAATTTTTCTGAGCTCAAAGGAATCACCAGGGACCTAGGCATTATGCACATCACTCTAAAACCTGAGGTGCATCCTATCAAGCAGTGGCCTTACTGATTGAATCCTAAATATAAGCAAAATTTCACAAAAGAACTGGACAAAATGCTTACCGCAAGTATTATTGAACCAGTTGAACAATCGGATTGGGTAAGTCCAATGGTCATCTAGGAGAAGAAGACAAAGGGGGAAATATGAATCTGCATGGATCTACGCAAGTTAAAATGATACCTACGTCCATGACCCCTTCCCTATGCCCTTCTCCGATGAATTCCTTGATAGCGTGGGTGGACAAGAGGCCTATTCCTTCACCAATGGGTTCTCCGGGTACCACCAGATCTGAATTGCACCTGAGGATTGTAGTAAGACTACATTCGCGACCGAATGGGGGTCCTTTCAGTATACAGTTATGCCTTTTGGTCTCAATAACTCACTTGCTATTTTCTCAAGGGTCGTAGTTGTTGTATTCAAGGAGTTTATTCATAAGTTCCTGGAGGTTTATTTTGAGTGACTGGATAGTTTTTGGCCTGGTAAAGGCACATGTCTCTAACCTGTTATCACTATAAAAGTTTTCCAAACTTGGAAAGTTTGAATTTTTTCCTAATTCATGGTCTTATATAGGGATTAAGTCATTTTTATGTTTTTAGAGTCTAATTCATAGGGTTAGAGTCTCATTTCCATCATCAAATAAAATCCAACAACCTTGTTTCACACTTTAAGGGTCCCATATTATGTTTCGGAAGTCATGTGTTTAGTCATTTTGAAAAAAAAATTGAATAAGCCATGAAACCACGTTTTCGTAGCGCAGACAGTGTTAAAAACTGCTTTTGCACTATGAAAACGCTGGTCTTTTCGTAGCGCAAAACCCTGAAATTACATTACATGTGCTACGAAATAGGGGATTCGTAACCAATCTTGTCCAAATGTCAAATCCATCAAATTTTGTTAAATTTTCATGATTAGGTGTCAGTCCATGAATCCTTTCTCACACATGCAACCATTTATAACCATCATGTGATTCATTAGGGGTCATTTATCATTAGTAATTTTTAAATTTGAAAAGGGATGGTTGTTCTTGGTTGTATTGTCTCATGCAAAAAACACTTGGTGCATGTCTTTCTTCGAACGATAAGCTTATGGTACATAGAAACCAGAGCTTCTCTAAATTATCAAGTGAGGTTGAACCAGTTATCAAGCGAGGCTGAACCCTGAATCAAGTGAGCCAATTTCTCTGAAATCAAGCGAGGTAGTTTATTACAAGTTTTCTGAAGCCGCAGGGATTTCGAGGGAAATATGACAGAGGAAAAAAGAAACCACAAGTCAGGTCACTATTTGAGAATGGAACCTGAAGGCATAGAGGCTCTCACCAAGGATAAATCAGTTGAAGAAACCTTCAAGAAGGCAGGATGTTGGAGATTCTGTGAAAAGCTACAAGTAGGTCATAATTAAGTCACAAAATAATTTGCCATTAATTTCACAAGTTCGAATACAAAGGTTGGATTTTTAAACTTGCCAATTTCTCCTGAAATTATATCATTAGTGACATAGATTCCAAGGGGAGAATAAAGGTGGTTCAAGAACTTCAGGTTTGAAATGGAACCTTGTAAAATATTTTTGAAGCCAAAGTTTGTGGACACAGATTTAACCAAAGCAGTGCCAATAGGTTATGTCAAGAATACATATGCTAACCTGCTCTCCAACATTCAAAGGTACTTCACCTGTGAAGGAAGATACCATAAGGTGTATTCTTATCATTTCAAACTCTTATTGCATTTCACTAGAATAATTTCTCTAGATTTACCTTTCTTCCTGTTTCAAAGTTTGGCCAAGATGGCAGATAAGGTGTAGATGAAAACTCAGGCATGTGAAACTTCATTATTCCATCATGGTCTAGTTAAATTAATAGTTTTTCATGAACTTCAGAGGGTGAATAGAGAATGGTCTGCATTTCTATTTTTGTGTGGATTTGGGGTGGAAACACATGGAACAGGTGTTAGCCCTAGGGCAAAAGAAAAATCACCATCAGAAACCAGTGACCTTGCAGAAACAAGATCAAAGAGATTTGTCAAGTTAAAGCCTAAAAAGAAAGTGAAAGAGCTAGAGATTAAAACCCCAGTGATTATTCAAGAAACCCCTCAACCTACACAAAAGATGACAACCAAAGGTAAGGAAACAGTACAGGAACAATCAACCAGCAAATCAGGCTAGAAAAGATTGAATAGGAGTCAAATAGCAAGGGAAAAAGGAAAAAAAGTGGTTTCAGAAGAAGATCCAGGTTTAAAGGGTAGTTTGAATGATATTTTACAAGCTATTGATATTGAGGAATCTCCTTTAGTTCAGGCAGATTTTATAAGTTTGGATGAAGGGAAATCTAAGAAGATCAAGTCTTCCAAAAAGCTGAATTTTAATGATGAAATTTCAGAGTTTATATTCAAGCCTAGAAGACCTCTAACTAGGAATTCAAAAAAGTTGCAAGGGCTGGATGTGGAGTTAGATAAAGCTGGAGAAGTTTCAAATGTTTATGAGGAACCCATAGAACTTTCATCACCTATTCCTGAAGATGACAGAAACAGAGTTTTCAATACTCAAAGATAAAAGAGCAGTTATGAAGGAATTAAAGAAAAATTAAGACTAGATAATATTGAAATTTCTAAGCTTAAGAAGAAAGCAAGAAAACATGTTGTTGAGAAGGTAAAATTTGAAAAAATTAAGGCTCTGTGGGAACTTGAAAGAGTCTCAAAACCTGAAATAGTCAGCAGTGAAGCTCAATATTTTACCTGGACTCTTCCTGTAATCAAAGAGGCTAAATTTGTGAGAAGGATAAATGTTAATTTAAGGGCTACTAACAGAAGGTTGAAGAGGTAGATTGAAGATATTGAAATTAAATTGACAAACTCTGAAGCTCAGCTACAGCAAAAGTAAGGCAGTAAGTGACAAATCCCTAATACAATTTTGTTTTGGAAAGAACACCACTTTTTGAAAACATTGCAAAGTTGACTTATGTTGATTATTAAGGTCTATTAGCATCAAGGAAATTATTAAAAGGCTGTAAATATTCTTAAGATCTGAATATGATTGAAAAAATGTGTAATAAGTATATACACAACAGTTTCAAAACATGCTACGAAACTATTGTAGATGACATACACAACAGTTTCATAGCGCACTACGAAACTGCTGTAGTTGCAGTTTTGAGCATTTTGTTGAGGTTTCACATCTCGTTTTGAAGTGTTGATGCTGCTAGAGGATGGAAAGAGTTCAAAAATGAAGTTCCAGGTGTTAAAGTAGAAGAAATTGGATGTTAAGAGATGTTTACAAAGACATAGTTACTGCGTTACAAAAACAGCTGATATTTTCGTAACGCAGACACATCAGCTATATTTACACTCTTTCAAGGACTTAATTTTGCACAGGTGGAAGGATATGGTTCTATGGAAGTGATAACACATGTCACTTGTCTAAAAATCTCAATTTATGTCAGAAAAAGGATTCGAGGAGCATAAATGAGGATTAAATCTATATTGCAGGAAACATGTTCCTAGTTTTCAAGACAAATAAGGGACAAGTTAACAAAATATAACAACAAGGTTATGGACACTATCAAGGTCGAAGATAAGGAGGAGAAGCTATCAAACATAATATTTAATTCCTAGATAAGGTTGTTTTAGTCATAATAAGGATTTTTACTCCTAATTGTATTAGGACTCTAGAACAGATAGTCAACTGTCACATGTAATTAATAGTATGTTTTAGGAGTAGATAGGTGTCAAGCTAAGAATTTCGAATTTTCCTCAAGTTAGATAATGGAATCCAAGATTGTAATGATGGATCTCTAAGAGACATGAGGTCGAATTCCAGAGGGTTGGCAAATTTCATTAACAAGCAAACTATGTCACTATAGCAGACTGTGTGTTTTTATCTTAATACAGATATTAGCTTACTACTCAGGATTCAAAAAGAGTTTTTTTGATGATGGATCTTTCTATGGATTTATTTATCTACCTAATTATAGTGGTATGAACATATGTTACTTAGAATTCATTGGAAAATTCTCTAACTTCCTACATATGTTTGTAAACTTTGTTTTGTTCATTCTGTTACTATTTTTCTAATACATCTAAAAAACTCTGAAATGCCCTGACTTCCATGATAAGCTAATTTTGATGTTTTGTGGAAACATACCTTGACTCCATAGCCCAATATATTTTTTTTATCATTAATTCAACCAGTCATACACTTTATATCCAATTTATTCGTAAAGTTAGCCATCTGATCCTTTATTCAAAATCTTAAACCTAGTGAGAGAGCCCTCTCAGGTTGAGGAGGCTAAGCCTCAACTAAAATTCTGGTTTGAAATAGTTACACTAAGGTATCCTGACCATATTTCCTTGAATATCAAGAAGTGCATATTTTGTGTACCATTCGGAATCTTGCTTGGACACAGCATCTGTCGGCAAGGATTGATGGTTGATCCTGCAAAGGTAGCCGTAATTATAAACCTTGCAGTCCCAATGATGGAAAAATAGCTGCGTTTTATTCTCAGACACATGGGCTATTATAGGAAATTCATTCAGGGGTACGCTTTGATCACAGAACCCATGGAAAAACTACTTAAAAAAGACGTCTCCTTCTTTTGGAATGATGAATTTCAGAAAAGCTTTGAATTTCTCAAGGAGAAGATGATCGTTGCACCCATACTAATATTTCCTAATTGGTCGAAGTAATTTCATGTACATGTGGATGCATCAGGCATCACCTTGGGCGTTGTCCTCACTCAACCTAGCAAGCGAGATATTTCTCACCCGGTTGCCTTTGCGAGTTATAAAATCTCAGGCGCAGAACAGAACTACTCTACCACTGAGCGCGAAGGACTGGCTATGGTATACGCATTACAGAAATACCGGCATTATCTTCTGGGGGGACACTTAAAACTGTTTACTGATCATTCAGCTTTGAAATACCTGGTAAAAAAGCCTGTGTTGGGGGGGAATATTTGCTGCTCGATTTTTCTATTCCAGGAATATGATTTTGAGATCATTTTCGAGCCCAGAAGGTTGAATGCAGGCCCGGATCATCTATCTTGCATCGAAATAGGGGAAGAACCTACTAACTTGGAGTGCTTACCAAATGCGCAGTTGTTCACCATTAGGGTGGTTGACGCACACTTTTTTGATATCATTGAGTTGCTCACTACAGGCGTGGCCCCTGCTGAATATTTGGTGAAACAAAAAAAGGAGTTGGGTCCTTGAGCAGTGTACTTTACTATCATCGTCGGTCAGTTATACAAGCTAGGCGTGGATGAGAGACTACGCAGATATGTCCTGGAACATGAACAGCTTGACATTTTAGCAAAAGCACACAAAGGTGTCGCAAGAGGCCACTATGCAGGACGAGCTACAACACAAAATATTTTGAGGGCTAGGTTATGGTGGCCTACACCTATTGTAGATCATGCGATACATGCTAGTGAATAGGACGACCCTCGCACCAAGATGAGATGCCATTACAGCCTCAAGTGGCTCTACAAGCTTTTGAAAAATGGTCCATTGACTTCATAGGACCCATCCATCCGCCAGGCAAGAAAACAAGTGCGCGCTACATTATTACCGCCACTGACTATGTCACTCGATGGGCCGAGGCACAAGTGGTGAAGGATTGTACTGCGGATACTGCTACGCACTTCATCTTTGAATAGATTCTGACCAGGTTTGGCTTCCCAAAGATCCTAATGAGTGACAGAGGTACACACTTTGTTAACTAAATGATTCAAGCCCTAAATGAGGAATTCTGGATCCACCATGCAAAGAGTACACCATACCATCCCCAGGAAAATGGGGCGGTTGAAGCTTTTAACAAAATTTTAGAACAAGCATTAACTAAGGTTTTCAATGCTGATCATAGTGACTGGGATGTTCGCATTCCCTCTGTTCTGTGGACCTACCAAATGACCTACAAGAAGCTGACAGGCAGGACCCCCTTCCAAATGGTCTATGGCAAGGAGGCCATTATGCCCATAGAGTATGTTGTTCCTACCATATGCATCAAATCATTTACAAATATGGTAGACCCCAATATCATATAAGAGTGTCATGCACAACTTGTGGCTTTGGAGGAAGATCAGTTTATTGCTAATTTTCATCAACGGTTTCAGAAGGCTCGTGATAAAGCCTAGCATGATCAAAATATTCACCAAAAGACATTCGTCGCAAGCAATCTCGTCCTTTTATATGATAGCCAATTTGTGAAACACCGAGGAAAATTCTGGCAACACTAGCTTGGTCCCTACATAGTTAAGGAAATTATGAATGGCGGAACAGTCCAACTAGCTACCCTGCGCGGTGACATCTTACCTAGCTTTGTCAATGGTAGTCGACTCAAGCCATATTGGGCTCAATGACTATATGTTGGCCATAGTGACTCGGGACGAGTCACAAGATTTTTTTGGGGGGCTGTTGGAACAGGGTCTCCTACGAGCTGTGAAACTAGTCCATTTTGAATAATTTTGATTAGATTTAATCTAGTGCAAGGGTTTTGGGGTGGGTCAAAGCCCCGAAAGCATTGTAATGGGTAAAAGGGTAAACCGGGGGTCCGAAAACCATGGTTTGCAAACCATAGGAAAGCCTAGGCTAGATTATTATATATAGAGGAACATTTTGTATTATAAGGTAGATAAATGAAGAGCTATTGATGCGAATTGTGGTTTAAGTTATCTGGTTGGGCTTTTGGGGAAAGGAATCCTACTAGCTGTGTGTGTGGAGCTCCAAGTCCAGCTGTGTGCGGACCCTGCTGCTGTGTGCACAGGCTGGGAAGGGAATTGTATGAAGGAATTGATGAATTGATGAATAATAAAGGTTGATATAGAACTGAATCTGTGAGTACTCTTTGTGTGAATCAGTGGTAATTACTGCATTGTGCATTTTCTGTATTTAAGCTGTGAAGATCTATGTAAGTGTGTTTTCTGTATCTGGATCTATTCTGTTATGTTTATGCAATGCTGTGCTACTATCATAAAAGTATATAATTATATATATAGCACATGTGGATGTGAATAGAGACCTAATTGACCCTTCGCAGAACAAGGTAATCTGGGAATCACAGGGCCTAGCGCAGCTCTGCTTGCCTTACTTATCCTTTCTCAGGGTGCAGAAACCTGGTTCCAACACCCACCCATACTAATTCGGGTGAGACTTTGACCTGTGCAAGTAGGTCAATGTTGAAAGGCCCAGTAGTATAGGGGTTTTTTGGCAAACCTTGAGCTCCGAACCTGGGTCAAGACCCCTCGAGCCAACACACCTCATTCCTCAACTTTATCTCATTGAATGTGTCATAAAATTATTTTTCTTGGCCTTCTATGGCATGCCTCGAAGTAGGTGCCTGCAAACCTTATTGCTGCAAAGACACTGTGGCTGAAGATGTAGGGGAGACCATGGTTTGACCACCCACTAGAGATTCCCTAGGGGTGTCTATAATATGAATCATTATTTTTTGTTCTGATTCACCTCCTTGATCAATATCCACGTGAATTATGGCCCTCTTCCTATATTTCAATTTGAATTATTTGCTAGAGGTATCACTCACTGAAGGTGACTGATCCTCTCTTGGCCTCTTACTTCATATCTCTTTCTCTTTCTCTTTCCCCTTGTCTTATTTTTCTTCTACACTCTTCCTTTCTTGTGGTGTTGGGGTCTGAATGCCTGAGGTGGAGATCATCTGTTCTTCATCTTCTTGTAGGGTGTTGGTCACCAATTCTACTTGATTGGCATATTGCTCAATTGCAGGCCTATGTGTGTGTACATAGGGTGTGGACCTGTTTTCCACCCTTTTATTGGAGATAATCCCTGCAGGGTCATAAGACCAAGTGAAACTGTGGTTGAAACCCATCCCCTTAAGTATCTTATCTGCCTCCTCTCCTGATGCTCTGCTATTATAGATGAAAGACCCACTTTATGCCTTGATCTTGAACTGAGACTTCTTCTTTGTAGAAACAAAGTGGAGCTCATCTGTATGTATCATTTGCATTATATACTCTAGTGAAAAGACCCTCATGGAGAGGAAATTTGGAAATTTGTAGGGGGATAGTTCACACCCATAGACTCATATCTCTATGTAATTTTGGTACACGTATGATTCTGCTATCTTTACTTTCTCTATCAGTTGCATGTTTTTCCTAATTTCTTCATTTATCCTTGGCTCTACTACACTGCTGAGTGTACTGATGGTTGGGTACACAAAAAAATCCAAAAAATACTTTTCTGTATAATTCTTCAGATCCTTTAATAACAGAGTGGTCCAAAAGATGACAGATTGAGGCTCAGCATCTTCATTTACCTTGGTCATCTGAAATTGAAACCTGCTAGACTAAAAATAAATGAACATATACACCAATACAAAGGTGTATTTGAAAACCTTTTATATCTGAAACTTTAAGAACTGGTCATGAATAGTATCAGCAAGGAACTGGGCATAGTTAAACAGCACTATGGGTTTAACATCTGGGGAAAGGATGGACAAAAATACTATCATGGCTTCATCAACCCACTGATTAATGTGATGCCCCAATAAATAATATAAAACAATGACAATGTGCTAGGTCCTATCAGGAAAGATAAGCGAAGGATAAGGTGGATTATTGGTAAGAACTGGGGCATCAACTGCCATGAAAAGTTGCAAAGTTTTGACTCTGCTAGCAAATTCAAGCATCTGATAAAATTATCTAAGGGCTTCATAAGAGAAAGGGATTTTTTTTTCAAGAGTGGGGACTTGCATCTTTTTCTAGATGGATTTGGCATTGATGGTGAACAAGAATTCTCCTTTTGGGGTGATTATGGTTCTCCGATTAATGTCATAGTGATTTCCATCTTCGAATGAATTCTGGGCAGCTATGTGTCTTGGGGAAGATGTAGTAAGGTAATTTAGTGTCCCATAGGCCAATGTCATAAGCTTCATCGATAAATTTGTCCTCGAGCCAATAGTATACATCGAATAAATCAAATTCTGGCTCTGTCTTGTGGATTTTGTAATCTTGGTTTGCTAGGGATGTATGATCTAAGTCCACCTAAGGGTAGACCATAGGGTTGAAAGTCTCCTGGTCCTTCTTAGGAGTCATGATTTGTCTTCTGTAGTTTATTTTTCTTCGTGTGATGAATAATGGGATGACAGAATAAGGGAGAAGAGAAGGGATTTGTTATAGAACAAGATTGGGGTAGGGACAAATTAAAATGGACTGTGAGCAGAGTTGAAAGAGAACCTTGCTATTAAACTATAAAGAACTGATAATTTCTCTTTGGTGAATAAAGTCTCTTCTTTAACTGTGTTTCTCTATAATTTTCCTGCAAATTCTAAACTTGAAACAACTTGATAGTAATGAAAAAGTAAACTCTGATATTATGCCAGATTTGAGCTTTAAACTTTGATTTGGTTTTCATTTGATTAGGCGCAGGCCCGTTGGATAACGGTCTGGCCATTTATGGCACAACTGTTTCTTGGTGGGAGGTGATGTGATTGGGTGAAGTGAATAGGCAGGGGTGGACGTGGTGCCAACAGTGCAGATAACGGTCAAAAGGGGCGGAATTTTAGTGAATAGGGGAAACTTCTTTTTAGAGGGGGGTGATAGTGGTGAGCAGTATCAGAAGGGGGGGTGCAAAGAATCCTGGGCACAACACGTAGTAGAATTGGTGGTAATAGATATCACACATTTCAGAACCCCCCCCGTTGTTAACGTTGAAAGGTTGAGGGGGGTCCAAAAAACATTATAGGGTTATCGGATGTGGGGAGATGTGAAGAGATGAGGGATAAAGTGAGGGAAAGTTAGCGTGGATGGGACATGCAATGTGATGGTGGGTTCGGGGAATGAATGAGTGTCGGTGGTAGTATAGGACTTAGGATAAAATGGAAATGAGTGTTTGGGGATTTTTAGGAATAAAGGGAATTAATATTTTCGGGACTTAGGATAAAAGCTAAGGCATAAAGTATGCCTTAATAATTTTGAATACAATTTTAATCCCAAAACTTTGGAACATAACCCTGCTCTAACACTTAGAGAACAAACAATCTTTTCTTTAGATTTTCTTCTTCGGAAAATGGGAAACAAAATGCAATTTTTAGGTTGTACACTGTAGAATAAAATTACATTATCATTTCATTCTTTCTCCTTATCCTCTCTACCTACACAAACTACAAATTTAGCATTTTTTCTTCTTTTGTAGGGTGCATTTGGGCTTGCATACGCTTAATGTTGGGGCCCTTGTTTTGAAATTCAACAAATTTTGAGTTGCGGTGAGTACGTGGTGGAACACAACCTCGATAGGTAGAAAGGTGTCAATTTTGCAAAGGAGAAAATGACAGGTGTCGCGGCTGTTGCAGGAGCAAGCATAGATGGCAAAAGAGCATGGAAGGAAATGAGAAGTGAAATCCCGATGAACATAAATAAACAAAAGACAGTTGAGCGAGAAGAAAACAGGAACTGTCAATCGCGCTGGCAGTAGAAAAAATAGGCAGCTAGTCAATGAATAGGGGGGTTGGCGTAGAAGGGAATAGGCAACAGGGAGCCACAAGAGAGCTCTGTCTGGGTTACACTTTTCTCCATTCCTCTGTGTTTTTCTCATTTTCTCTCTGTCCAATAGGACATATTGTATTATGCTCTATTTAAGCTCATGCAGCTGAGCCTTGTAATAGTTCACCACTGATGGCCGTTGATTAATATATTCAGGAGTGTTGTTCCAAGCATCTGTTATAGTTTTGAATGAATGATTTTACAAGCACCTTTTAAAATTTTATTTACTGTAA
Source organism: Pinus albicaulis (assembly GCA_034641835.2). Classification (NCBI taxonomy): domain Eukaryota; kingdom Viridiplantae; phylum Streptophyta; class Pinopsida; order Pinales; family Pinaceae; genus Pinus; species Pinus albicaulis. The sequence goes on from CM076569.1 coordinate 336,128,747, forward strand.
GTATGAACTCTTTCCCGAGAGGCATATGTTATGGAATGATGTGTTATGGTTGTTTAGAATTTTAGCTTAGCTTTGATTCAACTGTATTAATGTTGTTGGGATGATACCGATCGATTCCCTATCACAATAAGGTCGCAGCACGCCTCGGGTGAGACTCTTTGCCCTTCGGAGCAGAGTGCAAATGATGGAATGAAACTAGACTACAGTGGAAAACCTTGTTGTCCCGTTAAACCTGAACCCGTGTCTTCTCTGTGAGACTTGTTCTCTCACCAACAAATGGTTCCGTTGCCGGGACCCGAAAATACATTTGGGAGCTAGATCATGGTATCTCGAATCTTTGAAAGAGAAATATGAATCTAGTGGGATAACCATCTATATCAGTTCATAACTCAGCAGACTGAGCTGAGACGTCAAAAGGAGAAAACAATTAAAAACCTAGTTCTATTCTCTGACTCTTCTAGTGATACCTACAAAATATTTTGGGGAAAGTTCCTAGAAGAACTCTACAACTGGTTGCAGAGGCTTCACACCAAGACCATCAAGGAAAAGTCAGGGAAGATCAATCGCAAGTGGGTGCACGAGGATCTGGTGGCCCTTCATTGGTTAAACACCGATTTAACTCGAGCTATAGACTTTTGGGTGGAATCTACCTTGGACGGATATATAGTGGATTTTGTAGCCGAGTGCTACTAGTATTTCTCAAGAGCAGAAGATACCTTTAGATCTGGGTTAAGGGGGAAGTTTCTGAAGGATATTCCATTGTGGATCAAGGCATTGATGGTAGACGAAGGATTGATGGGGTTCCAAAAAGTAGAGATGGAAGTGTAAACCCTCCAGTGCCGGTGGAAGGGACTAAGGGAGAGATGTTACAAGAACTATGATAAGGGGGAGTAGGAGTATGGATTTCGAGATCGCCAACAGGCTCAGGGAGCGATGAGCACATCAGAGGGCACAAATTGTAGAACGGTGGTGAGAGAGGGTGATGAAGGAGTTTAAAAGATAGGAAAGTGGTTGAAAGAACCAAGAGGAGGCGCCTTAGATGACAAAGGAAATGGAAGGTCAGGTGGGTCCCCATGATATAGGATGGGTCATGAAAGAAGTGCGGCAGGTGTATAGGAGTCCAACCAAGATGGAGAAAGAAAAGAAGTTTGATGGAGAAGGTACAAACATGCGCCCAGAGGAGGTTTCCGATGTGGAGATGCACATTGCAATGGAGCAAATATTTCAATAAAGGCCAGCGTCTATATATCAAGGTATTCCTAGTCTCCACAGTTCAAGTAGGTCTAGTCCCAACCTTCCCCTAGTGCTCTACAAGCCCATAAGTGAAATTTTTGTTAAGTTACGTGAATTAAGTAGATTGCACAGTATTCAGTCTCCAACTAGAACACAAACTAGTAGTAGGATTTCTAGTGGCACCATCTCACAACCAGGATCCAACAGCTTCATTTTGGTAACACCTATTCAAGTGAACATGGCGAGATCACTCACTTGGTACCCAAAATTCTATAGGAAGGGGAACGACGAAGTCGAATAGCACTGGTACCTCTGCAAGGCCATATGGAGGGCACGACAGACACCAGATGTTGGGAAGTTGATAGAATTTCAGACCACTCTTAGGGAGAGAGCCCTACGTTGGTTTATGAAATGGTTGGAAGCTCACCCAAATCCAGCGATGGCAGATGTAAAGATGGATTTCATTAAGGGATTCAAACTGCCTCAGATAGACTTACAGGGCTTGTCAGAGATGTGGGAAATCAAGCAGCGAGAAGGGAAAAATCCTTGGGATTTGATGTGGAGATTCATGGATGAAATCGGAAAACTCAACTATCCAATTGATTCAAACCACCAAAGAGACTGGTTCATTAAATATCTACTACCTTTGACCCGAACTCCATTGACTCAACAAAGGATCGACACATTGCAGGATGCACTAGAACAAGAAATGAAGATAGAAGCTATGGTAGGTTACCCACAAGATTTTAAAGGAGGAGTAGTGGTACAGGACCCCTCCATAATGGTTTTGCAGCATCAAATAGCCAGTCTGACAGAAAAACTCAACGAAATGCAACCAATGAAACCGGCGAGACCGAATGTATGGTGCACGCATTGTCTCGTGGAGGGACATGTGGCAACCGAATGTCCCCGGTTGCGGGGCCAAAATGTGGAGACATCGGCTGCAGGGGCAGAAGGGTCTCCACTACTAGGAGAGGTCGTGCAAATAAACACACAAGGGATATATCCACCACAACAACAATACACAAGGTTCCATACACAACAAAGTCCAACCACCAATGAGTATTGTGAAATATGCAAAAGTATGGGCCATCAGCCTTGCCTGTGTCTGATCTTACAGAAATATTCCAATGTTCCAAATAATATATACTATGAATTATGTGCCTCAACCACCCACAACACAGAGTAGTGTCGAGCACTAGACGCATTGGCGGAGTGGCTGGGCCAACCTTCATACAGAGTAAACGAAGCTCCTCGAGGAAGAGGAGGAGGCATGGGAGGAAGACGAGAAGGAGGTAGAGGTCCAGTAGGATGCTATAACTATGACCAGGAAGGAAATGTAGCTAGAGAATTTCCACTTCCTAGAAGACCTTGGTGTTCTCAGTGCTGGGTTAACACACACGCAATAGAATATTGCCCGGAGCTTATCAAAAGGTGGGAGGAAAGAGCTAGATAGAGGGGGACAAATTTAGTAAATGCAGAACCCAGGCTAATGGGAACTCAGACAATGAAAAACGTGGCCATGGTGACAAGAGGTGGAAAAATAACGGGGGAGGATATGCGTGCTATGGACCCAATAAAATTGATCAGGCCAGCATCCCAAAAGCTCTTAATCAAACCAGAATGACAGAAACAATTTTTCCAGGAAGAAGCAGAAACATTTTCCCAATTGGGGGGGGAAAAAGGAATCGAGTTACAGAAAACTCAGGAAGACAATGAAATGCAGAATACTTCTGAAGCTTTGATCCAGGAGTGGTTCCATCTATTCCTGAATATTGTTAACAATACACCAATGCTAGAACGGCTAAAGAAGAACTTGGAAGGGGTGTTGAAGAAGAACACCGGAGAAAAATAATCAGTAGAAGCGGACCAGAAGTATGTACAGAGAATAAAGAGAAAAAAACGAAGGACAGGAAAGGAATTCCAAGTGAACACACAAGTTGCGGGATTCCAGATTAAAGATACCATGCTTGATTTGGGGTCTGATGTCAACATCCTACCAAGGAAAACTTGGGAGGCATTGGGGAAGCCAAGATTGACATACTCTCCAATTCAACTTCGGATGGAGAACCAGTATTTCATTGTTCCCATCGACTGACTGGAGGAAGTTGAAGTTGATATTGCAGGAATAAAGACATTTACGGACTTTGAAGTCATCAACATCATGGGGGATAAGGATCCATACCCTTCACTATTGGGAATTGATTGGGCCTTTGAAAATTATGCAGTAATCGATTTGAAGAAAGAACTGACGATCTTCGAGGATGGGGAAATCAGAGTAACTCAGCCACTCGACCCCTACCAAGGACCGAGATATACAGAGACTGTGGATAACAGGGAAGATGCTCAACTCCTGGACCATCTCTACCAAATGACTGCAGGAAGAAGAGAATATTACATCAACCCAATGGTAGAAGGCTCTGTAAGCTGGAGAAGCATCCAAAGCTCAGAGTTAGGATCAGAAATATCTTGGGATGATTGGCAACAAGGAGGCTATGAAAAAAATACAAGGAGATGTGCCAATATTGCAAGATTTAATTGGATCGGGACCGAGATTCAGTAATACCCAATCTTATTAGATATGAACGTTGTAAGTATTTTCATAGCCAAAATAGAAACTACGGTATCGGAAAGTCACAGAGTACCATTGATGGACATGGCATTACAATCCACATCCGAAATATGGTGGAGTTACCATCGCAACTCATTGACATGATGGGAAGCACTGAAAGCCAGATTTAGACTCAAACCCAAAAAACCATCTGAAGTAAGGACCGGTACCAAGGGGACTCAGACCCAAAAAACCATCTGAAGGAATGTGAAGCCCAATGGAGAACTGATGAATATCCCGAAGAACTATGGGTCCACTGATTTATCCACTCCCTGGATGTAATTCCAAGGGCATGGTACTTGAGAGAAGAGAGAAGAAGATGGACCCACAAATGGCAAGAAGTTGCGGACAAATTCACACAGTGTTTCTCATTTGAAGGAAATATAGAGCTGGTTACATAGGTGTTGCGGGAAATCAAGAAGGTATTTTTCTTCCCAAATAGCCAACAGATGGATGAGCAGCCTTTTCAATACCAGGGTATCCAACAAAAGGTGGCATGTCAAAAAATTAATAGTGAGATGGATGATGACAATCTGGAGGATCTCAGGCACCTGTATTTTGAAGAAACAGAGGGGGAGAGAGACATCAAAGAAGAACCAATGACAGAAGGTATCCATCTGTTACCTCTCAGAACCAAGAAAGTAAATATTGGAAAAGAAGACAAACCTAAACTGGTGCGGAGACTACTAGGATGAACAAACAACTAAGGAATATTCAGTCTACTCAAGGAATACGAGGACTTGTTTCCTTCATCAGTAGCGGATCTAAAGGGCATAAAAGGAGAGATGGGGGAAATGCGGATAATACTAAAGCTCGATGCAAGGCTTGTCAAACATAGACCATATCGTCTCAACCCAAGGGTAAAGGTAAAGGTGAAAGCAGAGATCGACAAAATGTTGAAAGTTGGATTAATATTCCCAGTAGAGGAAGCAGAATGGGTAAGTCCCATAGTTATACCGAGCAAAAAGGAGAAATCAGAGATACGAGTCTGTGTAGATTACAGAAGTTTAAACAATGCTTGTATCCATGATCCATTCCCTACTCCATTCAGTGACGAAGTCCTCGACAACATTGTGGGGAATGAGGCATACTCATTCACCGATGGCTTCTCAGGTTACCATCAGGTAAGAATAGCAGAGGAAGATAAGAGAAAGACAACATTCACCACCAAATGGAGCTCTTTTGCATACAATGTGATGCCATTCAAACTGAAGAATGCACCTATAGTCTTCTCTCGCATTTTGATAGCTGCATTCCAAGAATACATCCACAAGTTCTTAGAAGTCTATATGGACGACTGGACTGTGTATAAAATACTAAAGGATCATGCGAGCCTGAATGTTTGATAGGTGTCAACAACTGTAGATCTCGTTGAACCTGAAGAAGTGTATATTTGTCGTTCCATTTGGAACGCTGCTAGGGCACATGGTATGTGGTGTCTATGTAGACCCAGCCATAGTAGCATTAATTGTCAGTATGGAGGCACCAGAAATGGTAAAACAACTAAGGTCACTGCTGGGCCACACAGGTTACTACCGGCGTTTCATTTGTAACTACACCAAGATAACAATGCCCTTAGAAAAACTATTGAAGAAATCAGAACAGTTCCAGTGGACAGACAGCTACAAAATGGCCCTGGACACCCTAAAGTAGAAGCTAGTGAGTGTGCCAATACTATTCCACCTGGACTGTGACAAACAGTTCCATGTACACATTGATGCGCCCGGCATTGTGCTCGGAGCAGTCTTGGCTCAACCTGGAGACACTTTTGTCAATCATCTGGTATATTTTGTCAGTCGCAATTTGTCAACAGCTAAACAGAACTATACAAAAACAGAGCGAGAGGCATTGGAAATGGTGTACTCTCTTCAGAAATTCCGCCACTACCTATTGGGAGGTAATTTCAAAATTTTCACAGATCACTCAACCTTGAAATACTTAGTCAACAAGCCAGTCTTAGAAGGAAAAATCTGCAGATGGCCCCTACTTCTCCAGGAGTTCACCTTTGAAGTAATTGTAAATCCTGGAAGACTCAACATAGGGCCTAATCACCTATCTCGACTAGAGAATGGAGAAAACGAAGGATCTCTAGATGATCGGTTGCCATATGTTGATCTTTTCATAGTAGAATCCATCCCAAACTACCTGAATGAGATAGCATCTTATCTCACCACAGGGCAGTGTCCGCAGGAGTACACTATGACACAGAAGAGGCACCTGGTAGTTCGAGCTGCGGAGTATCAGCTAATAGCAGGACACCTATACAAGATGGGGCTAGACCATGTTCTTCGAAGATGTGTCCTGGACCACGAAAGGGAAGCTATACTATGGGAAAGCCATAGTGGTGTTGCAATAGGGAATGTGGGTGCTAAACCAATAGCACGCAAGGTACTACAAGCAGGCTTATGGTGGCCAACAGTACACAAGGACATCAAAGCATTTGTATAGAAATGTTACGTATGTCAGTGGACAGGATGACCATCTCACAGGGATGAGCTTCCGCTTCATCCGATAAAACTACTACAGCCGTTCGAAAAGTGGGAAGTCAATTTTGCAGGACCAATTACATCGGCTGCAAGGTACTCAAAGGCAAGGTACATAATAATGACAACTGACTACCTTACGCACTGGGCAGAAGCAGCGATAGTGAGAAATTGCATGGCAGAGACTGCTGCTAGGTTCATATTTGAAAATATAATCAGCCGATTTGGATGCCAAAAAAGCTTTACCAGCAACCAAGGTACCCACTTCATAAATGACAACATTAAAACCCTCCTGGGGAGCTTCATGATACAACACCATAAAATTAGTCCATATCATCCACAAGCAAATGGCATAGTGGAAGCATTCAACAAGATACTAGAGAAGGGCCTGACGAAGATATGCAACGCGCAGCATGATGACTGGGATGAATGGATACCAGCAACACCGTGGGCATACCAAACCATGGTAAAATGATTAAACAACTAGATGCCATTCTAGCTATTTTACGGGAGAGAATCAATAGTCCCATCAGAATTCATCATACCAAGACTTCTAATCGCAACAACCCTGTAGCTATCTGAAGAAGAATCCCTAAAAAAGTTATTTCAAGAGCTGCAAGAACTTGAAGAAGAACGATTTCTTGCAGAATTTCATCAAACGGTACAGAAGGAGAGACAGAAAGCTTGGCATGACTAGCATATTAAGCACAAGACTTTTCAGGTCGGGGAAAAAATTCTACTCTATGACAGTAATACCAGAAGTTCCCAGGGAAGCTGCAGATTAATTGGCTAGGACCATTTCATGTCATAGACATTAAAGAGATAGGAGAATTTTGGTTGGCACAGTTGAATAGCCAAGTTATACAAGGATGGGTCAATGACGCATGCCTAAAGCCCTACCATGAGTAAGTTTACCATTTCAATTCCAATAACTCTCGCAACCGAGAGGAGTCAGTAGGGTAGGTTAGAGTCAATAACTCTCTAGCAGCCGAGATGAGGATAAATAGGATTTAGCATAATAAAATAAATTTCAGTTGAGTTGCGGAGACCACAACACAACCAATAGTGGTCAGGGAGGGGTAGTGTCCAGCGTGTCATCAACGGCAGATAGAAAAGCGTGCCAAAAATCAGCCTAGCATCATTAAGCATAGTACCAGTGTCAGTCCGTAGGATTACCAGGATTCGGAAATAATTTCCATAATTAGCATCACCCATACTGTAATAAATTTTCCATAATTAGACATAACCACCAACCTTCGCATCTGCCCAAATATTGAAACCACAGTCAGTAATGTCAGAACCCACCTCAGCAGCTAACTAATCGCACGATTGTAGCCGCGGGAGAAGCCAGGGAAACATTAATTAGTTATGGGGTCTCATCAACCCCACCCATGCCAGTTACTTACATAACCCACATGCAGAGAAGAGCAAGAATGCCAGAAAAATCCGAGTTAGAGTTAGAAAATTCCAAAAGAGCAAGGGAATTTGAACCAAAACCAGAATAGCGAAGGCGTTCGGAAGAATAAATTCAAGAGGAAAGAGGAAAAACTATTCTTCAGGTATACCAGTGATGAGCAAGAATGACAATAGTGAGCCCAATGGTCGTGGAACAAGAGCTAGACAAAAAAATTCAGAAGATGGAGTGCCTTGTGGGAAAATATGACAGTGCGACCCTGATCGACACAGACCTCACGGATTCCTTTGAGATTCCTGTGCTAAAAATGCAGGTGTACATCAAGAATTGTGCAACAGAAGCAAGATGAGCAGTAGCAAGAGTCCTGCCTGAATTCAGGGGTATCCAGTAGTCCATGATGATGAATTTAAGGAACCTACCATTGTTTGGGATTACAGGCATTGCGATGCAGTGCACAAAATTTCTGTTAAGCAGGATTCAGAATGGCTCCTTGTGGCTGGGAAAGGAAATCCCAATTCACGCCGAAGACATTCATAGGTTGACAGGATTGTCATAGGAGGGAAGGGACATATCTTCAGCGTTCCAAACTATATCTAAGAGGGCAAAGAATTCGGGAGACATAGACTACTAGGCCAAGTATGGCACTCGAAGAGGAGGAAAGGGAGAAAATATTGAGTTAATTAACAGGCCAGAGATCAGGTTCACTTGCTATCTCATTACTAGCAAGATGATGAGAAATTATACAAAAGGGGAGTGCACAATAGACACAATTTTGGTTGCGGAGCACTGTGTCTAGGGGACAAGGCTGAATTGGTGCTCCTTCCTGCTGAAATAATTATTCGAAGCTTGTGAGGACAATTACAAGAGAGCAACTGGGTTTATATATGGATATTTAATCATGGCATTGGCCATGTGCAATTGGACCTTCCCCAACATCAGGATACCAGTGGAGATAGCAGAATACCAACCTTTGGCGATGAAGTTTGTGCCATGGAAAGTGTCTGGATACCCGAGCACAAAGGAAGTGAATGCAGAAGCCTTCAGAATTTGGTATGGTCAAATGGTTGACGTCGTAATGAGTCAACAAAGGATTCTAAGAAATTTACTAGATGGATATAGTGAGCAGGTCTGGTTTGGAGTCACACATAAACATACTTTTCTTAGGCCTACATGTGTACTAGAAACAACGTTCCAGATGAGGCCTCTGAAGTTCCAAATTGATGAAGTAGCCTTCCACAAAGAGGTTTGTTCATGGCCAGGGGTGGCGATGGAGATCAGGGATGGAGTGTACACATACTTCTTTGACGGAATGCTATTGCATCGGTTACCAGGATAAACGTCAGAGGAAGTAACAAACAGGATGTCAAACCTGCAGCTCTTCCCGATCATTCAGCAGCTGAATGCTAAGGTAAAAATATTTAATGAAGTAGTTCAGGTACTGGCAAGTGATGCTAATCCATTCCCAAATTTTTCATAATTCCAGGTATCCCAGTCTAACCCATCTCCCAACACAACCTCCATCTTTTCACCCATCCCCAATGTCTTGTTCAGTTCACCACCCCCAGCAACTACAACGCTGGTGGGAAAGAATAAAGTTGTGAAACCAGCAACAGCACCGAAGGCCAAAAGAGCCAAGGTTGCAGAATCAAGCCTGGTGGTCGACCTCACAGGAGGGGATCCACCTCGACAGTTAAGCGTAGGGGTACCTATCCGAGAAGAGTAGGTATTTGAGCCCAAAGAGGAAAGAGGGTTGCTACCCAAAAACCCCATAAACCCCCTGGATTTTTTAAACATCTGCATGTCACCATGCCGCCTAGATCAACTACCTCCCACCACCTCATCCATATCCCGAGAACCTCACAGCTCTGCACCATCCACTTCATCCGCCACCATGTCTAATCCAGTCATCAGAAGAATAGCTAATGGGGACCACGGGATGGAGGTTAACTTAGGTATAGAATTAGTACCCCCAGTTAACCCAACCGTGGTCCCGCAAACTAATTTACCAAGCTCATAAATCAGTTAGAGCAGTCAATTGAAGACACAACTGGGCCACTCCCCGAGCATACTCCGCTCCAACCACACCAATCCAGCAGGGCAAGAAGGGAAACCAAACCTAAATATGGCAGACTCCAGTGACCAGGTACCACAGCAAACACTATCACAGTCACCTCAAGACCATTCAACGAAACCGGTTGCCGATGGACAACTACTCTGGGTGCAAATTCCAGGTCAGGGTACCTCAGGTACTGAAAGCATGGAGACATGGGGGATAGATCAACTGTACCATTTCATTCAGAGGGCAGTACAATAGGTAAGTGTGCTTACTGAACAATGCGAACAATTGATGATGGAAAGGAGTAGCTACAGGGACAACTTGAAACAGTGACCAAGGTTTTTATGGAAGTGTGGCCTATAGTAATGGCCAGTAGTAGTCAAATACCAGAAGAAATGTAGGAGACTAATGTGCTAGGGCGGGCGCTCCACCTTAGGGTGGTATATTCAAATATTCACCAGGAAAATGTGGAACTCAAAGCGGCATTGGTAGCCCGACCTACATTTCCTGACCCAACGGCTGTGTACTCGGCAAAAATATCAGAGAGACAGGGCCAAGTAACAAAAATGTAGGAAGTTCTGAGTACTACAGCAAGAGAAGCATACGACCTACTAAAGGGTCTGCAAGAATGCTCAGTAGCCCTTACCATGAAGGCATAGCCGATCTCGTTACAACTACAACATATCTCCAAGGAAATATAGGAAGCAACAGACCTAACTGGACTGGACCAACTCTATGCCCAGGTAGATGTGTTAGAGGTCCAAATACAACAAATAGAGGAGACTTCAATGGCGGCCAGGCAGGTCATCCGGGAGCTTCGACAGCCCGTAATACTCAGCGCACAAACGATACAGAAATTTTCCTCTGAGGCCAACACGCAGATCAACACAGTTTTCGGTGTCTTGCCGCCGAATGCAGGGGAGGAAGTTGTCACAAAAATTGCAGCTGAGACTGTAGAGTTAATGCAAGGGTGGCAGTAGGCCATGGAAACCTTCCAAGAGCTCAAATCTTCAGCTCTAACCAAGGTCCCAGAGTTGGGGCCCTTGTTTGTACAACTAGGAGGAGGCATGCAGCCAAAACAGGGCACAGGATTGAGTGGACCCATGGAAGTAGAGAGAGTGCAGGCCAATTGACTCGAGGCGAGTCAATAGGATGTGGTCGGGGCCTGTTGGGGCCCTTGTTTTGAAATTCAACAGATTTTGAGTTGCGGTGAGTATGTGGCAGAACGCAACCTCGATAGGCAGAAAGGTGTCAAGGTTGCAAAGGAGAAAAGGACAGGTGTCGCAAATTTTGCGGGAGAAAGCATAGATGGAGGAAGAGCGTGGAAGGAAATGAGTAGTGAACACCCGATGAACAGAAAGAAACAGAAGACAGTCGAGCGAGAAGAAATGAGGAACTTTCAGTCACGCTGGCAGCATAACAAATAGGCAGCCAGCCAGTGGATAGGGGTTTGGCGCCAACGGGAATAGGCAAGATGGAGCCGCAGGAGAGCTCTATCTGGGTCGCACTGTTCTCCATTCCTCTGTGTTTTCCGCATTATCTCTCTGTCCAATAGGACATATTGTATTATGCTATATTTAAGCTCACGCAGCTGAGCCTTTTAATATTTCACCACTAATGGCCGTTGATTAATATATTTAGGAGTGTTTTTCCAAGAATCTGTTATAGTTTTGAATGAATTATTTTACAAGCACCTTTTAAAATTTTATTTACTGTAAGTCTGAACTCTTTCCCGAGAGGCATATGTTATGGAACGTTGTGTTATGGTTGTTTAGACTTTTAGCTTAGCTTTGATTCAACTGTATTGATGTTGTTGGGATGATACCGATTGACTCCCTATCACAGTAAGGTCGCGGCATGCCTTGGGTGAGACTCTCTGCCCTTTGGAGCAAAGTGAAAATGCTAGTGTGAAACTAGAATACAGCGGAAAACCTTGTTGGCCTGTTAAACCTGAACCCAGGTCTTCTCTGCAAGACCTGTTCTCTCGCCAACACTTAAGTCTCTTTTCTTTTGAACTTCTAACCTAACCTCTTTCCCTCATTTCTCCCACTGGTCCAAATTAAGTTATTGAACCTATCATTTCTATCTAATCTATTGATATGCCAAGATTAAACAGTTTGGAAAATCCTCATTTTCTAACCTATCAACAAAAAATTTCAAAATTGTACAATCATGCTTAATTTGTATGATTGAACAAACCTTTCTAAAGAGTAGTGGCATTTTGATTTGCAACACTTTTAGAACTATTCATTTTTTGTGGGATTTTCTTTTCCTTTTTTACACCCTCTTTTTCTTCTTCTTTTTTATTTCTTTTTATAATCTTTGGAAATCCTTTGAATATTGAAATATATATACAACATGAAAATCTCCAAGGAAGAAATATTCAGTCACCTTGTGATACTGTAAAGTACGAGACTCTAACAGTTGGATAATGAACATGCAAATGGAAATACTTTCTAAATTGAAATATTCTATAACGAGGGATTGAATCACTTTTTGAACAACTCTCTCTGGGAATAAAATGAACATAACCACATATATAAAGGAGGAATGCAGAAGAAAATAAAGATAACCAAATCTACAAAGGAGGAGTGAAATATTCATTGGGTCAAATAATGTTACTTGAGTCATAGAAAATATTAATGGGAAAAAAAATCACCTTAATTTATGAAAATAATCAAGTGATGTGCCCAAGTTAAGTGTGTAAATCATGCTTTGATACTAAGTGTAGAAACATTTTTGGTGACATTATATATATATATATATATATATATAAACCAAACTCAAGATAATGGCAACAAGTTTTTAGATGTGGAGAACCATGCTCATATTTTATTAACGAATAAGTGGTATAATCTAAATTAATATAATTCAAATAATAAGCAAATAAATGTTTCCTTTTAAAACTAATCACCCATTATCAACATCAAATATGAGAATCACATAATAATTTTAAGTCTCATACAACAATAGTCCATAAATTACAACTATATGTCATATCGTTTACTTTTACAATCTATTTATGTAAACCCAAGATATCATATACCAAAGGGTGGAGTCTTGATCTCAACTTCGTTGGTTCTTGCACACCCTTGTTTTCTATGTATATGTGTGAAGGAGGTTGTGTTTCAGCTGAAGATTGTTGACTCGCTAGTTGACCCCTCAGCCTACTCCTTGAGTACTCTTCTTCCCCACGGACCCTCGAGTTGCAATGGAACTATAGAGTAGAGGAAAAATACTAACAAATGGAGGAGAGCACTCTTGGCTTAAGATTTCCCTCTCTAATGACCTCCACTACACTAAAATTACTATACACTCAGTAGTCACTATCATAATAGCAGTATGTAACTCATCCAATAGTAGGGAAAAAAGTGATTCCTCTCCCATAGCTTTCTCCTTTTATACAAGGCTTCATAGGTAACACTTATCACTTCATGAAAAAAATAATTATTTTTAGTAATCTAAAAATTTGATTGTTTATCCATACATGTGTCAACTTCTAACCAAGGTTTTCTTAATTTATTTAAATTCTTATTAATAAACATAATTTCCCTCACCCCAACATGAATCCCTATTTCTTCTCTTAAGTGTCGTTTGTTCCCCCTTTTATACTTCTTATTTTGTGTTCATTGCATATGTCAACAAGTAGGTCTTAGATTTGGTTCCCCAACTACACCTTAGTTTATCTCAAATTGAAATATTCAATGGAGATCTCGTGGTGCGCTCTTTCCACATGGAGGTTATCGCATGAAAATAAATTTCTATAATTTTAAATCATTTTTATTTAATTTCATACACAACCATTTTTTCTTAATGAGGTTAAACTACCCTTAGATTAATGTTTCTATTTAACTCTATGTCCCCTTACCCTTTTTTTTACAAGAATACTTTTATACTTACAGAGTTATTTTAATACACACTATCTACCTAAGATTTTCCAAACGTGAGAAGAGTAGAGTTGCTCAATCAACCCAATTTTTATAATTCTTCCCATTTTCTCTTTATCCCAAGGTTTACTCTTGATTTATTTAATTTCATTCTAACACATATCTTAATACATGTTGTGAATTAGTGCTCATAATTTATGATTATCACTTCTTAATTATCTTTCAACTTGCTTTTCATGATATCAAGGGTTTCAAGTTGCCATGCCCTTCAAGAACTTCCCTTTTGTTATCCTCCTGTATTTTACAGATTCACTAGGTAACTATGGATTTATCACAATCAACTAAAGATAGCATTCTTTTCCTATCAGCTATCTTTATAAATCTCATTCCCTTCATTATCCTACTAAATTATTTTTTCACTATCTCTAAGGTTGCCTTCTAAAAATCACTTTGTTGCTCTTAAAAGAATTCATTTTTTGGGTTGACTTCCCTCATTATTACCCTTCTCTCCATGCCAAAACTCTCATTTTCACTCATTTTCTCCCACAAAAACCCCATAAATCCTCTCACCTTGATCCTTTTCTTTGATCTCATCAAAACAATGTAAAAGATCCTCTTTTACATTGTCTTTAATTAAAAATTAACCTATTGGGACCTTTTGTTTTATATTTAAAATCTATGTTTTTAATATAAAGACCCAACCTTTATGTTTTTCACCCCGCCCCTTTATAAAAATTAAAGCCCTCCACTTTAATATTTTAAACCCTCGCTCTTTGTTAAAACCTCATGTAACCTCACTCCTACCCCTTACAAAGCTCTCTACTCTTTGTTAACCTGGGCTCCTTATTCTTCAGCCCCTACCTGCGTATGCTTAACCCACGGCCATAAAACCTTGACCCTGTCCCAAGAATAAAGCGCCTCTGCTTATTTAAAAACACGGGCCCCACCTCTTCACCTGCCCACTGCTCCTAAACGCCCGACCATTGTCAATCTCATTCCCCGAGATCCGACAACTCCCATCTCCTATCGCAATATTATATGTGCGAGGGTTAGCGTTTTCAAAACATGTGACATGGGTGGTTTACACCCTTTTAGCCTCTGCCACATGTCACCTTCTATGTGGAATCACACCTGATTCCCCGAAACCATTACCGCCCCTCCTTTCGTGCGAAAACCACTTCGTTCCTGAAAACCGCTCTTTTGATTCATGCCAAAATTTTATACCACCGCCCAATTCAAATGACACTAGAGCCCTATGGCTTTGCGATAAATCCCTCCTCTGCCATCACCACCTCTGAAACGCTCCAAAAGCTAGATAAACCCCTGATAAACGCATAAAAATCTCCTCAATGCAGGTTTTTAAGTTAATTTGTGTGTTTTATGTGCAGGTTTCATGGCAGGAAGGAAAGAAACACTTTACAATGATCCAAATTGTTTAATTGGGCAATCTGAGTGACGATCCAGTGAAAATGTCTCCATTTTAAGGATCAGAGGCATAAAAATGAGCACAATCACCGATGAATCATGATCATTGGTAGCCATTAACATGCACATAACCAAAGGATTTCTCCCCCTGCACAGTAAATACAAACAAAGATGCAAACAAAGGTACGGTGTGTTAGCCACCTATAAACTTTGATATATCAAAAGGTGGCTAAATCACTTTTTGAGCCTTCAAGAAACAATTTTTATTGCTAAAAATTTTATCTCTTGAAGACTCATGAAGACATCATGCCCTTTGTTTAAATCTTCACTTCTGTTTCCATTGTAAACTCTGAAAATTTGTTGTTTTCCACGAAGAAAAGACTGCTACAAAACTCCATTTTTCCCCTCCCTCCACTCAAAACTAACCTTCATTTTAATTCCTTTTTCCCCCATCGAATCCCTCTATTTTCCATTTTTCCCCATTTCCCCTTCATAAGATCCATTTTACAAAGTTTAAACTCACTTTTGAACTTTGCTGAAACCCCCAAATCCATCAAAAACCTTGAAAATTTTCATTAAAAATAAGTTTTTTAACTGCAGGCTTAAGCCCCTTTGGGCTAAGTCCTAACCACTTCCCCACCATATGCCTTGGTGTTGGAACCAAGCGTTAAGCCCTTTCAGCGCTTATCACATTGGAGAAATCGGCCCGCACAAGTCTATTACTTTCGTTAAAGCCTCCGATACGACTAGCCTCTGTTCATAAGCCCCGGGCCTTTTTGTCGCTTCATATAACCTTTGTGCCTACAATCGGACACTTAACTCTTCATATAAACCTTCCCGATCACTTTTTTCCATTTGTTAATTCATAAAAACCCCTTTTTCTATGGTTTTAACTAACCGCGCCAGTGCGATGTTTTTAATGAAGAAAGACCGTTGGTTTGTTTCCCCAATCAACTATCCATATACTCTCGCATCGAAGATTGGTTGAATGGGTAGATTGAAAAGCTCATCTCCTAACCCCAATTCCGATTGGCCCTTATACATATAAGCCCCGGGCCTTTGCTTTTTCATATAAACCAACAGCCCCACAGTCGGGCGCCAAGTCTTTTATACCACCCGCCCCAAAGCCAAAACCTTTGTATTTTATTAATTTTTGGTTTTCATATGTTATAAATGGGGTCCCACCGTTCATTTGATTAACCCATTCCCGACCATTGATCTAAAGCCGACCAACGATCGGCGCAATATCACATCACAGGTTTTATCGGGCTCATTTTATTCCCCCTTCCGATTGACTACCCCTGATGGATCCTCCGCCGTTGGATATATCCACCACATCTCTGATCCGATGGCCCTTATTTTCTCTGATCATAAGCCTTTTTCTCCACCTTGAACTCCTCTGATTCACTTCCCACCGTCGATCTGATCCTCAACTCGATGGCCGGTGCTAAATCACATCAGCGCTACTTAAGTTTTTCCCCTCGCTGATCACATGCCTCCGATTGCATCTAGGTCGTCCACGTGTCTAGATCAGACGGTCCAAAATGCGTCTCCCAACTTTGGTTAAATTCATGCACCCCACTTCATAATGTTTTTGGCCAAATCTCGGTCATTTATCTCTGTAGATCAATGGCCCATATTAACCCATTCTCCACCTTTGTATTATTTCATTTAAACCCCATTTTCAATCCTGACCGTTGATCCTTTACATCTGACATCCCATGTTAACCCTGACAAGCCTAACCCCTGTGGGTCCTTCCTCCCTCCAGATCTGATCTCCGCCGTTGATCCCTTGATCGGATGGTCCATAACAAAACCACCCCACCTCCTTCTGCTCGCGCATCTATCCAATATCGCGCTCGCTCTCCACCGTCAGATCTGAGACACCAGATCCAACGGTTGATGTGCGTTTTCACGTAATTTCAAGCACAAAGGTTAATTCCCAGAGAGTCGTGCAATATAAGTTGTTTTCTAATGCCACATGTTGGGCGAGAACGCATATCGTGTTCGAAAAGTGAAAACCACCTTTTCCTCTTTTGGCCACGAGAAACCCGTGGTTTTCCCTCCCGAAACCAATTTCCTCATTTTCTATTATATTGTATCGCGGGCGCCCCTGCCGTTGATCTCTGCAGATCAATAGTTTAGATCTAATCTCTCATTACACCATCACCCTCTGCCTTTTCCAAAGGGGATTCTCAATGGCGATCTCCATCGTTGATCTCGTTGGGCTGATCTAATCCGACGGCCCACGATCACCTGGGAAACCCCAAATTTCCTCAATGCATTTTACCCCTGCCAAAGGTTTTAAACATTTTTCCTTTGCATTTTCTCCCATTTTATTATAACGCGGCCTTTCCACATTATGTTTCCTTGGTTTCTCCCAACCGTCGATCTCTACATGATCGACGGATCTGACTTGATTTTCACCACCATTTCTTCCAAACCGACTCCATTTGACTCCTGTGCAAAATCTCCACCGTTGCATGCTTTCATCCAATGGCCACACTCCAAAACTAAGCCTCCTAAGCAGTCTTACCCAATAATGCAGGATTTTATAAAAAAAAAATTATTTTGTAGGTTTTAATGGTTTTTCCATTATATTAAAGAAAATGAAAGTCGAGGATGACGATCCTCCAAGCTTTCACTTATCAAAGAGAAATCATTGAGTGGGGTTCCATGCCACGTTTCATCAGTGTATCATGGACATTGATGCCATATGAGCCCCTATCATACTTGCACATCAACAAGACACAATGAAATTAAAAAGAGTATCAGTGTTAAAGACTTAAACACAGCAGAACAGAGGATTGAGGATTAATTCTACAATTTAATGGATTATGGCTAAGATCAATTATCAAAAGCCTAATCCATTAAATTGAACACAGTTAAAGACAAATCATAAATATTTTTCAGAAAGAAAGGCCTCCACCGCCACATCAGAGGCTAATTGATTCCTCTCATCTACCAAAAAGCCACCTGTAGCCTCAAAGCGTTCAACAGAGGCCGAGTTATGATCAGAAAAGAAGATATTTGCCTCAACGTAGCTGAATAGTTAATTCAGCCAAAGAAACTTAATGTAAAAAAATCAGCAGAGTTATTACAACATGACACAGAGCCTAAAAGTCAACAAAAGCTCCCACCAAGCTTAATTCTTAATGTAAAACAATTAATACAGAGGACATATCTGTAAACTTCTCCATCGAGCCCCTCGAAGGTCGAGAAGTATTAAATCTGTATTAATTGAACCTGGGACATCTTTTATCCGATCCCACCTCCTTATATCTTCTATAAATACTCCTGTAGAAGAAAAAACAATGTTGGTTGCAGAACTTTGAAATATACTTGTGCTCAAAATTTCTACCTGTAAAAAGTGTTCAAAGGCTCTTGAAGCTCTGTTTTTGATAGAATAGTTAGGCTAAGAAGTAAAGATGATTGCTAAACTGAAACGTTGGACCTGAAGACTGTAACTGGTTTGACATCAATAACAAGCTGTTTCTTGGGATCCTGGTCTATATCACTGGTGAAGTGCTTCTTTCTTTGTAATTGTTTTTCCTTTTATGTATTCCATATTGTCCATTATTCTCTGATAAAGAACAACAAGCATAGAGTTAGGATTTACTGTTTACAGTACCCTTCTCTAACTGATAATCTTTATCTCAATGTTTTCTTCTAAATTGTTTATTTAAGAATGATTCAATATAGTTTAAGCAGTTAGGAATGTTGGCATTCCCTCGTCCTACTATTTGCTTTAAACATTATTCTTGAATACAATTTTCATTATTTGCTTATTAAAGTTAGACCAGAAAAGTGATGGTGAGCCCTGTTTTCTAGCTTCTATTCTCCAAAGGTAGATTCTAAAAGTTTCCCTATGTGTTTGCTGAAAGCAGACTAGGTTTCAAAGTACCTTATCTGATCTTAAGTTGCACTTTTTTTCTCTTATGTGTTTTCATACTTTCTGAAGGTAATTATGCGGATTACTGGATTGTTTGTCAATTGAGTTGCTTTAATACGAACTTGCCCAAGAAATTTATGGTGAGCCCTATTCTTGGTTGGTTTTAAACAGTTACTTAAGAGGATTTTCTTGTTTGGACTAACTATATATCCTTGTTGAAATTATTATCAGTTTCCACCCCTCCAACACTTTATTGTTTCCATTCCATCATTTTAATCTCAAATATCTTGTGATATAGATGACTTGCCCCTTGGATCACTCTTGATGTTGTTGCTTAATTAAAGCCTTATTATGACTCCATAGTCCAATGGACTAAAAACCAGCGTTATATCTATCTTTTTAGCCAAAAACTTGTTCTTATTACTTGCAACTTCACACCTTTGAAACTCTTTCCATTTATAACTTTCCACTCAAATAATAGTCATGCTCAACCATCCAAAACAAACAAAAACCCTTGGACTTCATAACTAGCCTAATATCAATACCCTAAAATTTAAAGATAAATCCATATTTGCACTTATTGGAGAGATCCCTCTCTGGATTCAGGAGGGCTAGATCCTAAAATCCCAAAGTGGTTGAAATAGTGTTCTCTTTGCAGTTTGACTTTGCCAATCTTGCAAATTACAGGGAGCTAACATCTCTGGTGACTCCGTTGGGGAGTTCTGAGTTGTTTTCATTTTAAGATAATCATTGGATAAACAGAAACCCCTATTTCAAGCACAATTGGTATATTAACTAGTTGAGCCACCAACAACTAACATTTCCGGCGACTCCACTAGGGAATTTTGAGTGTTTTTTTCAGCCTAGGTACATTTAAGACCTCAAGAAACCTTTGATTCAAGAGCATTGTGTAGTGAGTAAAAAGCAACCTCTTCAAGCACTACCAAACCAATGGTAATCATGGTAAAACTTGTTTGAATCAATGACAAACTAGGCAAACCCTAGGATTCTCATAAGAGCTTATCTAACCTTGAAGGATCAGCTAGCTTAGCCATAAGAGTAGATTGTCTTTGTCTCATGACCGTAGCTAAGTTTTGAAATAGAATTAGGACACTCTTAGAACCAATAGGACTGAAAAATAACTCAGAAAACCGAAAAATATTTCAGATTGGTATTCAATAAACATGGTGGTGGACCATAAAACCTTTTACCTCCTGTTAGGGTCTCGTGATTTGGCTGATTGGCCAGCCAAATGACAGTGTAACATCAAACCAATCTTTGGAGCCCAAGGACCTAGCCTTCCTGGACTCAGAGAGGGCTCTCTCTATATGTATAAGGGATAACTGTGTGTTTGCTTATTGTGTTCTGATTTTAGGCTAGTTATGAAGTAGGTTTTTTGGTTTTTGTTTTTAGGTTGTGAGGGATGAAACTGATAAAAGATATAAGATAGGTAAAAAGATGTCAGATAAAATAGGCTATGGGGTCGAAGAGGTCAAGAAATCTATCATATGGTGATACAAGGTTGTTGAAGGGCCGATTTGATTTGAGGTAGAAAGGATCTTTGGGAAAAATGGAGTAAGATGGACATCAAGTTTGTGAACAACAAAGGATTTCAAGCATAAATAGTTTAATAGCTAACATAAACATGGTAGGGAAAACCATTAATCATGATAAATGTAACTATAAGCTAATCAATACATAGAAATAAACATTCAAGCCATGCATAGAGATATATAACTCTCTAACTTCAGGAAATGGTTATCAGACTTTGGGGAAATACACTTAAGACAGAAAAACAACTCAAATCACTATGCCAGAACGCTTAAACACAGTACTTCAAGTTATTGAGCACTTTGAAAACAAGATTGCAAAGTCTTAGGCAAAGGGAAAGATCAGAACAAGACCTCCTTGGTTCAACAAATGACAATCTAATCAGTCAAAGAGAAATTTCATGGATGGAGCTATGGCTAGCCATGAGTAAGTAGGGCATACCATAAATCATACTTACCATGCATAAAACCATGAATGAAATAAGCAACAATATCCTTAAGTTATTAAAGGGCAATCAAGAATTCTTTAATGTGACTAAGGATGAAGAAAACACGGAAGCTATGAAGAAACGGGAAATTTGAGGTGCCTCCAACGGCATGTCTGAAATTTGTTCTCTACTGATCTATAGCAAGCAAGAAACATGGATTCATGAATGAAAACTAGAAAAACAAAACAAATAAAGAGACACTATACCATTCTACCAAGTCATGGAATCCAACAACAATCTTCTTTCATCATCCAAGAACATCCAAGAGACTATCCAAGAGCATGAGACAAGTATTTCTTCCAAAGCTTATATGACCATATATTGCTTCTATCATCAAGTTCAGCCTTGTTTATGATTATGACATAGAAAACCTTTACAATGTATATGAGTAAGTGAGAAAAACCTCTGGTTTCAACACAGTCTAAACTGGCCTATCCAAAATATCTTATTTTGTCCTTGAGGCTTTGTAAAGCCCAAGGCACAAAATATCTCATAAAATATCTAAAAAATGCTAAAAGAGGGAAATAAATTGACTTTTCATAAATTCCTATGTACAAAAATAGCTAAACGCACATGAGGAAAAAGCAGTTTTGAAAGGTTCAATTTTTACAAAAATACTCAAAAAATACATCAGCAAAAGGTCCCCTGACTTGCCAGAAACTTTTGGCAGCCTTCCCGATGTTGAAATAAGGCTCATGATAGCTCGTTGGAAAGATATGAGTGTCTATTTTCTATAAAAACTTGAATTTTCCCAATATTATGCCCATAATTCCTCCAAAAATAGGCCTGTGTGTAAAAAACCAAAAAATAATCCTTGTTGATAGACCGGGCAGAGTGTAGAAAAAGCAGGCATTTTCCACCATTTTGGGGGAGAAAATGATCTTCGAATGTCTTGAAAATTGCTGAGTATGTTCTCCTAAAATTATTTCATCCAATGATACCATTCTCATCCTTTGATGATCCCCCAAACTGAAATGGTGAGGCCCATGAGTTTTGGCCAAAAACCCAAAAATGACAAAAAACCAAAATATGTCGAAAATCGCCCAAACTTGGCGAGCATGACCCTCAAGAGTTCTCAGCAACATTTTGTGAAGTGGAGGCCAAGATATGAAGTCCTGAGGTGTCTTTCCTCAATTTCTATGTTGGGCACTTCCCTTTAGCCTCCTTAAGTTTTTCTTGAGCAGCCTTCAACTTGCGCCGGGAAAACTGATTTAACTTTTTATAATGCCCCGTCATTCTCCTTTGAAGGTATAAATCCCTGTTTTCCTTCTCCAATTTCTTCTCCAAGTGGTAATTGACTCTCTCAAGCCATGCCTCCCTATTTTTCTCTATCTCTTGTTCGAACAATGCAGTGAGAGGGATAGATTGGAGAAGGGCATTTTCCTCTTCTTTTTTCTTTTCAAGGGCCTTTTTTAGCCCCATGGTTCTTGGCCTCTTTCGCCTAGGCTGATCTTCGCCTTCACTTTCATCGAACTCACCCATGAGTTCTTCCAACCTCATTTGGGCTTTGGAGGCCTCCTTCTTGTATTTGATCGCCCGTGTCTCATAAACAGCCATATGGACACTCATTTGCTTATTTTGGATTTGCAAAAATTAATTGAAATTCCTAGCTCTATGAAGGTCATCCTTTAAGGCATCAATTTGGCTTTCTCTATGTATCAAGAGGTTCTCTAGAATCCGGGCCTCATTATCACTATCATCGCTCTAGATTTGGATGATTTCGAATGCACTCTCCTATTCATGACTGCCTTCTTCCTTGCCCTTCCCTTTGCTTTGGGTGGCTATTCTAGTGCTCTTCCTCCTGGGCAAATCAATCACGGGCTTCTTGGAAAATTTTCCTTTGCTTCGAAGGGCCCTAGTCACATTGGGCGTGACAACTCTAGGCACCATTTTCTTTGCTATCCAGGGCTTGGAAACTTTCAGAGAAGAGAGCATGGCCCCTTGCCTCAGAGAGGCAGCTAGCACATGCTCCATTGGTTCTTTACCTTTGTCACTTTACCCTTTTTCTTCTTGAGGCTACTGTCCCTCATGCTGTGGCTGATGTGTAACATGCTATGGCTGCCCCTGTTTATCACTCTCATGCTGCTCCTATTCCTCCTCACTGTGATGCTGATGTGTGTCATCTTTTGACTGCCCCTGTTCATCACTTTCATACCTTTGTTCAATATCTTCATGCTGCTTCTATTCCTCCTCACTGTGATGCTGTTGTTCAGTCTCTTTTGGCTGCTGTGTGTCATCATAAGTCTGTTGTTCCTCATATCCTTGCTGCTACTCATCATCACTGTGATGCTGCTGTTCAACACTTTCTTCTTCCTCCCCTTGCTGCTCCTCATCATCACTTTCATGATGCTCATGTTCTTCTTCCTCCTCATGGCCACTTTCTTCTCCTTTTTCAGGCTCTTCTGCTTGCTCTGTGGTAAACTCGAGTTTTTTAGGAATGGGTCTGCTAGAGGAAGGTGAAGGATGATGAGTAGGAGGTGTAGGGGATGTGTGAACTGGAGGGACAGTAGAGAAATCAGGATGGATGATGAAATTATCCCAAGAGACCTCTCTCTTTTCAAGCTAATGAAGAATAATGATTTTAATGAGAGAGTGATGGAAGAGACATGCTATTTGTTGTGAAGGAGGCTTCTTCTGAACAGTGGATGCCATTTTTTCAATGCTCTTGTGTAAGAAGAAAGGAAGATTTAGCAGCTTGGTCCTTGTGAAATGCATGAGCAGTCGAATGTGATAAGCATAGATTCGGGAGAATATTCCCTCACAAGTGAAGTATTTCATGATGATCTTCATGAGGGGGGCATAGCTGGTTAAAAGATATGAGAAAGGGAAAATAGAAGGACATGACTCTTTGTGCTCAGGCTTTAAAAAGGGCTTGTAATCTTCTGAGTCCAAATGGCTTTGTTTAAACCATTTCTCACTAATATAGGGGATTTTAGTGGTCTTGGAGATGGACCTTGGAAAAAATTTGAAGTCAAGGTCTACCAATTGGAAATGCTTGTCTTGAAACCTTAAAGCGCAAAGATGTGTCAAAGGAGAAAAAATCTTCACCTCTTGTACCCTTTGACAAAAATCTAAGCACCCGACCTCATGGAAATTGAACAAGACTGATGGGTGGGCATTCACTTCTTCAGTGGAAGTAGGCTCAAATCTCTTATGCAATCCACTCCTACTATCCTGCCTGGGAGGCATCTTGTTCTGGATACTCTCTGCAAAACCCAACTGCCTCAAATGGTTTTTTGAAATGCTTTCACAAACACAACTCTGTCTTCTTTTTCAATCACTGTTTGATCAAGGTAAATTTGTTTCAAATGTTGTGTGAAATGCTTATGTGATATGAGGTCTCTGCTCCTTCCAGCACACTGTCTTTCCCCTTTGTATGCCAATCAACAAATAATTTTAATAACAAGCACACAGTCAACTAAAATGTATACACAGTCAAGTGATTTATGTGTTTGGGTAAGGTCACAGGGCTCTTTGTGTTTTGGTGACAACAAGACAGCCTTGCATTTAGAAAAAGGCAAAAAACTCCTCCCAACCAAAACACCCTCTTTGTACTTTACTATTTTCTCACACAAATTTTGACAAACACCTCCAAATGGCAATGACAGCTTCACACACTAAAGTTTGTTTAATGGACAAAGAGGAAGCCCTGAATTTGATTTTTACCACACCGAGGAAACTTTTGAAATGACAAAACACTTATACAATGATCACTGTTCTTTGAAAATAGGTCCACTGTTTCACTTTTCAAACCCTGTTTTTCCTCCCTTTAAACACTTCCTCCACCTTTCAACTTGTTTTGAGGGCAGTTTTTCAAGCTTTTTGACATCAATAAAAACCCACCACCTTTACTATGTTCACCTTGAGTAATCATAAACCACAACAAATCTCGAGTTTTTAAACAAAAATATCAACCCTCCTAAGCACTGTTTTCACCTAGCTGCCAGAGTTTATGGTTTTGCTTTAACATAGTAAGGTCACCTTTATAATTTGACAAAACCTTCACTACTGTGTAAATTATGACTTGCAGGTTTATGTTTTTGTTCTGAGGGCAGTGTTGAGGCCTTTAGAAACCAATACAAACACACTGCTTCTATTATGTCAATCTTGGGCAGTCAAAACCACAGCAATTTCGAGTTTTAAACAGAAAAACCAACCCTCCTTTCCACTGTAACAAATTTCTTTGAAATACTCAAAAATCACCTTGATTTTCACCAAGACCTTCACTATTTTCAAACACCATCTAGCAGCTTGATCATAGCAAGTAGGGAAACGAAAATACCTTTGAAAATGGATGGAAGCCCTTTGGTTGAGGAATTGAGCAACTTCGGGACTTGTTGGAGGTGCTTTGAGCGTTTAAAACATGCACAGCACGTTCAACAGGGAATGCGCCGCGCAATAGAAGGTTGTCGGGTCACCGACGAGAAGTCGTGACTGGCGCCTACAGGCGTGCCACGCGCTGCTACAGGTGCACCACGCAATAGTGCAACCCCTGTGTAAAATTTCGTCTGAATGCACCGCGCGTTCTTCCAGGTGCGCCGCGCAGTCTCCAAGCCCAAAAATTTGTGAATTTTGCTCAAAAACTCTTTCTCCGGTCTAGTGAATAGCAGAGGGGAGTGTTGTTTGTGTTTTGGTAATGCAAAAAATATTGGCAACGGTTCTTAATCCCTTTTGAAAGCGAAAAAGTCGATCACCATTGAATTTTGTCATGGGGGTTTTGCGAGCTTATTTCTTTAAAAAAAATGCCTTTGCTCATAATGAAACCACACAAAATGACTTTGAACGTGTTCTAAAGGGCCCATATTTTAAATAACGTCGGTAAAAAGGCTGTGCATGCTATCTAGCCAGTTTTGGTAGATATGACTCTTTCCTTTTGTAATAAAAATCACTCAAGGGTCAAACTCTTTTCACTGTGCTTTATTATTAAAAAAGGAAACTCTGCCACTACTGACCCTTTAATGACATCTTCAAAATGGGAAATCCAGTCAAAACATACCAATGAGTGGTGAAGTATCTTTTGCTATTTTGCAAGGAGATGACTTATCTCTTTGAAAACTTAATTGACAGTTTCTATTCCTTATGATTATATCTGCTTGTTTAGAAGGAAACTGGCTCAAATCCATATAGGGACTGTAGATGTATTCTCCAAATGATGTTTCTCTCTGACTGTGAGTGAGGCCTAGTTGTATTCACCTAAGCTTTGCTAACATCTTTCCATCAAGAGGGCACTTCTTCTGAAAACTTTTTCTCTACTCAAACTGCAACAGCAAGGTACCTTTGACCTATTTTCATAAGGATAATGCCTTCATTTGTAACAGTGGCCTGCATCATTGTAACTAAATAACATAGGAACTTCTGTAAATAGTTTTAAAGCCCACTACTTTGCCTCTTCCTTTAATCATCATTTTATTTCAGAAACCCTTAATTGCTGCCTCACTGTACCCAAAATTTGTCTTTACATTTAGTGAAAAACTTAAAAACAGACTTTGTCCATTGGCTCTCTGCTTATAGATGAAGGAGGCGCTCTTAACCCTCTTCGTATAAAATGAAGGAGGTTCTTTGGTCTCCAATCCCTCTACTTTTAGATGAGGGAGGTTTTTTTTTAGTCATGCCATCTCATCAGCCTTTAACAATGTTATTTTTCCTTTCACTGTCTTTTCATGCTTTGACTGTGATCGCAGGAGCTTAATGAAACAACTCTCTACTATGTAGCTGCATCCCAGGCTCAAATCACATGAGAAGAAGTTGTCTTCTAATGTGGAAACAAATATTGTCTTCTGGGAATATTGGTATGCTTTTGTTCTTGAAATATCCATGAAAACACTGTAAAACCACCTAAAATCAGTTTGACCTATGGTACATGTATAGCTGAGACTTGAGGGGTTATTAGTGGCGTGACCTAAGGGTGTAACCAACTTTATTTGAAGAATAGGAAGGTATGTTGTGACTAGTCTGTTAGTAGATAGAGGTTCTTTGGCTTTAGGATAGTTTTCCAAGGGAGAAATGCCTAAAGCGCCACTACCTAACTTAGGGGAGACTTCTTTGGACAAATTTGGATTGTTTTCTTTGGAGTTGATGGACAAGCTAGTATGGATGAGGCTAGATAGGACTTGATAATGAGGTTTCATCTCGTCATGGGTGGATTGAAAAGGTAGGAGGGCAAAAAATGTTTATGGTTGTTTTCTAGTGGGAAAATTTGACAATTTTTTAGATCAGCTGCTAGAAAACTTGGCTGTTACAACTAGTCATCACTAATAAGTGAAAAATACTGATGACTAATAGTGTCTCCATTTGGGGAGGGCAGCTCCTTTTCAGGAGGTGTCCAAAATCTTAGATCTTTGGCTCATGAAGACCAGTGCCTTATCCATTGGCGCAAATTTCACTCTTCCTTGATGCTACTTCTGAAAATTGACTGCATGATTAGCATCAATAATATTTCTACCTACCCCACTATCTTTCCTGACAGTTTTTCTTCCTTTGGGTGCATTTGGACTAGCAACCCTTTTGACAATATATATTTTTGAAAAATGAACCTATCTAGGTCTACACTTATATCTTCCGAGAGTTCAGATTAAGTTGATGAACTCCTTCATTACTCTACCTATGCTAGATCAACTCTCAAGGTTAAGCTGTTTGACAGGATTTTGTTCTCTAATCTAAAACATGAAATTTAAAATGATCAAATCAGGGTTAGACAGTCTCATTTTTCATGTACTTGCAGCATGAAAGACAAGCTGCACACAAATATTATTTTGCATAAAATGGAAACTAGGAAAAACAGGGCTAGGATGCACAATTTGTTTTTCATCCCCACTTCCCTCTTTGGTTCTGTTTTGAACATGTGGAATCAATATATTTTCCTAATATACTCTCTTTGATAAGTCAAGCTTACACAATGTTTACCATCTTTTTCACTCACTAACTTATCAGCAAATAAATTTAAAACATTTTCAGCTATGATTAGGCTAGACAACTGAACAAGACATTTGAGCACTGGTAATGGCATTTAGACTTGCGCACTTTGTGAATGACTATTTTTTGAACATGGGGCCCTCTTTCTATTTTTCAAACCACCCTCTTTTATTCTTTTCTATTGTTTTTGAATTTTCTGCTTTTTATCTACTTTTCAAACAATGGTATATACAATGATTGAAAATTCTTTAAAACTCAGAAATCTTGGAAATGGTGAAACTTAAGCATCTTGTCCTCATAAGGATATCCTATCACTCTTGGTCCACTCAACTCCTGAAAATAGAAATTCGAAAAATATTCTCTTTCAAGCATGACATAAGGATTCATGCAAGAATCTCTAAACAAACCCGTAATTTCCCGCTGCACCTCTTTATACATTTGATTTCCGCTCCTTCCTTTAATGTACATCTTCTTTAAGTAATGCATATATTCTTTGTCATTTTTGAAATAAATAATGACAGCATCAAGGTATGTTAAAATGCAAAAATTAAAGACTGGAAACATGGCTTTTAGGAGCATATTTTTGATATCCGGTGGTTTTGCAATTCTAAGTCTGAAACTGGAACTATTTCCAGCATACTGGAAAAAATATTTGAGCTGTCTACTTTGCAAGGGAATCATTTGGTTATAACCTGAAACATCATCTTGCAAAGACATATGATTAAAAGCACTTATCATCGGTATATCAAGGTCTTGGGTAGGAAGGATAAAATTTATGTTACAAGGATGTGTATTAGTGTTTCTAAAATCAAAACAGATCCTATGACCAGCTACTTTATCTTTGACTATTATTGATTGGTTCAGATTTTTGTATTTTCTTTTGTCAAAGTTGTTTCTTGGAGTGATGGTAGTGGCATAGTGTTTCTCATTGTTTTCTCTGCATGAAGTAGTATTCTGCATGAGATTTCCAATTCTAGTAGTTCTAAGTCTTTGATGGAATGACAAGATATTAGCCAGTTCAAGCAACTCGGGTATACTTGGACTGCAGTTATCATGTTCACTCATAAGAAGTTTATCAGGTATTTTTTATGGATTTCGAGCTGTTATGGCTACAGTCAAGGTTTCACTTGCAATGGAAGAGTTATGTGATGGTAAATCCTTGAGATACAGTAAAAACATTAAGCTTCCCTGCTCTTGTGTTCCGAAAAGGTTTGTGATATGTAAGTCTTCTAATACCTCTATTCTGAAAAAGTTTCCTGATGTTACTGCTGATGTTTGACTAAGGTTCGAGCAATTCGCTTGATAGTACATAATGGTTTGTGCTTCTTGCTCTATTCCTATTTCAAAAGGAACATACTTACTTTCCTCAAGACATAGCTATTCATGATCATGGTAGTTTTGAGTGTCTAGTTCATCATAGAGAACTAGGGACAGCTGATGTGGTGGGTCTAAGTTTGTTTCAATTTCTTCTGACTGTTCTTCAATTTCCTCATCAGTGTGCAGAATAAAAGAGTTCAGGTTGGAATGCAAGGAATACATTGGGATGTTATCTGGCCTCTCTTGGCTACTGATCATGTATTTCATGTGTGACTCTCGATAGAGTATTCTTGTTTGGTCAAACACAGGAATAGTGGTGTAGGACATATCAAGTTGAATATTCCCTTGGAGCTTGGCTCCCCAAGATCTGGATAGAAGCATTCCGTACTTGGGGGGAATGTCGGCTACCACTATGTCCATGATTAGATGTTTTGCAGGTATTTGGGCCAAACTAAAAAAAAGATCTTTGATCAAGCCTAGACATTTGACTCTACTAGAATCAAATGAATATAAGTCTTTGTATGGTCTTGTGATTTCTAGTCCTAATCTTTCCATTACAACTTTTGGCATAAGATTATGTGAGGCGCCGGAGTCTAGCATGGCATTGTGAAGGATTTGGTCATGGATATTCAGACTGATATAAAAGAGGAGAGTGGTTCCCTCTTGAAATTTCCCTTCTATTTTCGGACCAAACAACACTTCAGGGGTGTCATCAGCTAGATTAAGGGTGTTGGCATCATTTCCTATATTCAGGACCTTCAACACTTGGGATTTGTAATAGTTTTGGGTGATGAGCTTGGTAAGAGGCATTGTGATCTTTATTTTGACGATTTCACCCTCAAAACTAAAAGGTAGTTTTAGTTTAGACATGTTTTCTTCAGCTTTTTCAGCCATGACTTTCTCTTTGTTCTGAGTTTACTGGCCCTGTTTCGGGATTTTTTTTGCCACAACCACCTCAGGAATCTTTGTGGAAGTACTAGGAGCATCTGATTCAGGACTAGTTTGGGTAACTCTATCTTTGTTTTGGTCATTTTTCCCAACCATGATTTTGTTGCTGTTCACTGCTTTCTTAAGGATGGTATCAGGGGTTTTAGCAGTGTCTGAGCTACCTTTCTTAGATTTGTCTTGATTTTTTCTGCTTCTAAGGTCATATTGCCTGTGAGCTTCTACTATGGCATTCTAAAAATCTATGGCAGGATCCTCTGGATCTTCATAGTTGGTTTCATCCTGATTCGGAGATAAGAATGCTTGTTCTTCTTCTGTGAGGTACACCTCACTCTCATTATCAGACCCTATGAGGTTCAAATGATTTTCATCAATGGGTTCTATATCCCTATCATCTTCTTCTACATAATTTTCATTAAATGGTGGCCTAATTTGTTAGTCATTTTCCCTTGGTTTGTTTTGAGGCTGTTCCCTCCTAAAATTTTGGTTCTGGTTTCTGTTTGGAGGGTTTGGCTAGTTGTCCCTAAGAGGGGTCTTCTCACTTATCTTTTCCCACATTTTGGCCATGGACCTGACTAATTCATCTATTCTAGGATCTAAGGGAGGAGCCGAAGTGGAGATTTTATCCCGGTAGGTGAATTTAGTTTCTGATCTAGTCCTAGCTCTTTTTTCTGCTAAGTTGGCTTCCACCCTTATGGCTACGTTTTGCATTTCCTCTAAGGTAAGGGGGTCCTTGTCTCCTAGCTGATAAATCATGTTTGGGTCAAAACCCTTGGGGAACTTTGCCAAGGCTAAACCAAGTGGGGGTTTGAAGTGAGGTGGGAGGGCGTTATACACACTGTTGAACCTAGTCCTTGGACACTTTCCCCATTTTCCCGTTTTAGATTGTTATATTTTGACATGATTTGAATAGGTTTCTTTTGGATTTCCCACTTGTTTATAAAGGTTTGGTAGAGTTCTGGGAGATTGTGGATGCTGTTTGGAGTTAATCTCTTAAACCATTTTTTTGGTTCTCTGCCCAGGCTTTGGGCGAACATCCTCATTCTGATGGTCTCGTCTTCTATTTCCATGTATTCAAAGGCATCGCTGATCCTACCTACATGCTGTTGAGTTGTAGTAGTCTCATCTTCGGTAAAGTGTGGGATTTTGGCTTGATAGTCATTTTGTAAGGGAGCCAAAGGCTGTGGAAACACCAAGGGTGCATACCAAGCTACCATGATGGGAGTTAATGGATGATGTACAAAATGAGGGCTTGCGGGATGAGCTGAGGTAGTTTGAACAGTAGTGGTTTGGATAGGTGTGGTGGATGTACTTGGACTAGTGAACTAGTTTTGAGCAGATCTGGGATGGTAGGAGCCAAAGTTATGGAGAAGATGAAAGTTGGGAGGTGTAGTAGGTGAGGCTTCTCTGCTAGGACTTTATGGCAGATCTAGGGGCTCAATATTGTCAAATTCTATCTTACTTTGTGACTTTCTTCTAAAAAGGGTTTTTGTTGATTTTAAGTCAAAGGAAAAATCCTGCAAGGAAGTGAGATGTTCAAGTACTGATCTTGCTTTACGGATGGACCTATCGGTAGCTAAATTGCCATTTTCAGAAGCTTGCCACAGAATCTTCTCTGGGTCATCTACTATAATAGGGGGATTTGGGTTTGGATGAGATCTGGTGTTGATTCTTCATGAAGCCAGATTTTGGGTCTAGAGTTTAGAGAGGATGGTATTTGTGAATGTTTCGGATGAATGGCCTCTCTAGGGTTTTACTAATGTGAAGGATGGTCAAAACAAAAAGGATGGACTAGTGGAGTCGCCAGGTGGATTTCTATGAGAACTATGGTCCACCACCAACACTATCAAAGATGCTTTGGGAAAAAGTTTTATAGAAAAATTTCAAATGGAAATTTGCAGAGAAGAGTGATTCACTTGGTTTCAACAGTTTTCTAGGCTGTATGGACAAGCTAATGGTTCTCTTGGCAAGAAGGCTTCTTCTTATCTCCTATGTTTAGGTGAGGTTTTCTGAATCGCTAATTTATACTTAGTTTGTCACTGATTACAGAGTTTCCACCCTAAGTTTAAGTTTTTGGAAGGATGAGTTAGCAGAAAGGTATGGTTTATGAATTTTTTGGTCTTTTATGGAGTTTTTAGGCCTACTGGAGGCTAGTGGAGTCGCTAGGTGGAACTTGGTTGTTTTTGTAAAGATGTAGCTATGGTCCACCACCAGTAACTAGGGAAAAGCCAATATGGGAATGTTTTGGGTTTTTTCTAAGTTTTTATGTGCAACCTATGGTTTATTGAAGTATTCTAAACCTGTTTCATCACTTTGCTAGGGTGGTGATAACAAGAAAAGTTTACTCTAAATGATTCTATGGACTGATGGTCTAAGTTTAATGTTTGAAGGACTAAAGAGTCTATAATATTTCGCTAGACTGTCATGTACTTAGAGTCCCACCGTGATCGCCATTATGTTAGTGAGCGGTGGGATAAGTCAATCAGATAGTATTCTTAAAGTTCTCTAAAGATTTAGGGAAACTAAGTTTTTTTATCACTCAGAGTCCCACCGTGATCACCATTAGGTTAGTGTGGCAATGAGGTGGCTCAATCGGATAATAGCCTAGAGTTTAGTAAAGTAGTAAGGCTTACTGGAGGCTAGTGGAGTCGCCAGGTGGATTTTTAATTGTTTTGAGGTATATGTATATGGTCCACCACCAGTACTAACAAAAACCAATCTAAGTGAGTTTTTTGGGGTTTTTCTGAGTTATTTATGTAGTCCTAAGGTTTGTAAGAGTGTCCTACAGCTGAGTCATCATTTTGCTAGGATGGTGAGACAACCTGATTCTACTCTTCTAAGTTTGACTGAGATTTTGAGGGTTCCTAATGGATACCTAGGATGTTTTGACTCAAAGTCCCACCGTGATCACCATTATGTTAGTGAGCGGTGGGATAAGTCAGCCATATATTATTCTCAAAGGTCTCTAAAGATTTAGGGAAACTAAGTTTGTTTATCACTCAGAGTCCCACCGTGATTGCCATTATGTTAGGGTCCCGTGATTTGGCTGATTGGCAAGCCAAATGATAGTGTAACATCAAACCAATCTTCGAAGCCCAAGGACCTAGCCTTCCTGGACTCAGAGAGGGCTCTCGCTATATGTGTAAGGGATATCTCTATGTTTGCTTATTGTGTTCTGATTTTAGGCTAGTTATGAAGTAGGTTTTTTGGTTTTGGTTTTTATGTTGTCAGGGATGAAACTGATCAAAGATATAATATAGGTAAAAATATGTCAGATCAACTGGGCTATGGGGTCGAAGAGGTCAAGAAAGCTATCAGATGGTGATACAAGGTTGTTGAAGGGCCGATTTGATTTGAGGTAGAAAGGATCTTTGGGCAAAATGGAGTAAGATGGACATCAAGTTTGTGAACAACAAAGGATTTCAAGCATAAATAGTTTAATAGCTGACATAAACATGGTAGGGCAAACCATTAATCATGAGAAATGTAACTATAAGCTAATCAATACATAGAAATAAACATTCAAGCCATGCATAGAGATATATAACTCTCTAACTTCGGGAATGGCTATCATACTTTGGGGAAATACACTTAAGATAGACAAACAACTCAAATCACTATGCCGGAATGCCTAAACAAAGTACTTCAAGTTATTGGGCACTTTTAAAACAAGATTGCAAAGTCTTAGGCAAAGGGAAAGATCAGAACAAGACCTCCTTGGTTCAACAAATGACAATCTAATCAGTCAAAGAGAAATTTCATGGATGGATCTATGGCTAGCCATGAGTAAGCAGGGCATACCGTAAATCATACTTAGCATGCATAAAACCATGAATGAAACAAGCAACAATATCCTTAATTTATTAAAGAGAAATCAAGAATTCTTTAATGTGACTAAGAATGAAGAAAACATGGAAGCTATGAAACATAGAAATTTGGAGGTGCTCTAATGGGCATGTCTCAAATCGCAGGGAGTTCGAACTATGTACAGAGGATGATTTTCATGGAATGAAAACTAGAAAACAAAACAAAGAGAGAGACACTATACCATTCTACCAAGTCATGGAATCCAACAACAATCCTCTTCATCATCCAAGAACATCCAAGAGACTATCCAAAAGCACAAGGAGACACATTTGTTCCCCAAAGCTATATGACCATATATTGCTTCATCATCAAACTAAATTTTTGTTTACAATGAAAGATTTTGGAATATATAGGCTGCATGAA
Source organism: Pinus albicaulis (assembly GCA_034641835.2). Taxonomy (NCBI): domain Eukaryota; kingdom Viridiplantae; phylum Streptophyta; class Pinopsida; order Pinales; family Pinaceae; genus Pinus; species Pinus albicaulis. The sequence continues at coordinate 336,163,190 of CM076569.1, forward strand.
GAAACTCTCTAGTTCAACTTGCATAATCTCACTGGCGTATCCAAAATATCTTATTTTGTCCATGAGTCTTTGCAAAGCCCAAGGCACAAAATATCTCATAAAATATCTAAAAAATGCTAAAAGAGGGAAATAAATTGACTTTTCATAACTTCTCATGTACAAAAATAGCTAAACGCACATGAGGAAAAAACAGTTTTGAAAGGTTCAATTTTTACAAAAATACTCAAAAAATACATCAGCAAAAGGTCCCCTGACTTGCCGGCAACTTTTGGTAGCCTTTTCGATGTCAAAACAAGGATCATGATAGCTCGTTGGAAAGCTATGAGTGTCTAATTTCTAGAAAAAACTTGAATTTTTCCAATATGATGCCTACAAGTCCTCCAAAAATAGGCCTGTGTGTAAAAACCCAAAAAATAAGCCTTGATAATAGACCAGGCAGAGTGTAGAAAAAGAGGGAATTTTCCGCCATTTCGGGGGAGAAAATGATCTTCAAATGTCCTGAAAATCACTGAGTATGTGCTCCTAAAATTATGGCATCCAATGATACCATTCTCATCCTTTGATGATCCCCCAAACTGAAATGGCGAGGCCCATGAGTTTTGGCCAAAAACCCAAAAATGACAAAAAACCAAAATATGTCGAAAATCGCCCAAACTTGGCGAGCATGACCCTCAAGGGTTCTCAGCAACATGTTATGAAGCGGAGGCCAAGATCTGAAGTCCTGAGGTGTCTTTCCTTAATTTCTGTGCCGGGCGCTTCCCTTTAGCCACCTTGAGTTTTTCTTGAGTAGCCTTCAACTTGCGCCAGGCAAACTGATTTAACTTTTTATAATGCCCCGTCATTCTCCTTTGAAGGTCTAAATCCCTGTTTTCCTTCTCCAATTTCTTCTCCAAGTGGTCATTGACTCTCTCAAGCCATGCCTCCCTATTGTTCTCTATCTCTTGTTCGAACAATGCAGTGAGAGGGGTAGATTGGAGAAGGGCATTTTCCTACTCTTTTTGCTTCTCAAGGGCCTTTTTTAGCCCCATGGTTCTTGGCCTCTTTCGCCTAGGATGATCTTCGCCTTCACTTTCATCGAACTCACCCATGAGTTCTTCCAACCTCACTTGGGCTTTGGAGGCCTCCTTCTTGTATTTTATCACCCGTGTCTCATAAACAGCCATATGGACACTCATTTTCTTATTTTGGATTTGCAAAAATTGATTGAAATTCCTAGCTCTATGAAGGTCATCCTTCAAGGCATCAATTTGGCTTTCTCTATGTATCAAGAGGTTCTCTAGAATCTGGGCCTCATTATCACTATCATCGCTCTGGATTTGGATGATGTCGAATGCACTCTCCTGTTCATGACTGCCTTCTTCCTTGCCCTTCCCTTTGCTTTGAGTGGCTATTCTAGTGCTCTTCCTCCTGGGAAAATCAATCATGGGCTTCTAGGGAAATTTTCATTTGCTTTAGAGGGCCCTAGTCACATTTGGAGTGACAACTCTAGGCACCCTTTTCTTTGTTGTCCTGGGCTTGGCGACTTTCAGAGAAGAGAGCATGGCCCCTTGCCTCGGAGAGGCAGCTAGCACATGCTCCATGGGTTCTTTACCTTTTTCACTTTGACCTTTTTCTTCTTGAGGCTGCTGTCCCTCATGATGTGGCTAATGTGTAACATGCTATGGCTGCCCTTGTTTATCACTCTCATGCTACTCCTATTCAGCACTTTCATGCTGCTCCTGTTCCTCCTCACTGTGATGTTGTTGTGTGTCATCTTTTGACTGCCCCTGTTCATCACTTTCATACCTTTGTTCAATATCTTCATGCTGCTCCTGTTCCTCCTCACTGTGATGCTTTTTTTCAGTCTCTTTTGGCTGATGTGTGTCATCATAAGGCTGCTCACCCTCATCATAAGTCTGTTGTTCTTCATCTCCTTGCTACTTCTCATCATCACTGTGATGCTACTGTTCAACACTTTCTTCTTCCTCCCCTTGCTGCTGCTCATCATCACTTTCATGCTGCTCATGTCCTTCTTCCTCCTCATGGCCACTTTCTTCTCCTTTTTCAGGCTCTTCTGCTTGCTCTGTGGTAAAATTGAATTTTTTAGGAATGGGTCTGCTAGAGGAAGGTGAAGGATGATGAGTAGGAGGTGTAGGGGATGTGTGAACTGGAGGGAGAGTGGAGAAATCCGGATGGGTGATGAAGGTATCCCAAGAGACCTCTCTCTTTTCAAGTTGATGAAGAATAATGATTTTAATGAGAGAGTGATGGAAGATACAGGCTATTTGATGTGAATGAGGCTTCTTCTGAACAGTGGATGTAATTTTCTCAATGCTCTTGTGTAAGAAGAAAGGAAGATTTAGCAGCTTGGTCCTTGTGAAAAGCATGAGCAGTCGAATGTGATAAGAATAGATTCGGGAGAATCTCCCCTCACAAGTGAAGTATTTCATGATGATCTTCATGAGGGGGGCATAGCTGGTTAAAATATATGAGAAAGGGAAAATAGAAGGACATGACTCTCTATGCTCAGGCTTTAGAAAGGGCTTGTGATCTTCTGGGTCCAAATGGCTTTGTTTAAACAATTTCTCACCAATATAGGGGATTTTAGTGGCCTTGGAGATGGACCTTGGAGAAAATTTGAAGTCAAGGTCTGCCAACTGGAAATGCTTGTCTTGAAACCTTAAAGCGCAAAGATGTGTCAAAGGAGAAAAACTCTTCACCTCTTGTACCCTTTGACAAAAATCTAAGCACCCAACCTCATGGAAATTGAACAAGACTGATGGGTGGGCATTCACTTCTTCAGTGGAAGTAGGCTCAAATCTCTTATGCAATCCACTCCTACTATCCTGCCTAGGAGGCATCTTGTTCTCGATGCTCTCTACAAAACCCAACTGCCTCAAATGGTTTTTTGAAATGCTTTCACAAACACAATTCTGTCTTCTTTGTCAATCACTGTTTTATCAAGGTAAATTTGTTTCAAATGCTATGTGAAATGCTTCTGTGATATCAGGTCTCTGCTCCTTCCAACACATTGTCTTTCCCCTTTGTATGCCAATCAACAAATAATTTTAATAACAAGCACACAGTCAACTAAAATGTATACACAGTCAAGTGATTTATGTGTTTGGGTAAGGTCACAGGGCTCTTGGTGTTTTGGTGAGAACAAGATAGCCTTGCATTTAGACAAAGGCAAAAAACTCCTCCCAACCAAAACACCCTCTTTGTACTTTACTGTTTTCTCACACAGATTTTTTCAAACACCTCCAAATGGCAATGATAGCTTCACACACTAAAGTTTGTTTAATGGACAAAGAGGCAGCCATGAATTTTCTTTTTACCACACCAAGGAAACTTTTGAAATGACAAAACACTTATACAATGATCACTATTCTTTGAAAATAGGCCCACTGTTTCACTTTTCAAACCCTGTTTTTCCTCCCTTTAAACATTGCCTCCACCTTTCAACTTGTTTTGAGGGCAGTTTTTCAAGCTTTTTGACATCAATAAAAACCCACCACCTTTACTATGTTCACCTTGAGTAATCATAAACCACAACAAATCTCAAGTTTTTAAACAAAAAGGTCAACCCTCCTAAGAATTGTTTTCACCAATGCATATAGCTGCCAGAGTTTATGGTTTTTCTTTATCATAGTAAGGTCACCTTCATAATTTGACAAAACCTTCACTACTGTGTAAATTCTGACTTGCAGGTTTATGTTTTTGTTCTGAGGGTAGTGTTCAGGCCTTTAGACACCAATACAAACACACTGCTTCTATTATGTCAATCTTGGGCAGTCAAAACCACATCAATTTCGAGTTTTAAACAGAAAAGCCAACCCTCCTTTCCACTGTAACATATTTCTTTGAAATACTCACAAATCACCTTGATTTTCACCAAGACCTTCACTATTTTCAAACACCATCTAGCATCTTGATCATAGCAAGTAGGAAAACGAAAATACCTTTGAAAATGGATGGAAGCCCTTTGATTGAGGAATTGAGAAACTTCGGGACTTTTTGGAGGTGCTTTGAGCGTTTAAAACATGCGCGACACGTTCAATAGGGAAGGCACCGTGCAATAGAAGGTTGTCAGGTCACCGACGGGCAGTCGTGACCGGTGCCTACAGGCACACCGCGTGCTGCTACAGGCACGCTGCGCAATAGTGCAACCCCCATGTAAAATTTCGTCTGAACGCGCCGCGCGTTCTTCCAGGCGCATCACCCAGTCTCCAAGCCCAAAATTTTGTGAATTTTTCTCAAAAACTCTTTCTCCGATCTAGTGAATAGCAGAGGGGAGTGTTTTTTACGTTTTTTTAATGCAAAAAATATTGGCAACGGTCCTTAACCCCTTTTGAAAGAAAAAAAGTCGATCACCATTGAATTTGATCGTGGGGGTTTTGCGAGCTTATTTCTTTAAAACAAATGCCTTTTCTCATAATGAAACCAAACAAAATGACTTTGAACGTGTTCTAAAGGGCCCATATTTTAAATAACGTCAATAAAAAGGTTGTGCATGCTATCTGGCCAGTTTTGGTAGATATGACTCTTTCCTTTTGTAATAAAAATCACTCAACAATCAAACTCTTTTCACTGTGCTTTATTATTAAAAAAGGAAACTCTGCCACTGCTGACCCTTTAATGACATCTTCAAAATGGGAAATCCGCTCAAAACATACCAATGAGTGGAGAAGCATCTTTTTCTATTTTGCAAGGAGATGACCTATCTCTTTGAAAACTTAATTGACAGTTTCTGTTCCTTATGATTATATCTGCTTTTTTAGAAGGAAACTGGCTTAAATCCATATAGGGACTGTAGATGTATTCTCCAAATGATGTTTCTCTCTAACTGTGAGTGAGGCCTAGTTGTATTCACCTAAGCTTTGCTAACATCTGTCCATCAAGAGGGCACTTCTTCTGAAAACTTTTTCTCTACTCAAACTGCAACAGCAAGGTACCTTTGACCTATTTTCATAAGGATAATGCCTTCATTTGTAACAGTGGCCTGCATCATTGGCTTTGAATGTTGTTCCAGAATCTTGAAACTCATGCCATAATCCTTCTTACATATTGGTGAGCTTGTGTGTTTAGTTGCAATGCCTTTTTGGGAAAACTAAACTCAAATCGCCTTCTGTCCACTATGATGAGTAATTTTGAAAGAAAATTCTTTTTAAATAGGAAGAACAGTACCTTTTGAAAAGAAATAATCACTCTTAGTGGTTTCCCTTGTACATGATGGCAGAGGTCAGCTTGGGACCAAGACCCTTTTGGCTCCTTTGGCCATCAGCTTAACAATATTATTTCATTAATGATGAACCCATTACTTCACATTGTAACTAAATAACAGAGGAACTTTTGTAAACAATTTTAAATCCCACTGCTTTGCCTCTGCCTTTCATCATCATTTTATTTCAAAAACCCTTAGTTTCTGCCTCACTGTACCCAAAATTTGTCTTTACAGTTAGTGAAAAACTAAAAAACAGACTTTGTCCATTGGCCCTCTGCTTATAGATGAAGGAGGCGCTCTTAACCCTCTACTTATAAAATGAAGGAGGTTCTTCGGTCTTCAATCCCTCTGCTTATAGATGAAGGAGGTTTTTTTTTAGTCATGCCATCTCATCAGCCTTTAACAATGTTATTTTTCCTTTCACTATCTTTTCATGCTTTGACTGTGATCGCAGGAGCTTAATGAAACAACTCTCTGCTCTGTAGCTGCATCCCAGGCTCAAAATCACATGAGAAGCAGTTTTCTTCTCATGTGGAAACAAATACTCTCTTCTGGGAATGTTGGTATGCTTCTGTTCTTGAAAGATCCATGAAAACACTGTAAAACCACCTAAAATCAGTTTGACCTATGGTACATGTATAGCTAAGACTTGAGGGTTTCTTAGTGGCGCGACCTAAGGGTATAACCAACTTTATTTGCAGAATAGGAAGGTATGTTGTGACTGGTCTGTTAGTATATAGAGGTTCTTTGGCTTTAGGATAGTTTGCCAAGGGAGAAATGCCTAAAGCGCCACTACCTAACTTAGGGGAGACTTCTTTAGACAGATTTGGATTGTTTTCTTTGGAGCTGATGGACAAGCTAGTATGGCTTAGGCTAGATAGGACTTGATAATGAGGTTTCATCTCATCATGGGCGGATTGAAAAGGTAGGAGGGAAAAAAATGTTTATGGGTGTTTTTAAGCGGGCAACTTTGACAATTTTTTAGATCAGCTGCTAGAAAACTTGGCTGTTACAACTAGTCATCACCAACAAGTGAAAAATACTGATGACTAACACCTCCAAAAGAGATAAAAACTTCCACTTGGTGACTCCAAAATTCTAAACAGACCTTAAGACTCCACTTGGAAGACCCATAATATTTGTAACATTATTCAAACTCAGTTAGAGGACTGTAGGATTAAAATTTGTGTAAAACAGATCAGTTAACCTCTTAAAGATTGTCATATCTGGTTGAAATTTTTCTTGTTTACTTCGGTCTAAAAAACACAACATAGTGGCTCCTAGAAAGATTCATACGAGAGCCTATCCTAACCCAAACCCACTTGAGATAGTTTATAACCCCGAAAGTATCCTTAGGAAGTCTCCTAAGATTAAATCTTCAACTGTTTTCAGATCACCCTTGAGAGCTAATTCAGTTCCTGAAAATCTTGCAGCTCTGCAACAATCACAAGTAGACTTAAGAAATCCATTTATAACTAGGTCGCTTGATGATTTAGATTAGCTAGATTCAGAGTCTTCACTTTCATCTCCTGAAACAAGTGAACATCCTAGTAGTAGAGAAACAACACCACCTGATTTAGATTTCCTTTTCAATTTAGGTGTCTCTCATCCAAGATCAGCTTAGCAATCTATTCCCAGTCCATCCACATCTGCTCATCCTACATCCACTGTCCAAACCACTCCACTTCAGCCCACTTTCCCTTTTGTTAATCCACCTCTTGTAAATCCACCTCCACCTCCTACCATGGCAGCAAGGTATGCTCCCTTAGTCCTTCCTATACCTTTATTCAATCTTTCACAGGACTATCAGTCCAAAATACTATTATATGATGCTAGTTATGCTACTACTACATCACAACATGTAGATAAGATGAATGACTAATTTGACAGAAATGAAATTGATGATGAATCTGTCAAACTAAGACTATTTGCTCAGAGTCTGGGGGGAGAAGTAAGAAAATTGTTTAAAGGCTTAGCCCCCCACAGTATAAATGATCTCCAAGCCTTCCATCAGCAATTCTTAAACAAATGGGAAGTGAAAAAGAACCCTCTTAAATTACTTTCCGATTACAAGAACCTCCATAGAAACACTTGGGAAAGTGTACAAGCTTATTGTACTAGATTTAATAGTGTGTATAATGCACTTCCCCCAGATCTAAAACCTCCACAAGACTCAGCTCTAAAAAAATTTCCTAAAGGGTTTGACCCCGAGATGGCTTATCAACTGAGAGAAAGAGATCCTTTAACCCTTGAAGATATGCAAAAAGGAGCTCTTGCTATGGAAGTTAACTTGATGGAAAAAAGAGAAAGAATGAAGAATGAGAAGAGAGTGTCCTTCAGAGAAGAATCCACACCTTCTACTTCCAACTCAAAGATGGAAAGAATGATGGAGGAGATGATGAAGAAAATGAGCATCCTTGAGAGAGAACAAGCAAGTCAAAACCAAAGTGCTCCTCAAAACAGAAACCAGAACCAGAATCAGAATTTTAGAAGAAATCAACCCCAAAACAGGCCAAGGGAAGATGATCAACATATCACTCCTCCCTTTTATCAAAACTATGTGACTGAGGTTGAAGAAACAGATCAGCAAACAGAGGAAGATAATATCAACATTCTAGGAGTAGATAATGATGACTTTGAGGTTCATTATGATAGAAAACAAGGTCTTTACACACCCTATGATGAAAAAAGAGATGAGGATGAAAGTTATTATCAAGACATGGAAAATGTTATCATAGAGTCCCAATAAGAATATGACCTTAGAAGTAAAACCAATAAAGAAACTCCCAAAACTAAAACCTCTGACAAATCTTCACAAAACAACACTGTAAACAAACCCAAAATTTTAAAACAAAAGGACAAAATAGTGGCTGGAAATTCTGATAAAGGTAAAGAGAAAGGCACTCAAAACAGTACAAAACAAAGTGCAGACCTTAGTAGTGTTAACACTTCAACTAATTCTCCTGTTAAAACAATTTTTTTGAATGTAAATAGAACAAATCAGCAAGCTGATGTTGCTGACAGAGTGGCATTTAATGAGGCTGAGACAAGTACTTCAAGGAATCAGATCCCTTTCAGTTTGGAGCAGGAAATTTCAAAAATTAAAATCTCTGTTCCTCTTACTGAGTTAGCTGCCCAGAATGTATATAGGTCTCAAATTTTGAAGGCTTTTAATATATAAGAGAATAATGACACAGTCAATCTTAACGATGACCAACCAGAGCTTATTTTTGGTCCTAAGATTGAAGGTCGATATCAGGAGGGACCAGTTCCTCCTTTTTATGTAAGTTTAAACATTCATGACAAGATTTTTCACAACGCTATGCATCATTATGAGGCCTCTCATAATTTAATGCCCAAAGCTGTAATGGAGAGCCTAGGTCTAGAAATCACCAGACCTTATAAATACCTTTACTCTTTTGACTCGAGCAGAGTAAAATGTTTAGGATTAATAAAAGACCTCTGCATTAACTTAGCATAGATTCCAGTCAAATTCTTAGTCATGGATATTGTTGTGGCTGATGTGCCCCCAAAGTATGGAATGTTGTTATCACGATCTTGGGGGGATAAGTTACAAGGGAATATGTAGATGGACATGACCTTCGCGATTATCCCTGTTTTCAATCAGACAAGAAGACTTTACAGGGAGTCCCATATGCATTATATGGTAACTAGCCAAGACAGACCACAAAATTCCCCTCTGTATTCTGTAAATATAGGCCTTGATTCATTTATCCTGTTTAACGATAAAACACTTACTGAGCAGGTGACTTTAACAGAATTAATGGCCAATAGAGAGGAGGAGGTAGATACCACAAAAGTGTTAAAACAGTTTGCTGAACCACAAAACTACAAAAAACCAAACATAGGTCTTGAGCTACAGGTCATGCACCCATTGCTTTTAAACCTTGATAGTCAAGAAAACAACCCTCAACGCAGTGAAAAACTTGAGGAATTAAAAAAAAAATCAACTAAGTGCTGATACTCAAGAACAATCAGAAATAACTTTAGTTGGGAAGGATGATAGTCAAACTGATAAACCTGAGACTAGTCCTTTGTGGAGTATGAACTTTGACGGGTCATGCACTAGAAGAAATTCTGGTGCAGGTGTCTGGATTCGTAACACTGAGAAAAACCACACACAGAGCATTTCCTATAGATTAAATTTCCAGTGTTCAAATAACATAGCGGAATATGAATCCCTGCTTTTAGGCTTACATCTGTTGAAAAAGTTAGGAGCTAAAAGAATTAAAGTCGATGGGGATTCAGAACTAATCATTAGGCAAGTCAATGGGGAGTACAACGCTAATCACCCCAGACTTAGGGCCTATCGAAACGATGTCGTGGATATTTTAAAAACTTTTTAGGAGTCCCAATTAATTTTTGTCCCAAGAATAAAGAATAATATGGCCCACAACCTAGCTTTTGCTGCTAAGACATGCCTAACAACATACGAAACCAAATAATGCACAACTCAGATTAAATTCAAACCAGTTGTTCCTGATAACGAAAAATATTGGCAAGTGTTTGACAGAGACAAACAAATAGAAGACTTCATGAAATTCAGAAATGAATTTGAACTACACAGTTCAGATTCAGATTATGAAACAGACTACAATAGTGAAGAAAATTTTCCTGGTGAAGAAGAACAGTCTCCTGAGGTTTCCAATATGAATCTACTGTCTAGCAAACTTTTAAAAAAAAACATAGGAGAGTGTAGAGTTAGAAATAGAGGACTTAGAAACCCTACACTCTAAATATTAGATTTTTCCAAAGGGTCTAGCCCCTTTAGAAGAGTTGTTTGATTTTAACGATGTGGCCAAGAAGCCAAAAATAGAGCCTGTAGAGACTGAAGTTGAGGAGTGCAATATAGGCAGTGAACTAAAACCTATGATGATTAAATTGTCTAAGACTTTACCAGCTCACATTAAACTCAAATACATAGAGCTGTTCAAATAATTTTCTAATGTTTTTGCATGGAGTTACGAAGATCTTAAATCCTATGACACTGAAATAATCCAGCACAAAATCCCTCTCAAAGAAAACCAAAAGCCATTCAAACAGAAGCTGCATAGAATAAACCCTGTTCAGTTACCTTTGGTTGAGAAGGAGATCAAGAAAATGTATGAAGCTGGTATTATTGTCCCTATTAGATATTCTAAATGGGTGTCTAATTTGGTGTCAGTTAGGAAGAAAACAGGAGAGATTAGGCTTTGTATAGACTTTAGAGACTTAAACAAAGCTTTATTGAAGGAAAAATACCCTTTACCCAAGATGGACCATATTTTACAAAGGGTAGTTGGTTCTAAAATAATTTCTTTGCTTGATGGCTACTCAGGATACAATCAGATTTTAGTTCATCCTGATGATCAATTAAAGACATATTTTACTACACCTTGGGGCACTTTAATGTATGTGAAAATGCCCTTTGGTTTAATGAATGCTCGTGCAACATTCCAAAGAGCCATGGACATAGCATTCTCGGAAGAACTGGGCTACTTCATCATTATATACCTCGATGATGTCACTGTTTTTTCAAAGACAGATGAAGAGCTCTTAGCACATTTGAGAACAGTATTCGAGAGATGCAGAAAGTTTGGGATATCTTTAAACCCTAAGAAAATACTATTCGGTCTCCAAGAAGGTAAACTTCTTGGGCACATCATTTCAGAAGAGGGTATTAAGATAGATCCAAAGAGGATTGAGGCCATATTGCAAATCTCTCATCCTCGAAACATTAAGGAATTGTAATCTTTCATTGGGAAGATTAATTTCTTGAGAAGGTTCATACCCAACTTGGCTGAGCTCCTTAGAAACATAAAAAACATGCTAAATAAGTAGAAAGGGGTAAAGTGGACCTTGGAAGCAAAGAATTCCTTTGAGCTGGTGAAACAAGCGTTAACCAAAACACCGGTTCTAATCAGTCCTGATTTTTCGAAAGATTTTTATATTTTTTTCATTTGCATCAGAACATACAATAGCTATTGTCCTTTTACAGAAAAATCCACAAGGACAAGAGCAACCTATTGCATTCTTTAGCAAGGCTTTGAGGGATGCCCCTCTGAAGTATAACATTATGGAAAAGCAAGCTTTCGCTTTGGTTAAAGCTTTAAAAGACTTCAGAGTATACATCCCTCACTCACACATCATAGCCTTTGTCCCAAATTCAGTTGTGAAAGACATTCTAACACAGGACCCAGATGGTAAGAGAGGTAAGTGGATAGATGTTATTCTTGAATATGATTTAGAGATAAAGCCCACTAAACTCATTAAAGGCCAAGGTCTAGCTAGATTAATGGATGAATCTAATTTTGAAGTTCTTGATATTAATATGATTAATGCTTTAGATGAACAAGAGGAAATCTCAACTCCCATTGTTGAAGATCATTTTATGAATTCCTCTTGGTATGTTGATATTCTTTATGTTTTGCTTAATTTGAACACACCTCCTAGTTTGACAAAAACAAAGGTAAGGTTTTTGAAATTAAAAGTTGTAAACTATTGCATTATAGATAAATGTCTTTATTGGAAAAATTCAAGTGGTATATTGCTTAAATGTTTGCCTGAGTATGATGCAGAGAAGGTTAAGCATGAGTTCCATGAAGGACATTGTGGAGGCCACTTATACTAGAAGACAATAGCCAACAAAATACTAAGGGCTGGTTACTATTGGCCTAATCTCTTTCTTGATGTACACAAAATGATAATTTCCTATCATAAATGTCAAATTTTTGAAGGAAAAAGGAAGCTGCTACCATTACCTCTGCATCCAATCACTGTTAAAGCTCCATTTCAATAGTGGGGACTTGACTTCATAGGAGAGATCCATCCACCATCCTCTGCTCAGCATAGATGGATTCTCACTGCCATAGACTACTTCACCAAATGGATAGAAGCCATCCCTTGTAGGCAAGCCAATGATTCTGTCATTATAAAATTCATGGAGACTAATCTTCTCTCTAGATTTAGCTGTCCTACCAAGATCATCACTGATAATGCAACAGCATTTGGATCCAAGAAGATGGTTGAATTCTGTCACAAATATCAGATATCATTGGGGCATTCTACTGCTTATTACCCTCAAGGTAATGGGCTAGCAGAATCCTCAAACAAAATTTTGGTGAACATAATCAGGAAGTTTTTGGAATACAAAAAGAAGTCTTGGCACATAAAGCTTGTTCATGCACTTTGGGCTGACAGATTGACATTGAAGAAATCTATTGGTATGCCACCCTACCAACTTTTGTATGGTACATATGTGATTTTTCCTACCAGCCTTGGTGTACCAGTTATGAAGTTGATTCAAGAGGTTCAGTCTGAAGACGATGACATGATCAGAAGGATTAATCAAACAATTCATCTTCAGCAAACCAGAGAGGAGGTTTATAACAAAGCATTGCAAAAGCAGGACAACATCAAAAAGATTTTTGACAGAAGAACAAAGGCCAGCAATTTCAATGTTGGGGACAAATTTTTAAAGTAAGACTGGAGGAGAGAAGACAAGGGCAAGCATTGGAAATTTGACAACCTACGGATTGGCCCTTATCTCATTCATTCTGCAGCTGGTAATAATGCCTTTTTCTTGCAGGAGTTGAATGGAGCTAAACTGTTTGGGGGTCCTGTCAATGGCAGGATGCTTAAACATTACTTCTCTTGAACCATGTCATGTTTTGAAGCCTTTTTATCTTTTTCTCATTATAAATATTTCACCCATCATTGCATTCAAAGTTAGAAAAATAAAAAATACAAAAACAATAGAAGAAAGAAAAGAGGGCATATTGTAAAAACAATAAAGGTACATCGCCATACCAAAAAAGAGAATAAATTATGAAAGTGTGCAAGCTTAAATGCCACTCTTGAAAAACACACTTCTAGTTAGTCATATAGCCTAATAATGACTAATTAGTTTTAAATTTATTGCTGATAGGTTAGTGAATTCGATTTTCTAAACAATTTAATCTTGGCTTATCAGTTAGGAAGATTAGGATAGAAATTAAAGGTTCAAACATGCTCAAAATCTGAACCTTAGTTTGTAGAAATTCATAACTAATATGTTATACATCCGAGATTCTCATGATCACACACTATTTTACTTCATGCACAATACATAATCTCTTCTACCATTGATCATTAATTTTGGAAATAAAATCAATTGCATGCACACATTAAAACCATAAAAATTCACACATATGAACACAATATTTTATGGGAAAGCTTAAAGCTGAAAACCCCCAACTATCTGTATATTATATGTCATAGATATCATGTAACACTCATCATACAAAGCTCCTCACAATCTCTCAGTACAATCTCCAATTGCTACACACTAATCAGGTCCGATCTTGCAAATCCATGCACCGATCTTTTCCAGCCCTTAGCCTACCTCTACTGCGCAATCATTGCTGAAGAAATAGCTCTGAATGAACTCGAATCCATCCTATTTTGACCACACAATACTCATTGGCATCTCCATCAATGTGTGGTGCAAACTCATGCAACACTATAGTCACAACTGATAGTCACACTTGCTCTTTCACCTACCTCTCCACTGGTCTCCACTGAAATGTCCATGCATTGTAGTTGACTGATGTATTCTTCCGTTGATTAATGAGTTATTATTTAGTGAATTAATTAATAATTAATTCACACCACTCTCACTAGTGTATCAATCAGTTAGACTAGATACAACTAGCTTAACTGTGTCTAACTGAGTTAAACTGAACACAACTCCACCAACTACTTCTACAACTCCACCAAACTACTGTCACATGAGTTCTAACTAAGTCTCTATGCTTGAGCTCATATCCCTAGGGAATAGTGTAATTCAACTTTTGTGACCTCTGTGCCATCTGTGCATAAGCTAGAGTGCTCGAAGATAAGATAATGTTTATAGTCCAAATATTATTAAGAGCTAATAATGATGCGACATATATATTTTTAATTGTGATCTAAAAATAGATTCCGCAATATGTATAAAAATAAATTATCCCTATTTTTCCAACGACCAACCATCCACAAATAGCATCCCGCAACTCATAGAATATGATCGACATGTCTAAAAATAGACTTTGCGACAAAAATCACCTGTGTGGGCCCCACCTAGTTTAGGTGATTATTTTCCAACTAGGATCAAGAATGATGTTTCAGGATGCCTCCTTCACTATTTCTTGTTGCAATATTCAACATAGTTTTAAAAAGGAGAATGAATCATATCTGTTCAAATTTCTGAGTCAAAATAGAGGTAAAATTGGTTCTAATCAGCTCAAAATCTGAACCAGATTATAAGGAAAAAGCAACTCAAACAGAAGAAAAAACAGAGCTAAAAAAAGATGAAGGAAGTGTTGAAACTTTTGGATCTTAAGCCTTCCATTTTGATTTAAAATTTCTGTAAAATAATATCTATGTGCAGCTTTTTTTTTATGCCATAGATTAGCAACAAGTAGACTGTTCAATCCTGACTTGTATGCTTTTAAATTTATGTTTTAGAAATTAGAGAATAAAATCTGTTAGATTGTTTAATCCTAACAGATTAGTAGATTAGGTAGAGAAGCATATGAACTCAACTGTTTAATATAAGTTCATGGAGAAATAAGAAGTAGAAATAGATTAGATTTTTTTCTTTCAAAAGAATAAAATGTTGTAAAAGATTTTTCCAATCCAAGTGCACTCTAAAGAAGAAAAAATGTTAGATCAGTAGGATTAGGTAGGTAGAAAACTTGTGTTGATCCATTTTTTTTCATGGCTGTTAACATTTTCAGAGCAAAAGAAGATCATCCAAATGAAGAGAAAGCAACCCAATGGGTGAGGCACTAATCAGCCTCCATAGAATGCAAGTTTGAAGTTCTTGATGCCTTCAAAAAGGCACCATCCCCAAGTGGAGCCACTGTTAGCCACCTATAAAATTTGTTATATCAAAAGGTGGCTAAATCATTTTTTGAGCCTTCAAGAAACAAGTTTTATTGCTAAAAATGTTATCTCTATTGGAAATATTTTCATTTATGGAAAAGGAGGCAGCAGAGGCAGAGACAGACAAAGGACAGCAGTAGAGGCAAAGGGGAAGATAGCAGGTCTTTACAGGGAGCATGAGAAGAAAAGAGGGAGAGTCTATTTACAGAGATAGCGCAAAGGAGACAACATAGATGGAAACTGTTGAAATAAAATGGTCAAGCAACAGAGGCAGAACCACAGGAGGCAGAACCTGTGTAGAGATTATGTCCAAATAGTCATCGAAGAGTGAATTTCGTAAAGATGTCTGCTCGCAAGTTCTGTCTGGGAAAATCCCACTTATAGAAGAGGTATGTGTGTGTTTGTGGGTAATTGGAACTATGTTCCATGGTTTGAACCCAACGCTGTAGAACAAAGTGAATTGCATTAACCTCGGGTTAACCCTACGGTCACTACTGTTTAAAACCGGAAGCAGTTTGCAAAACAAAATCAACTCATATCGCATCGCTTTTGTATGGAAGTGAAACCACTAAAACATCACGTGATCCTGTGAAAATTTTCCACGTCGACGGGGAAATACCGCCCCATCGCTCCCTCATCGCGTGATAACTATCGGCGATGGAATGAACGTGATATAGCCGTGCGCTATCTGATCTGGAGGCGGGTTCATCGAACGACAATCGCACTCAAAATAGCACGGAAGATAACTCAAGGGATGGCTTGATAAGCCTCCCACCGTCGGATGAGAAGGGTGCGTTAAGAGGCTGGGCCCCAGTTCATCACATGGCTTCTGAGAGTTAAATTTCATATCGTTTAATCATGTGATTGTCGTAGGATCAGAGAGTTGGAGCGCGATAAGACATGCGTCGTTGGATGTGAATGGGAAATGAACTACTGTGATTGACCACATATATGTGTTAAGATTTGGGCCCGAGGCAATTACATAGGGTATCGTTTGGGGTTTAAACCTTAGTCGAGGCGCATATTAATGTTATAACAACTGATGCGATGATATGAAGTTTTAATAAGTCGTGGCTTGAATCAAAACCATAATATATAATGTAATGCCATACATTGATGATAAATGTAACATGAAGTGTTGGCGGGGCTCATACCTTGGAGGTCACATCATATTCATTACACGATGAGTTTAACAAGTTACAAAATGGGTTTTGGTACAAAGTTTTCATTTTAATTATAAATGTTAGTGAAAGTGAAAATCAAAGGCTGTTATAAATATTCTTAACATTTGAGTGGGGGCCATATTATATTATGGATATTGATATTATAAAACATCGGATATCGATTCAAAGGCTTTGATATATGTTGTGGGCCATACTTTTATGTGTAACAAGTTATATGGTTATCTGGGCATTAAAATAAATGTTTAAGCTTTGGAACTATTATAGTTCACACATTATTTAATAGAGTGGGGATGTAGTAATAAGGCGCCAACCATATAACTTAAACATATGCACTATATATGACTGTTGTGCATGGGTTAAAGGAATAAAAAGGAGAGGTATACATATGCGTTATGCATTCGTTGGCAATTGAAAAGTTTTAATGTTAAAGAAGTGAGCATAGTATTTTGATGTTTTATTAACCAAAGTCAAAGTTTATATTAACGAATCTTCATATGAGCGCCTATACTGAGGTTATTAAAGGTTTGAAGCTAAGAAGTAGAACCTCCACAATGAACAGATATTGCCCATATTAGACAAATTGTGGACCCTTTTTGAATTATTAATTGATGCATGAGACTTTGAGATTTATTGGTGAGCTAAACTTATAAAACATGCATATATATAGCAGATACACAACTACAGTGAGCTTGGAGAATATGTACAGAGGTAAACAGAGACTGCAGAATTGAAGAGGTATGCAGCGAAGGAATTTAAAATTGCAGTGAACAGGTGTACATGCACAGGTGCTCAGAGTTGCAATAAACAGAGGTATGCAGGACAGTTGCATGACAACAAGAGAAAGGAAAAAACCAACAAGCCAAGGGCTGAGTGAAGTTTATATAATGTAACTAAAAATTTAAATGTTTTAATTGTTTTATATTGTTTGTGATGCAAAGGCAAGTATCTGAAGGAAAATAAAAATCCCACTATAACATTGAAATTTTTACATATTGTTATATATATATTTTTTTTAATGAGTTGGACAAAGGAATGAGAAGGCAGAAGCCAAAGAGTCATGGCTGTTCACTCCAAATTCCTTGTGGAATACAAACAGTCATGTGATGAACTCTATATATAATATCAACTTGATATGCATAGAGTGTTTAGAGAGAGTGAGTATAGAGAATGCAGAGTATGGAAAATTGAGGAAGAGAAGATAAGGAAGAGAGGAGCAGAAATAGATGCTACAGAATAGAGTTGATATCTGAGGTAAATCAGCAAACATTTATTTTGATAAATTGAGGAATTTGGAGCTTCCCTATCAAGTTCAAACTTGATAGTTGTCAGTTGTAGCTGATTGAGGTTGGATCCTCCTGTAGGTTGGTGCCTACAGAAAAACAGTGGTGAGAGGGAGTTGGAGCTTGCCTTTGCATCACAACAATAATAAGATGTGGTTTTCTCTCGTTATGGGTTTCCACTTATATTTGTTGTCTATATGTGTGTTGCCTATGTGTTGATATGATCTACTCAACCTACTTAATGTTTGTTTCTCTCATAATAAGTTTGGTGTCTCATTAATTTAATATTTGTTGCACCATATTAAGACTGTTCACATATTAAAGTTGGTTATAAAATTAAGCTGTAAATAAGTTGATGAAAATTTTAAAAAGCTGATGTATGTGTTAAACTGATTCACCCCCCCTCTCAGTTTAAATAAGGATTCAAAATTCTCTTGAAGACTCATGAAGACATCATGCCCTTTTTTAAAATATTCACTGTTGTTTCCATTGTAAACTCTAAAATCTGTTGTTTTCCACAAAGAAAAGACTGTTGCAAAACTCCGTT